>JADRCH010000013.1:9942384-9960606 GCA_019843965.1 Rhynchomys soricoides
ACACACACACACACACACACACACACACACACACACACACACACACATTGATCTAGTGCCCAGAAGGAAAGGCTTAAGAGGTTATGGTGTTAGTCTTTGCATTCCCAACTCACAAACAGAAAATCTGAGTGTGGTAGTTAGCTAGCTTTCTGTTACTGTAACAAACGCCTAGAATTAACTACTTACAGGGAGGTAAGGTTCCCTGGGCTCAGAGCTTCAATCCACTGTGGCTTGGCTCTGCTGCCTTTGCACCTGAGACAAGGCAGAGTGTGAGGTGAGAAGCACATGGCGGAGGAAGATGTTCTCATGATGGCAGCTAAGCCTCAAGATGAAATAAAGTGAAGAAGCATGCCCACATTGACTTAACTCCTTGGCCCTAAATCCTAAAGACTCTACTAACCTTCCAATAGCATCACAGCTGTTCTGGAAAATGCATAAAATACAAAATACAGTGCTGAGGTTCATTGCCTAAGCTAAGCCAACCAAAAGGCAAGGCTTGGACCCAGCATATTAGCTCCCAAACCCCAGCTGTTAACTACCTTTCTATAAGGTACGTGTGCATGTGCGTGCATGTGTGCATGTGTGTGTGTGTGTGTGTGTGACAAATATCTCATACAGGACACCAAGAAAGCAAGTCGACTGCTCATTTCCCTCCCCTTTCTTTAATTGTACCTCTGCGATCAAACAGTAACTTTCTGAAACTTGAAACCACTAAACATAGGTGTCTACGGCTCTCCAAAAAGTTAAAAACACTGCACAAATGTTGGCATTACTAATTTTACTGGCTTGAAATAGCATTCTTTTACAACAGTCTCTAAATAGTTGATATTGATACCCCCAATTCAGAGCTGAGTGTTGCCCCTCCAAATAACATTCAGCACGAGTGCTGTTGGAACACCTTATGTAATTTCTCCTAACCCTTCCAAAGCCCAAAATATTACTCTATGATGTCAGCCAGAAAGATGATATTAGAGAGAAAAAAGGTTTTATAACTATATTTTTACTAAAACAATAACTCTGTCAAATCACCTACCATTTGAGGGTGAAGTCACTTTCTCAAATCAAATACATCATCCAAGAACAGAGTCTCACGATGAAGGTATGCACAAAAAAGCACAAAGTCTCCCAAGAATGCTTTCCATCAGGATCACTAACATGATGCTTCAAGCAAGAATCAAGCCAGTATCTGGACACAGCTTCCGTAAGAAAATTACAGTACCCACCAACTGTGTTCTTTTCCTATGTTCTTCTCTTTTAAAAGTTCACAATGCTTAATAATCTTATCTCAGACCTTTCCCCCAAGTGGATCCATTCTGTATTAAAACTCTAGAGTGGTCCCATCCTTCTGTTCAGAGCCTCTTGGCAAACAGTTGGCATTAAGCTACACTTGGAGTCAGAGCTGCAAGCTGACCCAGTGAACTCTCACCCCACCCCTGTGCCCCCAACATTTAATATCCTGAGCTACAGGACAGCAAATGATGCTTGTGTTAGAAACTGTCAGGACAAAGGTCAGCTGCTGAGGAATGTCCCCAGGACCCTGCTCAGCCAGCTCAGTGGGGCTAATGCAGAAGGGCGTGATGAGAACCAAGACAGAGGCTTGCAACTGTAGGAGCCCTGTTATCCGAGCCAATGTAAACACTGGACCACAAATACTTCCCCTTCCTCCTCCAGGATCCAAATGTCAATTGCTTCCAGCTTCAAAGTTCGGAATCTCCACCACACCTCCCTTTGATTCAGACTTGCTTGGAAAGAGAACAACAGGCCTGACTCCATCTGTGTGGTAGAAAGTTTGCTAGCTGAATAATCAGAAGATTCAAGGCGTGCCCCAAACCTGGATCTCTAATTCACCCTAGAGAAAAATCTGGCCATCTACCAAACGACCACACAAACAACAGGTCAACCTCACAAAAGGCCATTCTCTAGGTGGGTGGGACCCAAGACTGGCTTTCCTGAGATGGCTTAAGGGGTGCAAATATGCCACAGTGCAGAAGCTGATGGCTGGAGCCTCCACCTGGGAATAGGGGCTGAAAGGCAGAGAGTCTCAGTCTTTCCTTGTTCTCTTTTGGCCAACCACACTGGACCCTATTTTACCACCCCTTTTTATTAGCAAACATATTCCAACCCTTCAGTGTAAAAGCAGCTGACCTAATGATCCTCTGTGATCAGTCAGCCAAGCACTCAGCCTGCTCCAAGTACTTTTTGGCTTTGGTATGAGTGGTCTGAACAAATATTTTCGGTCATCTATATTAATCTATATCACGTGACCCTTCCTGGGAAGACATAAAGAAACAGCTATCCATGCCAGAAAGGGCACTGACAGACCAAAGAAACGATCCAATCCAGGTCTAGCTTAGAGAACCAATGAGTTTATCGGGGTTACTTATAGAAGCATGGGAGACTTAGATAGCTGCATCACCAAAAGTCTTACTCCAAGTATAGATGACTCATGACGGCTATGCCAGGGGAGTCCCAATCCCCAGCCACCTTCCAACTCATACTTTGGCGCAGCCACCACACACACCCCACAAGGCCATGGGGAACTGAAGCAGGATTGTGTTCAGCTGGAGGGGCTGAAAGGAGGGGTGACTAGACTCTCCAGTGATGGTCTCATGATCTTCCCCTCCTCCCTCAAGGAAGGCATGTTGACAGCCTCAGTACCATTACTACAGACCTAGCCTGACTGCAAGGTCCTTGGTTGGTTATGGTAGTTACTGCTCTGTGGTGACGATGGTCCTCGCGTGTCCACAGGAAACAGCTCCATCCTGTTTACTGTTATTATAACAAAATACACAAAGCAGGGAGGTCAAATATCCAGAAAGCATGGCACTTGCCCTGAGACGGGATCCCTTGGTTGTATCATGTAATGGTAAATAGCCTTATAGAGTACATGAGGAAGGGATATGTCACAGGATCAGACAGGGACAGTCAGGGTTTAGACTTGCTCTTTTATAGCAACCGTGTTATGAGAAATAACAAGGATCACATTGTTTCTCCTGAGGACAGCGGCCCCTCCCCACCTAACCAATTCCAACCAGGTGCCACCTATTAAAGGTCTCCAACATTACTCTATGTGTATGAATGTTTTATCTACATGTATGTCTGTACACCACATTTGTACAGTGCCTGAGGCCAGAAGGAGGCATCAGGTTCCCTGTGACTGGAGCTACAGATAGTTGTGAGTCTGCCACGTGGCTGCTAGGAATGGAAATCGGTACTCTGGAAGAGCCGTGGCTGCTCTAACCACTGAGCCCTCTCATCACCTCTTGTGCATTTTCAGGCTTGTAACACTTAAGCCCAACACTTGCCTTTGACATCTGAGATCCCTTCTCCTATCCTACTCCAGCAGCCAGGACTCCAGTTCCACACACCGAAAGACGCCCACAGTGACTTTTTAGATGCATTCTAGCTAGGTCTGACCCGCTTCCACTCCTTTTTTGTAGTACTTGTTGTTTTGTATTGGTAGAGGAGGGGAACATAGGAGCAGAATCCTTTAAACACAAAGTTGGACAGCCCTAGCTTCATTCCAGTGGCGCTTTCCATCCCCCCACAGCCCCAGTCTGGCTCTGGTCTTCAACCCCTGCCTTTCTTTGCCCTGCTCTGATTCCTGCCTCATTTCCATAACAGGCTTTTGTGTTGTTTTTCCCTCTCCCAGGCCATATTTTCGTGATACATAATTTCCCTCGGGTTCATAGGTTGGAATCTGACCTCTGTTTTCGCAGGGCTCTGTTCCTGGCAAGGAAGAGAGGGCTTTTTTTTTTTTTTTTTTTTTGGTGCGAGCAACTTGGAGCTCACTGTGACCATTCCAGGCACCAGTGCTGATCTGCATGCTAGCACCCTCCAAGTTCCTTTCGGAAGTAAGAAAGTGGCTGGTCACAGCCTCCTTAGGATTCATAGTGTATGCTGCAAGGAGGATGCAGGTTTTAGGGTCCGATGGGCCTGGATTCCAAGCCTGTTTTAATCACAAACTTGCTGAGTGGCAGGGGAAAGACTGTGGCAGCCTCGATTTCTTCATCTGTGGAAGGGAAAATAGACACCCCATCTCCGCCTCCACACTTGGTGTTGATCATCTGTCCAGGGCCGACTTCCCTTGTTTCTCTGCTGTAGAAGGGTTTTCCCTTTCCCATGCTTCCGGGGCAGTTGTGATGAAGCAGGTGTGAAGTGGCCGGATACAAAATTAACTCAAGCAAATCAGTAACCTTCCTATACTCGAAGGATAAACAGACTGAGAAAGAAATTAGGGAAATAACACCCTTCACAATTGTCACAAACAATATAAAATATCTTGGTGTGACTCTAACCAAACAAGTAAAAGATCTGTATGACAAGAACTTCAAGTCTCTGAAGAAAGAAATAGAAGAACACCTCAGAAGATGGGAAGATCTCTCATGCTCATGGATCGGCAGGATTAATATAGTTAAAATGGCCATCCTGCCGAAAGCAATCTACAGATTCAATGTAATCCCCATCAAAATCCCAACTCAATTCTTCATAGACCTAGAAAGAGCAATTCTCAAATTCATATGGAATAACAAAAAAACCCAGGATAGCAAAAACTATTCTCAACAATAAAAGGACTTCTGGGGGAATCAGCCTCCCTGACCTCAAGCTGTACTACAGAGCAGTGGTGATAAAAACTGCATGGTATTGGTACAGTGACAGGCAGGTAGATCAATGGAATAGAATTGAAGACCCAGAAATAAACCCATACACTTATGGTCACTTGATCTTTGACAAAGGAGCTAAAACCATACAGTGGGAAAAAGACAGCATCTTCAACAAATGGTGCTGGATCAACTGGCTGTCTACATGTAGAAGAATGCGAATTGATCCATTCCTATCTCTCTGTTAAAAGCTCAAGTCCAAGTGGATCAAGGACCTCCACATAAAACCAGATACACTGAATCTAATAGAAGAGAAAGTGGAGAAAATTCTCGAACACATGGGCACAGGGGAAAAGTTCCTGAACAGAACACCAATGGCTTGTGCTCTAAGATCAAGAATCAACAGATGGGACCTCATAAAATTACAAAGCTTCTGTAAGGCAAAGGACATTGTAAATAGGACAAAATGGCAACCTACAGATTGGGAAAAGATCTTTACCAATCCTACATCTGACAGAGGGCTAATATCCAATGTATACAAAGAACTCAAGAAGCTAGACTCCAGAGATCCAAATAACCCTATCAAAAAATGGGGAAGAAAGCTAAACACAGAATTCTCAACTGAGGAAACTTGAATGGCTGAGAAGCACCTAAAGAAATGTTCAACATCCTTAGTCATCAGGGAAATGCAAATCAAAACAACCCTGAGATTTCACCTCACACCAGTCAGAATAGCTAAGATCAAAAACTCAGGTGACAGCAGATGTTGGTGAGGATGTGGAGAAAGAGGAACACTCCTCCATTGCTGGTGGGATTGCAAGCTGTACAACCTCTCTGGAAATCAGTTTGGCGGACCCTCAGAAAAATGAACATAATACTACCTGAGGACCCAGCTATTCCACTCCTGGGTATATACCCAGAAGATGCTCCAACATGTAATAAAGACACATGTTGCACTATGTTCATAGCAGCCATATTTATAATAGCCAGAAGCTGGAAACAACCCAGATATCCCTCCGCAGAGGAATGGATAAAGAAAATGTGGTACATTTACACAATGGAATACTACTCAGCTATTAAAAACAATGATTTCATGAAATTCACAGACACATGGATGGAACTTGAAAATATCATCCTGAGCAAGGTAACGCAGTCACAAAAGAATGAACATGGTATGTTCTCACTGTTAAGTGGTTATTAGCCCAAAAGCTTGAAATACCCAAGAGTCATTTCACAGTAACCATAGGGCTGAGTGTGTGGTCCCAAGTGGAGGAGTTGAAGAAGGGACTGAAGGAGCTGAGGGAGTTTGTATCCCATGGGAGGCAGCAACAGTGGCAACTGGTCTGACCCCCCCCCCCCATACTCCTGGAAACTGATCCACCAACCAAAGAATACACATGGAGGGACCCATGGTGCTGGCCACATATGCGGCAGAGGAGGGTCTTGTTGGCCATCAGGGGGAGGAAAGGCCCTTGGGCCTGAGAGTGTTAGATCCCCCAGTAGAGGAGAATGCCAAGGAGGGAAGATGAGAGTGGGTGGGTGGGTGGGCGATTACCCCCATAGAGGCAGGGGGAGGGTGGAGGAAGTGGGGAGGTTCCAAAGAGGAGATCTGGAAAGGGGGAAACATTTGAAATGTAAATAAAGTAGGGAAAAAAAAAGATGTAAGCCAGTTTAATGTCCTTGTCAGACACATTTATCTGCACGTGCCTCCTTTCTCAGGCCACTCCTTTAACAAAACTTTGTTCCCAATTCAGAGCAGCCTGGTTTCACTCTCACGATTGAGGCTTTAGGTTACCTATCATTTACATGTCTTCCAAGAATCTGTCTCCACCCCCTCCCCCTCACCTCAAACACCTCTGAACGTCTGGGGTAGCCTAGGTATTTCCATAGGTTAGCCCTGTTTCTTTATTTTTTACTTTGTGTCCTGCCCCAGGATATCCCATCATGGCAGCTCTGCCTGGTTCCTTAGGCTTTTCTGTATGATGTTTTTTCTCAGACTTCCCCTGTTTTCATGACCTTGACAGCATTGAGGGCGTGGATTCAGTAGTTTATAAACCATCCTTTAATTTTCTTTGTGTCCAATACGTTTATCGAGCTGAAGTTATGGGTTCTCAGCACACCTCCTCAAGGGTACTGTATGGCTGTCCATCTGACCTGTCCATATTGAAGTTGACCTTAACCATCTGTCCAGGGCTGTTTCCCTCTTGTTTCTTTCCTGTAGAGGTATTGTCCCTTCTCCACATTGTTCTCTTCAGAAATTTGTCACAATGTGCGAGGAGCTAAGCTCCTTGACTAGGATGCTTCAAAACAAAAGAATTGTGAAAATTCTGTGTGGGATAACTTTCTTCTCTGTTTATTAATCAATCTATATAATTTTGAACTATTGACTATTTACCCTTTGTTTTAGATCTGTAACTTAAACCACTGGAATAGGGTATTCTATTGCTCCAATTTCTCCAGTTTTGAACCCAGGAAACTCCTTCAGTTTAGCTCTTGTGTTCCTTTAATGTTATGATTCTCTGCGTTTGTATACCTGAGGTGTGTATACGCATGTGCATACAAACTCATGTTTCAGCCTTCGGCAACTCTTAGATTTCCCCAAGCACATGTCATCTACCCATGCCTAAACCTTAGCTAAAATCAGCCATTTCTCCTCAGAGTCCCAATTCCACATATTGCACATTGCATGCCACTGTGCTCACTGCCATCAAGCAGCCCACAGACGTATACATACGGATACATAGTGCTAGTGTATCCTTTTATATTTAAAGATTTTTAAAGTGTTTTAATCATGTGTAGGTGTATGGGTGTAAACACAGGTACTCACCCCAGAGGCCAGAGGAGTGGGAGTTACAGGCAGTTATGGAACTGAACTTAAGTGGACTGGAGGAGAAGCAAGTGCTCTTAACTGCTGAGCTATCTCTCCAGCCCCATTATTTTATATCTATATTGCAGTAAACATTCTACATATGGCTCTCTGTAAATCTTAGGGAAATTAATAAATACATAATGGATATAGATAGATAGATAACATATATTCAGATCTCCATATATGTATATATGTGTATATATATATATCACAAAAATTCTACACAAAGCTCTCTCTATATATTATATATAGTTTATATAATGTATAATATAGATCAATAGATTATAGAGAGTTTTTGTAGAATTTTATATAGATGAAATCTTGCAGTGTTTGGTCTTTTCACTTAGCAGTCTGTGCTTCTGTAATTGTGTCTAATAGCTCATTACTGAGGGATAGCAGCAGCAGTTAGTGGTCTAGGAAGGCTAACCATATGTTCTGTTCTACATGGAGTAGCCCTTGCTCATACCTGGTAGACTTGTATCCTACTCAGTATATTAAGGCAAAGTGTGTCAACTTAGACGGTGAGTTCTTCTGCCACCTTAGTTCTAGGTCATGAGATCACATCATGGAACAATTCCAAGTCTCTTGGTTCATGTGATTTACATTCTAATGAGCATCAGCAAACAGAAAATCAACAGAGTGATTTCTTGTAGTGCTACAAGGAGAAAGAAAGAAAGAAAGAAAGAAAGAAAGAAAGAAAGAAAGAAAGAAACTTTTGGAACTGACTTAAATAATCACAGGATTCTTAGTGAGTCGTAGTGGGCATCAAGACCTTGTAAGGAAGCAGGGGAGGAACCTCCCCCCAAGCATAAGCAACAGCAGATGCAGGACCTAACCCAGAGAAAAGTGGTCATATTTAATGGAGAGATGGGAACTGGAGGAGGACATGCCATGAGGTTGGTTAGACAAACCATGCTAAGCCAACTTGGACCTTTTCTACAGGTCTTAAGCTGGACAGCGACACTCAGACTGTAAGGAGATCACTGTGCTTCCATGGGAAAAAGACTAGAACACGTATGCCCAAAAGAGGGAGACCAGTAGGGGCCTGCCACTGGGGTCCGAACAAGACATAATGGTGCTTTGAACTTCCACGGTATTGAAGAGAAGTGGAGGGAGTCCAGCTATGTTTTTGTAGATACTCTGATGAATCAACTAGGCAGATGTTAAGGACAGAAGGAACTGATCGAAGATTCCTTTCTAGATTATGATTCATTCTACTGCATCACAGAATCTTTTTTTACTGAAGCAAGTGGAGAATTGATATAGTTTAATAGGTAACAGCTCAAGGAGGGGTTGCTTTGTTTTGCTTGTTTTAAACATGTTAAGTGGAAAACATCTACGGTGGATATAGGACAGACAGAAACGTGAGTTGAGAGAAAAAGTTTAGAGCTGAGAGACAGCTTTGGATGGCCTCTTAGACAATATTTAAAGCTAAGGGTCCTGGCAAGATTTTATAATGGGGGGGGGAGGTAGAAAAAATAAGTAGTAATAAGCCCTGTAACCCTAATAGTGTTCAGTCAGAGAGTAGAGGAGTTGCCAGGAAACCAGAAGGGTGAATAGAAACTGATCTCATCCAAACAAAGGAGAACAGTTTAAGAAAGCCAGCTGAGTGCTGAAGAGGTGGCCAGAGGTCAAGAGGGCTCTCTGCTATTCCAGAAGACTTGAGTTCAATTCCCACGTCAGACAACTCACAACTGCTGTGAATCCAGCTACAGAGGATCCAGTGCCTCTGGTCTCTAGGGCACACCACTAGGGCTCATTCACATGTACACACACACACACAACTACAAACAAATTCATTTTAAAAGAAAGATAATTAACACTCATTAAGACAATTAACTTCTCAAGCCAAGAGGAGAAAGAGAGCTTAAATTTTACAAAGGGAAACTGTGCACAGCATCTTCAGAAAACAGTTTCCTAACAAAGGCCCAATGTGGAGACAAACCAGTAAAGCTAATAAGGATTCAGCAAGAATACTGGGTAAAAGAGGAACGTATAAAATTTGTGACAGACAAAAAAAAATAACACAACAAAAAAAAACCAAACCCCTGCTGCTTATGATTGGCTGTGCCATAGAAATCCAGGGGATCCAGGCAAATAAGGCAGTAAGTAGCCCCCTAAATACATCTGCTGGCTCTGAGGCAATAGATAGTGACAGGGGTTGTGCATGTCATGTGTCAATAGAAAAAGAGGAGCTGGTGAGTTAGTGCACTGAGTGTATAGTTCCCTCGCAGACAACCCAAGTTTAGTTCCAAGCATGTCATGTTGCTCATAATTCCTTATACCTCCAACTGCAGGGCATTAGGTCTCTTCTGGCCCCTGCACACAAGTGCAGCATATATTCACACAGACTCGTGCTCATAAATAAAAAACAAATCTTTAAAAATAAATAATATAAAAGTGAAAGAATTTAGTTAATAACTTGAGTAAAAACATACAACTATTTCTTAAGAATGATCATAATAGAGAACTCTCCCAGAAGACTTCTTTTGTTGTTCTTGGTTTTTTGAGGCAGAATTTCTCTGGGTAGCCCTGACTGTCCTGGAATTCACTCTGTAGACCAGGCTGTCTTCATACTCAGAGGTTCGACTGCCTCTGCCTCCGGAGTGTTGGTATTAAAGGCATGTGCCACCACAATCGACTCAGGGGACATTTTTGAAGTATCAATAAAACTGAAAATTGATAGCTGGGTAGTGGTGGCACACACATCTAATTCCAACACTCTAGAGACAGAGGCAGTGAGATCTCTGAGTTCTTGAACTCAGCTTAGACTACAGAGTGAGTTCCAAGACAGTCATTGCTGCATATGGGAAATGCTGGGAAAATGAATGAAAAGTATGTTCTAGAAACCCTCATCTTAAAATGGCACATTTTAAAGAATAAAGACCAAAAGTAGTATTTGCAAAGTTTTCCAGAAATAAAATCTAAGCCGGGGCTTGTGAGGTGTCTCAGAGGCTAAAGGCTTCCTGTGCCAGCCAACCTGAGCTCAATCCCAAGGACATACCTGGGACAAGGAGAGAACAAACACCTGCAAGTCATCCTCTGACCTCCACACGTGCCACGAGAGGCTGCATGGCCTCTGAAGCAATGAGAATCCATCTGACACGAGACTTCAAATCACAGCCCCAAAGGGAGATGGTAAGAGAGAAATATTTTCAAAATGTTGAAAGAAATTATCTTGCAGCCTAGACTTTTCTATCAACAACAACATCCTTTTATGTGTAAGCCTGTAATAAAGCTATTTTGTGCACATACAGCCTTGCTGCAAATATCTCATTGGAAACACTCTGGAGAAAGCATTCAAGCCAGAAACACAGTCAACGAACCGGTGGTGTATAATGTAAGCAAAGAACCATAGATTTATCCAATTTTAAATGTGAATTGGAATTCCAATTCTAGATTATATCCACAAAACAAAGAAGTGGGATAGGAGGGTGAAAAAAAAGACAATTTTATGTGTATGTTGACATGCACAAATTCAAATGAAAAAATTAGCTAAGCAGAGTCAATGCGTACATTCTGATAGCTGTAACATTAACAATTTATTTCTGTTGTTTATTACATTACAGATAGATGTAGAGACAAACACTAAATTAAGTTAGCATTTTAAAGTCTTTCAAAGAATTGGAAATAGAAGGCGATATTTGTATCTGTATTTTTAAGATTAATTTTTAGTTTATGTATATGAGTGCTTGTTTGCATGTGTGTATGTGCACCACTTGTATAGTCCAAAGGAAAGCATTGGACCCCTTGGGCCAGGAGTTGTGAACCACCATGTGAGTGCTAGGAACCAAACCAGGTCCTCAGCAAGAGCAACAGTGTTCTTAACCACTGAGCTATCTCTCCAGCTCCCCGAAACATCCTTACCTTCATAAAATCCTAAAACAAACATTACATAAAATGTTTGTATGTAATTTTTGAAATTTTATGAACACACCTCTCTTAAAACCTAGAGTAAAGTACACACTTTCCCCATTATTTGTGCTTTAAACAGCATTGACTGTAAAATGTTGAAGATTATAAAGGAAAAAATCAAAATTATCATTATTTGTCAGTCACCTCTATGAAAAACTAACAGGATCTGTTAGAATAGGCGTGAGCCCCAAGTCAGACTTCTTCAGTGCTATGTCAGCAGCACCAATTGGAAATAAAGTAGAACTGGTTAAGGTGGCATATACCTTTAATCCCAGCACTTGGGAGGCAGAGACAGTCAGATTTCTGTGAGTTAGAGGTCAGCTTGGTCTGCATAATGGGAGTGATCCTGTCTCAAATTAAAAAAAAAAATAGAAGAGAAAGAAGAAGAAGAAGAAGAAGAAGAAGAAGAAGAAGAAGAAGAAGAAGAAGAAGAGGAGAAATTAGACAATAATGAACTGACAACATATAAAATGGGAGAAATCTTGGACATATTCATGTAATAAACAATTGATATCTAGAAATATATTTTTTAAAAACTCGAAAAGTTTACCCAAAACAATATATAATCCAATTAGTTACTGAGATAAACTAGGCATGGTGGCACACATCTGTAATACCATCAACGAGGAAGCTGAAGCAGGAGGACCCTAAGTTTGAGGTTAGTCTTGATTATATAATACGCTTGAGGCCAGCTTGGGCTACACAACAAGAGCCTGTCATAATCAAACAAATAAGTATTCAAAGACTTGATCAGAAATTGCTCAAAAGAAATAAAAACAGCCAATAAATGTAGTTTAAATGCTCAACTACTTTAGCCATCAGGAAAATGCAAATCCAATATACACTGAGGTTCCATCTCATGGCAGTCAGCTATCAGCACAGAAACAAAGGACTGAGGAGGAAGATGTGAGGAAAGGAGAGCCTTTATACATGGTGGCTGTCTTAGTTTCTGTCCCATTGCTATGAAGATTCATCGTGACCAAGGCAGCTTTTATAAAAAAACAAAACAAAACAAACAAAAAAACACAAAACATTTAACTGGGACTTTGCTTACACTTGTAGAGAGTCCATTATCATCATTGTGGAAAGCAGGCAAGCATGGAACTGGAGTAGTAACTAAGAGATAGAGAAGGGTGGAGGGAGAGAGGGAGAAACAGAGACAGAGAGACCAACAGAGACAGAGAGACAGAGGGGGAAAGATGAAGGAGGGAGGGGGGAGAGACTGGATGTTCCTGAGAGAGGGTATGAGCTTTTGAAACCTCAAAGCCTACTCCCAATGACACACCTACTCCAGCAAGTCCACACCTCCTAATCCTTCTCAAACAGTTCCACTCCCTAGTAACTAAGCATTCAAATATAGGAGTCTATGGGGACTGTTCTTATTCAAACCACCACAAAGGGTAGGAAGGTAAATTATTCTAGCCATTATGGAAATCAGTACGGAAGAGGCTTTAAAAAATTAAAGACATACCTAACATAATCTAGCAGCACCTTCCTTGGTGTATGCTTGAAGGAAGTGGGGGGTTTTCATACAGTTGAGAAAACTGCATGCACTCAATTATGGTGCTATTCACAGTAGCTAAGATAGAGAATCAACCTAGGGACCTAAATGGATAAAGAAATGGAAAATGTAAATAAGAAATGGAGTAGTTTGGGGCCATAATGAAGAGTGGAACCATGTCATTGGTAGGACAATGAGTACAACCGTTAAGTGAACTAAGCTAGACATGTTTTATGTCATGTGTGGAAACTTAAAATGATGACCTGAATGTAGAAGAGAGACTAACATGGAAGGGGGGAGCAAGGATGATGGAGATGAGGGAGAAGTACAAGAGGACATTAGGGAAGAGAGGATCTGAACAACGCATGATACATGCATGTGTGAAAATGTCACAGAGAAGTGCATTAATATGTACAGGAAACACGAGTTAGTAATCAAATGAGCATAAAAATATACAGCTATTAACACTACAAGAAAAAGTAATACAAATTGCTAAGTAGTAAGAGAAGAATTATAAGTGGCTTATAAAATAAGAAAACCTTTAACAACAAACACTCAGGTGACCAGCCATGAAGTTTATTTTACCTATCAAACTAGTAAAGAGAATATGACCATCCTTGTCATCTTAGCTGAAGAAGGAAGATGACCATGGCTCAAAGCCACTATAAGCTAAGTGATGAGTTCCAGGACATCCTGGGCTGCATCACAAGATCCTGTTTCAAAATAACAAAAAAAGACAGAGAAACTGAATAGTTCATATGATGATGAAATTATGAATGGCTTAAAAACAAAACAATGACCTAGCAAAATAAAAGCCCTTCTATGAAACCGTAGCAGTCTCTCAGAGAAACCTGTAAAACTATGATATTCTTGGATGCATCAGTTCCATAACAAGAATTTCATACAACACCATGTGGCGAAGCTATGCACAGGGATACTGCTTGCAGAATTCTGAGTAATTACAAAATGTTAAAAAAAAGCTAGCAACCAACTACCAGTAGTTGACTCATGGCTTATGGAAATAACAGAGGGTATAATAGTTTATTCTCTTTGTTATTTTTCTCATGCCAACTTAAAGAAGATTTATTTCAGCTCAAGTTTGGGGTTACAGTCTATCATGGCAGGGAAGGCGAGGCAGCAGGAGCAGGGGCTGGATGGTCACCTTGCACCCACAGTCAGGAATCAGAGAGAGATACAAACAGTGAGCTGCTACACAACTTGCTTTCTTCTTTTTTTATTCAACCTAGGACTGCACCCCAAAGGATGGTTCTACCCATTTTCAGGATGAGTCAGTCTCCACTAAACACTCTCATACACATACCCAGAGATATGTCTCCTGGGTGATTCCAAATCCATCCAGTTGACACTCAGGACGAACAATCATACCATTGAAAGTTAAGTTCACCGGGCAGTGGTGGCACACGCCTTTAATCCCAGCACTCGGGAGGCAGAGGCAGGTGGATTTCTGAGTTTGAGGCTAGCCTGGTCTACAGAGTTGAGTTCCAGGACAGCCAGGACTACACAGAGAAACCCTGTCTCAAAAAACCAAGAAAAAAAAAAAGAAAGAAAGAAAGAAAGTTAAGTTCTACTAAAAGTGCCCAAACAATAAAAATATGAAAGAAAGCACATTAGAAGATTCTGTATTACCAAACTGCAAAAAAAAAAAAAAAAAATCTAAAAGAATATATGCCAAAACATTAAAATATTTCTGTTACCGAAGGGACCTTATAAATAATTTTAACTTCACCTTCATACTTTGCATCACCACAAATTTGCTACATGAACATATACTTGTTTTATGATAAAAATGTTTAATATGTTAATTTTATAAATTATATTGTAGAAATGGAAATATAAATTTATTGTCTCCTTCCTCCAATGTATTCGTATTTAAATGTATCCAAGGAAAATGTAGTATGAGGAAGCATTAATAATTTATATATAGTGAGCCTGGTGAAGTATAAGGATTTCTATTTTTACTCCAGTCTACTAATTGGCACAGGTGTTCTATCTGGAACCAACAGCCCTCAATGCTGGCTATGGCTCCAATGGCCCAAACTTTAAGATTTGCTCAAACAAGCTGAGTTGCTCATCATCGTGATTATACTGGGAAGATGGTGCTGGGAACACTGGATTTCCATGTGTCAAGGACATAAATGCATACTTAATTCAGTCTGGCACATTCGGTGTAGTTATCAAGAAGTTACTGGGGGTTGGGGGAGTGAGTCTGCAAAACAACCAGAGGATCATTATTCTCAAGTTCTTCATCCACTCACCCATCCCTTCGTCTCCAATATGGTCTTTCTTTTTATGATTATGTATTAAGCATGTATAAGATGTCACATGAGAGGTTAATTACTTGGAGACGGTAAAACAAAGAAAATACAATCCCCCACCCATGGAAATGTGAAATAAGTCTTGAATATGTGATCATGTATATATGTATGTATGTGTGTGTGTGTATGTGTGTGTGTATGTATGTATGTATGTATAGGCATATGCACATGCGCCTATAATTGGCCCTCCTCCCTCCATACCCAAGAGTGTCCCAATAGCAGATTCAACCAGTGTAGATAGAAGTTACTAAAAAATTAAGAAATGATTTTTAAAAGTAGGGGCTGAGGATGTTTCGCAGTCAGCAGAGTAAGTGACTGGCATGGATGAAGTCCTGGGTTCAGTTCCCAAGGCTGAGTAAGCTGAGCGTGGTGGTGCATGCCTGGAATCCCGACACTTGCGAGGCAGAGGCATGGGTATCAGAAACTCAGGTCAGCTTCAGCTACCTAGTGAGTCTGAGGCCGGTTCGGGCCAAATGAAATTGTCTAAATATAAACATGGAAAGAATATAACAACTATTTACATGGTACTGGGTGGTATGGATAATCTAGTGGCAATATCAAGTATATGTGAACACAAAGAGAGGGGGCGTATGCAAATATCAAAAGCCATCTTACGCAAGGGACGTCAACACCTGCAGGCTTTAGTGTCCTTGTGAAGAGACCTGCAACCAAGCCCCTGGGGACACAGGGAGTGGCTGTAAGGGACTAGTTGCACCCAGGTGAGAGGTGATGCTGTGTGACCTGAGGAACAAGCATGACAGCAGTCTCTCCTGTGACAGCTGAAGAGCGGGGGCACTATTTCAGACCCTGCCTTTCCTCATCCCAGCATTCCCGCACACCGCCTTTTACTTTCTTCTCCCATTTCTGAATTTCTCCATCAGTGATCCCCATCTCCTCATCCATTCAACCCAGTTTTTCCTTGTAAATTGTTTAACATATGTCTTTAATATGAAGGAAAAGTTTCCTTTTATAATCCTTTAAAAGACAATTTACCACTTACAGAAAAAGTCATCGGCTATATATTCTGGGATTTATAAAGTCTAGAGGAGTAAAATACATAATGACATACCCAAAAAGGATACTGGCACATTTAACACCTTTAACAACCTCTATTTTAAGAATTTTGGGAATTCCACCATTTTGCCCCCACTCACTCGTTTTCTATGTCTTTGAGTGGCATGTCAAACCGGCTTGTTGCCAGTTTCTATAATGTTTTGCTGTGTGTTGAACACTAGGATTAAAAGAGCAACAGGAAACAAAGGAAACAAGCAGGTATAAGCTGGGGAAAGGCTCGGGGGCAGGCTGCTGCATGCCCGTCTCTAGAAGGCATTGGGATCTGAATGTGGGGGATCCAGGGAGATTGAACTCTGACCGATGTGAAGCCTCCACTTTCTGGTCCCAGCCTTCCTTTGTAGTCTCATCTTCATGGACACCACCATGCTTCTCTCGCTGTGATCGACCATACTCTTTCAAACATGAGCCAAAATAAATCTTTCCTCCATTAGGTGGCTTCTGTCACATACTTGGCCACAGAGGAGAAAAGTAGCTCAGAGTCTCTATAGCTCCTCCTTATAGCGGTGCAGTCAAATCTTAGAGAAGGACAACTGTGGGCATAATAAGAACTCATGGTCAAGGCTGGGCTGACGGCTCAGTTGGGAAAGCTCATTGACCAACCATACTACCCAAAAGATGATCCCAGGTTCACTAAGAGACCCTACCTGAAAACTTAAGTTGGAGGGTAATCAGGAAGGATATCAGAACATGATAGATTTCTGGCCCTCCACAAGTATGAAATATAGATCACACACACTTCTACACATATGTGCGCATACACACATGAATATGTACATATTACCCCCCCAATACACACTCACACACACTCATATACACTCAGACACAGACATGTAGAGAGACACTCTCACACACATACACACTCATGCACAGACACACACATACACACACACACTGAGGGGCATGAGATAATCCTAGAAAAAATGAATTGAGAGGTGTTATGGTTTGAATGTCTTGCTCTCCACATGCTCATGTGGACATCTTGGTTCCAGAAAAATGAAGCTATTTTGACAGTCATTGACAATGCACGAGGAGGCGCTAGCTGGAGGAAGCCAGTGACTGGAAGCATGACCTTCAGACCATATCTTTGCCTAACCCTCTTCTTGACTCTGTTTCCTGATTGGCAAGAGGTAAGTGGTCCCCTACATGCCTCAGGCCCACAGCCTTAGAACCAACCTCCCATGAATCAAATCCTTTGGGACAATGACCCAGATAAACTACTCATCCTTTAAGCTGTTTGGATTTCTTTTGTTTTTCATTATTTTGTGTGTATAAATGTTTTGTCTGCATGTATGTCTGTACCATATGCATTCAGTGCCTTATAAGGCAAGAAGAAAGCTTCAGATCCTCTGGGACTGGAATTACTGGAGATGGTTGTGAATAGCCATGTAGGTGCTAGGCATTAAAGCCAAGTCTCTGCAAGACTAGCCGGTGTGCTTAACCACTGAACAATCTCTCCAGCTACCTTTAGGCTGTTTTAAGAGACATTTGTCCTAGAGAAAGAAAAAAGGAGTGACAAGAGAGTTGAAGTACTTCCCTTATTCTAATGTAGAAGCATAGTGTGTCCTATCTAAAGCACAATGTGAGCAATTCTTTGTGATGCCACACTTCAGTGGCCATTGAAGGACGGGAACAGATCAGTTACTGGCTTAAATGCAGGTAGAGAGCAGAGACCAATAAGTAGAGACCTTGCAAGCTAAGGTAAGAGATAACTCACTGCATGAGATGCTATGTTCTAACTCACTGCATGGGATGCTATGTTCTAACTCACTGCATGGGGTGCTATGTTCTAACTCACTGCATGGGGTGCTATGTTCTAACTCACTGCATGGGGTGCTATGTTCTAACTCACTGCATGGGGTGCTATGCTCTAACTCACTGCATGGGGTGCTATGTTCTAACTCACTGTATGGGGTGCTATGTTCTAAC
>JADRCH010000013.1:9960616-9975017 GCA_019843965.1 Rhynchomys soricoides
ATGGGGTGCTATGTTCTAACTCACTGTATGGGGTGCTATGTTCTAACTCACTGTATGGGGTGCTATGTTCTAACTAACTACAGCAACCAGTAGAGCCCAGTTCTAAGATCTGGCCCAAGCTAAACAATTAGCAGAGCAGAGAAGCACACCTTCCATGCCTCCCCACTGTCAGACTTTCCCTGTGTTTCCTCTGACTGGCCTAGCACGGAACACTGAAGACTCATGGGCTCAACTGTTAACTAATGCATGCTTGATTTTAATGCACATTGTACGGGGCCAGAAGTGGAATGGGCATTCAGAGACAGGTGATAATATTTATGCAACAATCAAACCCCTCATACACTGAGATGTTGGATTTATATTCCTATGCCTCAGCAACAATCAAGCAATGCAAATATGTTATTAGTATCAAACCAAAACAAGACACAGGCCATCAGGATGAGGTGAGAAAGAAGAAACAAGGATGTTTTAAGACACTGCCAATTTTTAAAGATTTTAAAATCTAAAATTTTGCTTTTTTTTTTTTTCCAGTTCAATAGTCAATCCATCAGGAACCAAAATAATTTGAGCTTCCAACTTCCCGATGAGGGTCCTTCTAGAAGCCCTGGGTGGGCATTTTCACCATATCACTTACTGCTTGTCTCGTGGCATTTAAACTGGTAACATAAAACCCAGGGAAGAGGGCCGGTTTTTAATATCCAAACCACCAAGTCTAAATCTGGGTTTGTGAGCCTCCAAGGCTTCATTAAAGAGGAGGATAATATCAGCTTAGACCTCACCTCAACCCATGAGACATCTGAATTCTGATTTACGATCTAGGCTGGACCAGCATAAGCAATCAAGAAGTTTCATGTTCCATTGCTTTTCAAAAGTGTAAAGTAAATGTAAAAGGACCAAACTTTGCTCAGTTGCTGATGGCATCACCCATGGGGTTATGGAGGTAGCTGGAGGTCAAAGGAATAGTCCAGAACAAGCTGTTTCTTCTTCTCAAATTTGTTGCTGAATGACTAAGTGATCGCATTTAGATTCTTCCAACTTTCTGAGAGTCTCGGGCGACAAAGAACAATGTTCTCTGCATTTTGAGGACCCGCTTTATGTCTCCACAATGAAGGGGTGCCTGAGACCAGGAGGACATGCCTGCCTTAAAGCAGGGAACAAGATACACTGAAGGTAGAAAGTATGCATGGGCTGTGTCATGCAAGCTCCTTGGAGGTGACTAACCCTTCCAACTATTAACACACACGCCTGATAAAAACAACATTCAGTTTTTAAAGGGTCATTTTTAAAGTCCTGCTGGGGGGGAAATTGGGGAAAAATTAATAAGTGGGCTGTCCTGACTAAGAGCCAACAAGCTTAAAGGTAAACAATATCTTTCAGCATAAAACGTATTTTTCACATACACAAG
The DNA here is from genome assembly GCA_019843965.1 of Rhynchomys soricoides. Taxonomy (NCBI): domain Eukaryota; kingdom Metazoa; phylum Chordata; class Mammalia; order Rodentia; family Muridae; genus Rhynchomys; species Rhynchomys soricoides. Next base: position 9,962,022 of record JADRCH010000013.1, read on the forward strand.
CTAATTAATTCAGAGCCTTTCTGCAAAGGGGCTTTCTTTCAGGTTTAGGGATGACCTTGAGCCCATGTACCCTGGCCCAAAGCCCTTTCTCTGTGTCCTGGCTTGACACAGAATATGGTAAACCAAGCCTGCGGATGCCATGCAGATGCCCTTCTAGGGTATCAACATAGTGTAGTTACATGGGGTTAGAGTTGGGCAAGTGGTTAAGAAAACACTGTAGGAAGTGAAGAGTTCAAGAATGACTTTGCAGAGCTGGGAATACAGCTCAGTTGGTAAGTACCTGGGTTTGACCCCAGCATCCACATAAAGATAGGGCTTGTACTCTACATAAGCGGTCCACACTTGTTATCATTATCAAGCACTGAGGAGGTGTAGGCAGGTTGGTTTTGGGGGCTCGTTGACTGGTCAGACTAACCTAATTGGCAAGCTTCAGGTCTCTAGAAGCAACTTTATCTCAAAGAGTAAGTGGAGGCTGGAGAGACAGTTCAGCTCTTAAGAACACATATGCAACCATGAGGATGAAAGTTCGGATCCCAGCCTGTACAGAACATGCCAGACATCCCATGGATTTGCGTGACTACAGCTCCGAGGGATTCAATGCCTTATTTTGGCTTCCATACGCAGCATGTACAGGTGCACGCACTTGCACGTAAGTTCATGTCTACACTTCCTTGAGGTGCTGAAGTCCAGATCTGGGGTGGGGGAGGTTGTGTAGCCCTGGCCATCCTGGACCAGGCTGGCCTTGAACTCAGAGATTTGCCTGTTTCTGCCTCCCCAGGGCTGGGATTAAAGGGGTGCACCACCACTGGTCTGCAAGTCAGAATTTGTATGCCATTCTGACAGGTAGGACCTACTTTTATTTCAGAGATGTGGAAATGAGGCCAATGGAGATAAGGTGCTCAGCCTGGATCCTACATACCAATCAAAGAAAGAAATTTTTTGAGCAGTAGCTCTCAGTGAAGTTCCTTGGGGTAAGAGTCCATGGACTTTGTGAGGTCATAGAAGGTGAATTGTCCTACATCAGCCTTGTCCCTTAGGCATCACTTTGTCCTTCTTGAGGATAGATTATGGGGATCCCCCTATGGTATTCAATCCCGTTCAATTTCTGAATAGACACGTGCAGCAAAAGGAAATCTTTACCATTTCGGTACCTCTCATTATCAAGTTGGCTTTCCAGCCTGGGGCTCCCAAAGCATTTAAAATGATGTGGCCCCACCGTTTTCAACTGATAAGAACTATCTTGGGACCAGGTCCAGCTGAAACCACCATCTGTACAAAGAACCGTGAAAAGTTTATTTTGCTGGCAGTGCACATGACTTTGCAAACAAGTAGGCTTTTTTTTTTTAGGTCAATTAAACTTGTGTTCAATAAAATCACCAGAGATGAGAGGGCTGGGAACGGAGGTTATTGATTATGTGTTGGTGACAACTGGGGAGAGGCTCTCCTTGTTGAACTTGATTAAAAATCATTTCCAAATCTGAATTTCCACAGAGCCACATCATTTTCCACCATTCCCTTCCCATTCCTCTGCCCTCCCCCTCCCCATCTGCCCTCCCCACTCCCTATCTGCCACCCCTTCAATCTTGCTGAAGATACTTTGCAAGTGGTAGTGTATTTAATAGAGGGAAAAATAAATACAAAGAACAGCAGCATTTGATTTAACTAACATTATGGCAGGAAGAAGTCTTCAATCTAAGCGCTACTTTTTCAGTATGTTAAACCTAGCTGGGTTTCTTGTCTCACAGAAGTTACTTGACCTCCCAGAGCCTCCTTTTCTCAGCTCTGAACTGGAGATGATGATATTTGTCTCATCCCAGTCCTGTACTAAATGAGGCTGGCCTCACTTAGTAAGACAATAGACTCACAACCACAGGTAGAATAATACCCCAGCTACCCAGATCAGCTTCATAGAACCTAATTATTGAACAAATTTGAGTTTGCAATACCCCCAAATTCTTTACATTTTACAGAAAACATGTAGACATAAGAAGTTCGAAGAAAAATGTAGGTTTGGTTGTGTTGCAAGGAAACTAATAGAAATGTCTTTAACAATGACCTAGCTTTATCAATCTCTGATATAAAAACCTCAAATAGTGAGGCTTGGAACTTAGGAGGCAGAGACAGAACAATGGGGAGTTTTAGCATAGCCTGGATGACATAGGGGCTCAAAGCTAGCCTGGGCTCTATGGTGAGACTCTGTCTCAAAACAAGGAAGGAAAGAAAAACACCACTGAAACCCAAAGCAAACAAACTATTTAAATGTAAAAGCAGAAGATCTGTGTTGGGATCCTGACTGTCTCCCTGTATAACCCCAAAGACTTGATTCAAGTCTCTGCCTGGTCTCCTTATCTGGCAAAGGACATGATGAAGTCTTTCTAAAAGGGCAAGACTCAGTTTCACACCAAGTCAACATGTGGCTGTAGTCATTTTCATTCATAATTGCCATTGATGGAAGGGAGGCTCATCTTACTCATCAAAAATCACAGGAAAAAGACAGCAGACATTAAAGCAATCCTAGCTCTTCTCAAAACTAACAGGTGCTCCTTCAGATCTTTTGACACTTGTGAAAACCGAGTTGTTTCCACAGGTAAATTCTCCTAAAATGTCCCATTGTGTCCTTGCATTGATCATTTATGATTGTCAAGTTCACACCCCTGGATGGTCCTACAGGAAAGACAGAAGACACACAGGCACTTAGCATTGCAAGGTACTGTGTTAATTACATTAGCGTATGCCAATTATATCCACTGCTTCTTCTGAACACTATGAAGGAGAGATAAACTAGATGGCCATGTGTAATGCCCAAGGAAACTGAGGCACACAAATGTTAAATTATTTACTTATAGTAAAGAGCAAAGCTGGGACTCAGACCAGGTTGTGCAGGCTGCAACACCCAGACTGTTCCATTCACCAGCTATGGAGGCTTCCTACAGGATCACAGAGAACAGTCAATCTGTATCGTAAGAGTACTTTTTTTGTGTGGAGTGTTATGTCAAACAAAGACATAAAAGATCTAATGAAAACGATGTTCTGCCCCCTAGTTTACTAGCTCTATGTAGGTAACTTGCAAGGCCTAGAGAAAGGGAATGAAGATCAGAATATCACCTAGTTGACTGAGGAAAGTACCCTGGATGCATGAGGCAGACTGTAATGTTTGTTGAATATGTTATCTGGAAAAGGCTGCCTTTTTTCCCCATCTGTCCTAACTTCCTCACTTACTTACTTCCACCCTAAATTACTTCCTTTCTCCCTTCCCTTTTTATTTCCTTTCTTCCTAACCTCCCCCTTTCCTAATTTACTTCCTTATGACTTCCTCCCTCCTTTCCTAACTCCCTTCTTTCCTGATCTCTTTTCTCTCTTCCTAATTCTCTTCCCTGACTTCGTTCCATCCTTCCCTCCATGTTGCAGGAAATAGTAAAAAAGAATGGCACGTTCCCATGCTTGTGCCCTGCTACTCTCTGCCCCTGCGGGCTGGCCAGGTATAACAATGGCCAACCTGTTTTTATGTTGTGGAGACTCTGACTCAGAGCTCCAAAATCTCCACCCAGCTCACTAAGTTCCCACTGGCAGGTCACTACCACAACAGCCCAGTGCTTTAAATCCCCCATGACCTTTGTGGTGCACATCAGGCAAACCCACCATACCTTCCTCTCTTGAACTCAGACAAGCCACCATGTGAAGGAAAACACAACACAAACTTAGTTCAGATGGTAACTCAATCACCAGGCACAACAACTAAAATCCTAATCTTTTAAGCCTTATTAAATCTAAATTCTCTCATGGCAAATCCTGATGGATCCACCGTTGAAACAGGGAGACTTTAGTAGCTACATCTCATCCTCACGTTATCCCTGTCCAAAGAGGACCCTCTCTCCCTCCTCCTCCTCCTCTCTTCCCCTCTCCAACCTGAAAGTCCCTCCTACTCACCCAATGATTGGCTTCTTTATTCATTAGGGGATTGGTTCACAAGAAGCTTCCTGAGTACTTGACTCACTCCTTGTCCACAACCCCTGCCAGGAGAGCAGAATTAGCCTCAAAATACAAACAGCACCAGGCCATCCAAACCCCTTCCTCACTCACTCACTTTTTCCTTCTTTCCTTCTTCCCTCCTCCCCTCTCTTCTTCTCTATTCACCCCTCATTTGGTCTCTCCCTTCCTTCCTTCTGTTTAAATGGCACCCTAACACTAACTCAGGTGCATACTTTATATAAAGAAAAATCAGAAACATATTATGACAACACAGTCCTATTGACCAGGAGGAAGGGACTCTGCTTTCTGAAGCAGTCAAAGCTGAGTGTTCTACTGAGGGAGATGGAAGCCTTCTGCCCAGTGTGGCTCCTGGGCTTGTTAAGTAAACATCTGCACACATGCACACATATCAGATAAGGGTCAGACATGTCTCTCACAATACAATTCTGCCCAGAAGGTGTAAGAGAAAGAACATTTGTGAGAAGCATGCAGAACCCTCTCATTTAATTGATCAAGAAATCCTAAAAGATAAGGACTCTTGTTCTCATTTTACATTTTATACAAAAGACACTAAACTCCCTTTTTTAAAGTCTCAATAAGGGCTGGAGAGATGGCTCAGTGATTGAGAGTACTGACTACTCTTCCAGAGGTCTTGAGTTCAATTCCCAGCAAACACATGGTGGCTCACAACCCTCTTTAATGGAACCCAATGTCCTCTTGTAGTCTGAAGACAGCGATAGTGTACACATATACATAAAATAGATAAATCTTTTTTAAAAAACAGTTTCAGTAAATAGAACTAAATTGAATTTTTATCTTGGATGATTTAAAATGAAAATATTTCTCATTTATAATTTCCTGTCACCCTGACAAAATCCCTGACCAAAGTAAACTGAGGAAGAAAATACTGACTTGAGACTCGCAGCTTCAGATGGTTCAGCTCATTATGACAGAGAAAGTAATCTGAAGAGGGAGGCTCAGTCCAGGGAGTGGGAAGGTGGGGCAGCTATAGCTCACACAGCATGGATGAGGAAGCTGAGAGCACAGGCTAGAACCAGAAGCCAGGATAGCCATCAAAAGCCCACTAATTCCTCATCTAGCCATGTCTCCCATGACAGCCTCATCAACAGAGGACCATATGTTGGAAACATGTGGCCTGTGAGGACCTCTCACCTTTATGCCACAGCACTTGTCACAGGCCTGCCATGGATACATGGTTTCTGCTCTCACAACTGAACCACAGATAGGGCTATCCCCTCCAGCTTTCATCCTCAAAAGGTTTAGGCCAGCCAGCAATATTTTACAGCCACATTCCTAGTAAGAACTAGAGACACAGTTTTAACGCAAGCCTCTACCACTCCAAAATCACGACTCTCAGGGATCTGTGACATGTACTGACAGAGAGCGACCACACCGGGCATAATACATATGGACCAGCACTGGGTATAAACATTTCTGTAGTACAGCTGTGATGGTTGAGACACAGACAAGCTAAACAGGAAGACAGGCAGACAGAGCTACAGGGATCTGTCCCCCAGAACCTCTCTGAAGTTAAAAACAAATAAAACAAAACCAACAAAACCAACAAAACAAAAAACAAACAAACAAACAACAACAAAAAAAGAAAACAGGAACAAAAGGACCCACAAAGAACCGAGGGTCAAAGAGACTGAAGAGTCCCAGATGAGAAAGGTATTTCTGGAGGTAATTTTCAAGTGAAATCTTTAAAACAAATGAAGGAAAAGAGTTAAGAATAGTGAATTACAGTGTAGGAAAGCCAGCAGATCATGACCACATCTCCCTCCGTTTGCCCACACCTGTGTGTTGCCGTCCCACAAACAGGGCTTCTGGGTTTCCAACTGACTTGAACAATAGGACTCTGGCAGCAACACATAGCACTGAGGGAGACAGGTAGAATTCCTTAAGCTGCTGCTAACCTTGAGGCTGAAGCTAAAGTATTTTGTGAGAGGAATCAGATGAGCAGAAGCAAACGGGTGCAGAAGCATGGGGCAGGTGGCAGGAAAGATGTCCGAATGATGGGGAGGAGAGAAAATGTGTAATGTGCATCTGTACGTACATATGGCTGAAACTAGAGTTGGATTAGAAATTACTCAGAAGCTAATTAGTGCTGGGAGAGAATCCCTTTGTCACAGGCTTGATCTAAGCACTTTATCTCCGTGAACAATGGGGGCCTGGGCTGTACTGCCTTAGGCTAGTGAATAATGGCCTCAGCCATCTGGGACTGTTCTTCAGGACCTGAACCCATGGGGAGCCTCTCTGGATGGGACTAGCACCCCCATGGAAACTCTTCTGCTACCCCCAGGCCCCTGCCAGTCAGGAGCCTTGATCTTAGCACAAGGAACAAGATGTCCCAGAAAGAACCGGAAGTTCTTTCCTCATCTTAGGCCTTCCCTCCTCTGCCTTGCCCTTTCTTCTTATTTTCTTTCCTTTATATTTAAAGCTGTGAAACAGTAACGGATACTACACTGCTGGTCTTTGAAGGAGGAAGAGAAGAAAGCATTGTGAGGTGGAACTGCTTACCACTGAGCTAAGCAAAGAAAGGTCAAGCGGTCACTGATGAGAAACACAGAGAAGAGTGGGCAGGGGGCAAACTCTGCTTTAGCTCACAGTGTTGGAGGTTTAAGTCCATGGTGAGTTGGTCTCATTGTTTTTGAGCCAATAGTGAGGGAGAATATCGTGCCTGAAGAATGGGATTGGGGTGGGGCGGACACATGACACAACACAGACTGTTCATCTCATGGCCACCAGGAAGGAAAGAGCACAACCCCACAATCCCCTTCCAAAGTATCCCCCCAATGAGTTACCTTCTAGGCCCCACCCTTTAGTGGCTCAAACCTCTACCTGCCTCAATAGTACCATGGATTGGTGGCACATGGACCCTCAGGGGCATGCAATCAAAGCCTAGAGAGTAGCCCACATTTGCTTGCCACTTCCTCCATTCTTTGAACTACTTTACACACATTAACTCTTTTTCCCAACAGTGCTTTGAGTCATGTCATGTTTTATTGTCACCCTGAAGGTCAAATATAGCCATCCACAGCTATATAACCTGCAAGAATGAAGTTGGAGTCTTCGCATCAAGAATCCTGGGGCTGATTTTCCTAGTCAATGTGATTTCTAATTGTCTTCTAAACATTTATTCTTATACTCCCAGAGAAGTGTAGCTTTCACCCCTCTTCAAAGAAGCCATCTTTTTCCATAGGCAATGAGTCACAGCAATCTACAACTGGTCAAATGCAGAGCTTAAGCTACCGTGGGGTTTCCACTCCCAGTTGGTATATCTGCAGTGCAACTCCTGCATCTATGTCTCAGAGCTTATCAATGAAGAGAGAGTGGAAAGATTATAAGATCCAAAAGACCAGGATACTTTCAGACTGTATTATGATAGGGGTGCTTTACCCATGAAATCTCAACAATAGGATTGCCTAAATAAGACCTGGAGAATGACCATGCCCATCAGCATGCCTCGTGGATGGGGAAAATTTCATAAGGACCCACCCCTAGATGAAGAGCTGCAGAAAGTCAGTGACACCTAAAAGCTGGAGAACAAAACTTTCCCAGGGATAAGACTACTAATAGGTTCTCCAGTCCCAAGTGGTCAGCACTAAACACAGGCAACTCAGTAGCAAAAGTAACTGGATTCAGTAGGCTACCTCTATGTATAATACCTATCTATCATCTATATCTATCTATAGATATCTATACTGTCTATATACAGATATTTGTATCTATAGGTATACACAGAAACATGAGGATCGCGGGACTTGATAGTTCCTAGCCCAGCTCCAGACTCTGTGAGAGATCCTGAAAAGAAGTTGTCTCCCTCTGGCTGCTGCATGGAAGGCATAAGCATATGCATGTGTACACTTGCAGATATATATGGAGAGAGAGAGAGAGAGAGAGAGAGAGAGAGAGAGAGAGGGAAAGAGAGAGAGGGAGAGAGAGAGAGCTCTAGAAGAAGAGGTAATGATTCTGAGAGGGAATAGGAGGGCGAGGAGAGAGGGAAAGGAGGATGTGATAAAAATACAGTGTACTTAGATATCAAAGTCTCAAAAACATGAAAAATACACTTTAAAAAGTCTGTGATTAGAAAGATGGCTTAGCAGCTAAGAGAGCAAACTTGCTGGGCAAGCATGAGAACCTGAGTTCAAATCCCCAGCACCCACTCAAGAACGGAAACAGGCATGAGCACACATGCTGTAATTCCAGCCCTGTGTGGGACAGAGACAGGAGGATCACTGGGACTTGATAGCCACTCACTCAGCTCCAGGATCTGTGAGAGGTCCTAGGATGCGGATACCTCCCTCTGGCTGCTGCATGGGAGTCATAAGCACACTGCACACTTGCATGTGCATGCAACACACATGCATGCGTGTACGCGTGCGCACACACACGCACACACACATATACACACACTCACACACATAAAGAATTCCTCCTCTCATCATTTAAGAGATATTTTAGAAGAAATTAATATGTGAAAAAGGCTTTGTTCTTCTATTTAACTTTAATTGTGTACATAATATAGAATTTAAAGTAGTACCTAGAGGCTTCAAATGAAACCCCATTTCTTTCCCTTAAGATACCCCCAATTCCCATACCCCACAAGCAGCTATTCCCAATTATTTAGTTGCTGCGGTTGTTCTCCAGCCTTGTATTTCAAAATGAAAAATCTGCATAACTCGTCTCAGTTTTTCTGTTTCATGGGTTTCCAACTCTGGAATGTAAAGATTTAACTCTTTATACACATTTTAAACATATAACAATTAAGCAATATTCAGTCGAATCAATATTTCCTGCTTTTCATTTTAGTCCTGAAGATATTACTCACCAAGTTATGTAGAGTGGCCACATCCTACTTCCTGTCACAGTGCATTCTCACACATGAGACAAGAACAGAGGGTATTTCTAGAATGTTCTAGAAAGGCGCTCAAGGAACTCCACAGATTAGATCTCTCCGGACTAAGAGCATTTAACTTTCTTAAATTTATTATCATTTTTGGAATTTCTCTAACATATGCATATTCCTTTTTAAATTAACAAAGAAACAAAAAAATTAATAAAAATACACCTTATCTAAAATAGCGCCACAGTATAAAATACTGAGGAATAAGCTGAAGAAGAAATATGAAGAGCGTATGTGAACAAACTTTAAGGGAAGGACACATGAAAGAAATAGGTCAGGATTCCACTGAGGAATACTTGACTATATGGAAGTCAGTTCTTAAAACAATCCTTTACAGAGCATTCTTTTGTCTATTCACACTGAAAGTTTTTATTTCTTGTTTTCCAATGAAGTTCCTGGGAATACTGAGACATGGGAAGAATTTACAAACTCAGAGTGAAAACAAAAATGTATTGTCCTTTTGGAGAACAACTTCAAAACTTAACAAAAGCCCCAACCTTAGCCTGGCATGGTACACATGCTTATGATTCTAACTGTAGGGAGCCTGAGAGAGGGAAGAGGAGTTCAAGGTCATCCTTCACTACATCGCTCATTTCTAGGGCAGCCTGGGATATTTGTGAACCTGTGTATTAGTTGTTTTCTATTGATGTGGTAAATCACCACACTCAAGGCAACTTACAGAAGGAAGTTGAGCTTTCCGTTCCAAAGCATCATAAGAGACCGTCACCATGATGGCGGTGAGCATGGAAGCCAGCAGGCCTGGAGGCGGAAGCAGCAAGCTGAGAGTTCACATCTTGAACCAGAAGCCAGAAGCCAAGAAAGTGAACTGGGAATGGTACATGAGTTTTGAAACCTCAAAGCCTGCCCCCAAAGGCCACACATTCTCCATAAGCCTCTCCCTACAGTGCCACCAAATGCGGATCACTTTCCATCCCCCACAGCCCCATTACCATCTCATAACGCAAAACACATCAGTCCAACTTCTAAAGTCCCTGCAGTCTTTCAGTCTCTCAAGACAATCTATTTACTGTAATCTTCTGTAAAAATCAAAATGCAAATTACATACTTCTAACATACAATGGCACAGAATATATATTATCATTCCAAAAGAGATTAATGGGGCATAAAAAGAAAATAACAGCCGGGCAGTAGTGGTGCACGCCTTTAATCCTAGCACTCGGGAGGCAGAGGCAGGCAGATTTCTGAGTTCGAGGCCAGCCTGGTCTACAGGGTGAGTTCCAGGACAGCCAGAGCTACACAGAGAAACTCTTATCTCGAAAAACCAAAAATACATATATATCACAGATAACAGCAAGTCCAACCCCAGCAGGGCTCGCTCCCAATCTTGTAGTTCCATGTCTGCTCTCAAACAGTTTAGATGGCTCCGCTCTTCCAGCTTTAATGCCTCTTTCTTGAGCTGTTTCCACTTCCTGTGTCCAGCTCTCCCTGAAAGAAATCTCTCTTATTAAACTTATCATTGATTCCTTGTGAGCTTCACACCATGCACCCCAATCCCCCTCATCTCCCTGTCCTTTTGTATCCACCTTCCACTCTCAAAACACCCCCCCCCCCAAAAAAGAAAGAAAAAGAAAAAAACCTCACCGTGGAAACTGTAGTGTGTCACAGTGTATTCCACCATATTCTCTTTAAGTCAAATGTCTTTAATTGCACTTGTCCATTGCAATGAGTCATTGGTTTGGTTCGAGGCCTCTGGCTTCTGCTACACTGGATTCTTACAGGCACTCCTCTCAGATATCCTGTTGTTGCCCTGTGTCATGGCCCAGATCCAGGGCTTTAAGTTTTTCCACCCCAACATCTACCCCATCTATGAGCCGCGGGAGTGTGTGAAGGGGCGGGTCCTACAGATCCAAAGCTGAAGGATCTCCATGACACAGGGCAACAAGAGCCAAACCCAAACCTAAATTGTGTCATATCCACACATGATATTTGGAAACTTGAAGATCTCTAAAAAAATTTTATTGCATTTGAGTTTTATTTGGTTGGGGTTTTTTAAAATTTTATTTTATTTTTATTTTTGATACTTTATTTACATTTCAAATGTTTTCCCCTTTCCAGGTCTCCCCTTTGGAAACCCCCTTTCCCATTCCCCTCTCCCCTGCCTTTATGAGGGTATTCCCCCACCCACCCACTCACTCCTGTCTTCCCTCCTTGGCATTCTCCTATACTGGGGCATAAGGGCCTCTCCTCCCCCTGATGGCTAACAAGGCCCTCCTCTGCCACATATGTGGCCAGCACCATGAGTCCCTCCATGTGTATTCTTTGGGTCATGGTCCAGTCTCCAGGAACACCAGGGGATCAGGTCAGTTGACACTGTTGCTCCCTCCCTGGGGCTGCAGACTCCCTCAGCTCCTTCAGTCCCTTCTCCAACTCCTCCATCTGGGACACCACAGTTGGTTGGGTTTGTTTGTTCATTTTTGGTTTTGTTTTGTTTTTTTTTTAATTTGTTTGTTTGTTGGTTGGTTGGTTTGTGTTTGGCCCTTAGTAGGAAATTTATATCATATTCAAAATCTATTGTCTTCATAAATTGTCCCAAATATCTTTTGTTTGTTTTTAATGAAGACACAAAGTTGAATGGGTATAAAGGGGGGCTAGATCAATAGACAACTTGCAAGACTCAAGTCTCTGTTTCAACCTTGTGGATCCTGGGGGTCAATTGATTTTGTCATGTTTGGCAGTAAGTGCCTTTTCCCACCCAGCCCTCTGACTGTCCTCTGGAAGTGTTAAGATAGAGTCAAGAAAATAGGAACCAAGCGAGGTATTCTTAAGAAACATAATTGATTCTTGCAGAATTGCTTCTATTGATTTAGGAGAAATGAAAAACTGAACGGTAACCTTGACTCATTCAGCCCATCGGCCCAAACCAACTCATCTTGGTCCCCCCAGAATGCATGAATCCTAAGGTGGCAAGACCCCAAACTCCAATTGCCCTTTGCCCAAGAATTTGATCCCCAAATACTAGGAACTGGTAACCTCAAGCTTAAAAAGTCCAGGAGGCAGCAGAAACCCAGCCCCTCAGTGACAGAGATGTGAGAGTCTATAAGTTCCTTAGCCAGGCTGTGCCTGGACCCCACACCCCTATATTATTTTGGGATTGAAACAAACCAAACAATAAGCTCCACTCCCAGCCCTAGCAGCTATAATAGGATCAACCTAAGCTCACCCTGGGGGAACCGCAAGGGAAGTAGTCCTCAATAGTTCTCCCTATGCAGTTTCCTGAAGCCACACATCACCGATTAATCCGAGAAATGGTTGCTAAATGTATTTCCAGTTCTCGGAGATGACCTGAACTGCTAGTACTAACAGCTTAACCAAGTGCACTTCTTTTGAGTTGTTTGCACCAGAGAAGGCCCCATTCCTTTGCTTTCTTGTGTTTGCCATACCCCAGGTGTTCATCTTTAACAGAGAAGGGGGCAGGGCCTGTTTAAATTCTGGGCTTCCCTGTGAGCCATGAGCCATCCCTATTTTATTTTGGTCTACTCTGAATGGAGCGTTGCAGGCTCCAGGGAACTTCAGCCCTAGTTGTGAGGGAGAAAAACTTTAACTCAGTGCACAAGGAGACATTGCCCTTGGCCATCTAGAAAGTTCTGCTTCCTGAATTCTGCTTCTTGTGTGGAACCCTAGTTAGATTCCTCAGCTTGAGAAATTTGTTGACTCCATGTCTAGCAGTCTGGAGTAATTAGAGAAAATTTAGCCATGGTAAAATAATAATAATAACAACAACAACAACAACCACCTCCACCTCTACCACCACCTCCACCTCCACCTCCACCTCCACCACCACCTCCACCTCTACCACCACCTCCACCTCCACCACCACCTCCACCTCCACCTCCACCTCTACCACCACCTCCACCTCCACCACCACCTCCACCTCCACCTCCACCTCCTCCACCACCACCACCACCACCACCACCACCACCACCACCACTTCCACCACCACCTCCACCTCCACCTCCTCCTCCACCACCACCACCACCACCACCACCACCTCCACTTCCACCTCCACCACCACCACCAACTCCACCTCCACCTCCACCTCCACCACCACCACCACCACCACCACCACCTCCACCTCCACC
>JADRCH010000013.1:9978693-10032426 GCA_019843965.1 Rhynchomys soricoides
AGAGAGAGAGAGAGAGAGAGAGAGAGAGAGAGAGAGAGAGAGAGAGAAAGATACAGCATTCGTGTTTGGGAAAGATTGGAACCCAGCTCCCACAGAACCTCCCTATCAATCTATCTGGCCCTAGCCTTGGTGGGTGTGGGCTCCTCTGCTGTACAGTTGTGCATTCTGATGGTGCACTCAGACATCACGGGGTGAGAAGACTGTTTTAGGGTGACACACAGGAAATGGCCTTGCTAGTTGAAATGAGAGGGAAAGGCAACTGGAGATGATTCTGGAAGAGTCTGAATGGCTTGGCCCTTCTCACTTTCTCTGTTCTGATCAGCTTTCCCTTCTCCCTCCCTCTCTTCCTCCCTCTCTCCTTCCTTCCTTCCCTTCTTCCCATCTCAGCCCCTTTCCTTTCTTGCCATCTTGCTCATAGCCTCAAAGCTTCTAGCTTTGTTTTGCAGCCCAGCCTGGCCTTAAGTTCTCAGCAATCCTCCTGCCTCAACCTCCTTCATGCTGGCCAAGGTAATTTTACAGGAAACTTCCAGAGACCCTGTCCTAACAGTAAAAGGATAAAGCAGAGAAATAGTTATTTTAATTCTGTGGGAACATCAAAATTCTCATTCCATACATGGTGTAGAGTGTTTGGAGAAAGAACTACCACACTTATGAATAAAAACACAGACCTTGCAAATGGGGGATTTGAAAAATAAATTCAACAGTACATGCAGACAATTAGAGTGGAGCCAATTAGGACTTAACATAACAAAGTGAGTGGCTTTAATAATTTAAGAAACCAGGGCTAGCAAGACAGCTCAGCTAGGTAAAGGTGCTAGCTGCCAGGCCTGACAACCTGAGTTCAATCCCTGGAACCCACATGGTGGAAGGAGAGAAAAAAATCCCTACGGTCACCCTCTGTTCTCTATACTTGTGCATGCGTGCACACACACACACATACACACAAATTAATAAATAAATTTTAAATAAATCCCTACATAAGGAAGTTTTTTTAATTATATCATCTGGTGATAGATAATTAAAATGTACCAAATAGGATCTAATACCAACATATTACAATCTCTCAGTGAACTAAAATAAAACTTTATGCAAGCAGATAAATGATTTAATATTTTTAAAAGACCCAGAACAAACATCACCCTAAATTAGAAAACTCTAGAATTATTTTCTTTATGATCACAATATCTTACTATATGTAATATTGAATAATCTAGTTTAGCCAATGTATTGAGGCATAGAAAAGGAATTACAAAACCTGAAGAGGGAACAAAAACTTAACATTGTTTGCAGATTACATTAAAAAGTAAATTTTTTAAGTGACAAATATATATATATATATATATATATATTGACTATATATAGATGGTTGAACATCTTTTTGTATGTGCTTGCGTCTGTTCATCTATAGTCAGAGGTTACTTGCATTTCTTAACAGTGAGAGCAAACCCGATTAGCATGACAAGATCATGCTGTAAGGGTGTGGGGAATTTGATAACATGATGAAATGTATGCTAAAAAACGTAATATGGATACTTTTGAGTAAGAATTATCAGGAGTCGGCACATGCCCTCTTCAGACAGTGGGATTATTATGAAACTCAGACCATGTATGCAGTGTCATTAACACAGGAACAGACAAACCAATTACAGAATAAACTAGAACTAGAAAGGATTAGGAAAGAAAACTGCAGAGTGGTTGATCAATGAAGAGAACTAAGACTTGTTTAATAGCACTGAGCTCATATATTACATATACACATACACATAGGCATATGCATGCACATGAGCATGCATGCACAAAGGCACACACACACACACACACACACACACACACACACACACCTGTAAGCCACGGTGCAAAGCAGTTTGTGACACAAAAGTGGGTGAAAGATGCAAACAGGCTTTCCAAAATAGGATATCACTGATCTACATTAAAGTTCATCATTGGTCATCTAGGGTATGTCAATCAAGGCCCCAAGGAGGAACCATTAAACACCCTCTTAATTAGCTAAAAATACTAAAACCAGCATCAGAAAGTGAGGTCACACAGTCTCCATGTACTGATGTAGGAGTAAGCTGGCAAGTCCATTGTGAGAAACCTATCTCTAAAGCTAAACATTCATGTGTCTTATGACCAATGACTTTACTCCCCAGCATGCCCCAAGGGAAAGCCTTGCACATCTACCATGTAAAACACACACACTGTTCCCAATAACAAAAGTCTGAGCTAATTGCAAACCCTCTCAACAGAAATGTAGGTGAGTAAACTGGTTTGTCCCCACGAGGGAGAGCATATCACACGTCTAGAAATATAAGTTACTATAAACAGTAAGTTTCAGAAGGCTTCTAAAATTACATTTACTGTGATGTCATATTTATAAAAACAAAACTAACAAAAACTACATATGTGGAGAGATGGACACTGTACATGGATTCTTATGATGGACAAGGAAGCCATAACATGACTGAACATGGAAGACATGCTATCAAGTGGTACACAACAGAATGGGGAGGGGCACGGGACCAACTGGCTATATGTGGGTCACATTTAACATCCTGACTTTAATTCTGAGCTGTAGTTTCAGAGATGTTTATTGCAGAATGGAAGCTAACAAATAAATATACATTGGTCCACTCAGGGATCAATGTTGAGACTGTATCACAAACTCAAGATAATTACCATTACATTTAATCATAAATAGGAGAGAATTAGGAGGCTTTATAAGTCTGTGAAACAGCTGTAGCCATGAACTCTGAGATGAAGGAATCATTCTACATCTAAACAAGTAGCCATTTGCCCACACAAAACACAATGTTGGAAGTGTAACAGAGAATGTACATCTTCAATTGCACTTAATGTGAGCTCAATAACTTGGAGATTTAAACAGATGCATGGTTATGAAGGACTTTTAGTAGGGGAAGAACACAGTATCATTCAGGGACTGGCAAGAAAGTTGGATTGACTTAAGTAATCAGAAAGTCTCCAAAAATAAAATTGACTAAAGGCATAAGTTACTAATCTTGTGGAAAATCCAGCTCAACATTCCAAACAATGTAGAATATTCTTTTATTTCTTCCTACTGTCTTTCTATCCAGAGAGTGTGAAAGCTTTTCAGCTCATATGTCCAAACTTCCCACTTACAGTATCCATCCACCCATCCACCTACCCAACATCTGTTCTCATCCATCCACCCACCCACCCATCCATCCACTCACCTACTTACTCATCCATCCATCCATCCACCCATCCTCCCACCCACCTATCCATCCACCCATCTACCCACCTATCTATCCATTCATTCATCCATTTACCCATCCGTCCATCCATCCATCCGTCCATCCATCCGTCCACCACTTATCCACCCAGCCATCATTTAATTTTATCCCATTTCAGTAAACAAGCAAGAGTCTTGACAAACAAGCCAATTTCTTTTCTTTCTTTTTTTTTTTTTTTTAAAAATTATTTGAGCAACAACTGCACATTTGAGTGTATTTGCCTCCTCTTGTTAATGGCATCCTTCAATCACCGTTTAGTAGCTTCCAAGGGAGAAGATTAGATGTGCCAAGGGAATTGCTCACTCCAACCAGGAAATGTGGGGTTTTTAGTTCAAACAGGATTGGAGGGAAGCTGGTAAGCAACAGCTGAGAAGATGAAAGATCAGATCAACGCCTCCCTTTGAAGTAAAGACTCCTCAGACTGTGAGAATAACAGTCTTCATTACTGCCAGAACTCCAAGTGGCTGCTTTTGCCACATGCTTTAGGACGCATCATAAAATCCATAAAAATATCAACAAGATGCTTTCAAGTGACACAAAACAGCTAGAGTGCCCTATTTGCAGGGACACTGCTGTTTTAAGGCAATTTACTGGATTGCTTTCCGTCTGGGACCAAGGCAAGTGCCTTCCCATCTCTTTCCTTCCCTCTCTTGCTTGCTTGCTCCCTCCCATCCAGCCTCAAGTAGAAACCCCGATTTTTAATGTTTCGTTTCTGCCTTCCTTTGAGGGCCAGAAAGAGAAAATGAAGCTTTTCTTGGCTTGCTTCTCAACTCCCCTCAGAGATTCACAGACAAAAAGATTGCTTTGGGAAAATAATAATGCCAAATGAGCATTAAAATAATAAATGGGTTTTCTGGAAATTAGGTTCTCAGAGGTCATGCAATTAAAAGTTAGGAGGAAAACACACCTCAGGCTTGATTGGAGGAGACAACGGAGAGCCAGGGCAGATATTTCCACCACACTTAAAGTTCCATTCAAGGTTTTAAGTGTGGGAGCAAGTTGATTAATCTATTTGCATACTTCCAGAATTTGATAACAAGCCAGGATGCGGCATAATTTCATAGGCCTTGATTATTAATAATAATGTGGAATGTGATTAGAGACTGAATATCTAGGGGTCACCCCAGGGCGCCATGCGAACATGAGTCAGCAAGGCAACATTATTTGAAAAGTAACAAACAAAGGCTTTTTCCACCTGAGATGTGTAGATGCCCTTCAATTCCCTGACTGTGGATCTGTCAGCCTTTGCCATCCTAGTTAAAATCAAGGAGTGTATTTCTTCATATAGGCTACATCTTCATATGGGCTACAAGAAAATTCAGGACCCTTGGCAACAAACTGAGCTCTCTTCAGGGCTGTTTATTCATGGCTCTGTTGATGAGATTCTTTACAATATATTGGTCATTGTGTCTCTTCACAGCAATAGAAACCCTAACTACGACACCTGTGCTCCCTTTCACTGACCAAGTGAGTCACCTGCCCAAACCTGACATCAATGAGGCCTGAGCATCACTGTGTCCATACAGAAGAACAGCAAGTACTATGTACTAGACGCTCCATGCAATTTCTTCAGCCTAGAGTGGGCCTTATATCTATTCTTTAACTCATTATCAACATTGGATTCTTAAATCAATCAACCATACCCTTTAAACTAAGGTATGGTCTCCAAAATCTGCCTTCTTAAAATTGGGAGATTTTGAAGACTAAAATGCAATGTCCAACATACTTGACATTCAAGCTCTTGTATGTTTTATTCCAAAACCCAAATTCCACCCCTAATGTTTGGCTCTCCCACCCTTCAACAAACGCCTTCATCCAGAAACACATCTCCGACCTCTGCAAATGGCAGTCCCTTGGCCGGTAAGAACTCCTGGGCTGGCCTCCTGTCCAGGCCACAGCTTGCCTCTTCAGGAACCTCTCTCTTGTCATTGCTATCTACTACCATTACAGTTTGTCCCTCTGACAAAAAGGTGATTGAAGAGACAGTGAGAAGTCACCTGTGTGAGTTATCTCTCTTGGTTATTAACAATGTTCACTTGCAAACTGAAGTTTCTAAGAGTTTTTAAGAACATGTTAAAATATTAATCTTTTTTATAACAAATGTGTGCATCATATTATAAATCTGTGAAATAAATTAGTGTGTGACCAATAAAGTTATAAGTGGGAGATAAATTAATAATTTATTCATAACTAATAAATTATTAAGCTATTAGAATTTGTGTTTCTGAGACAAGCTTACCTCTGGTTAATGTTCTACACAACTATTATTCCCTACTACTCTCTTTAGAAAATGTTGATGTAAGCTAATCCTTTCATGTTATAAATCATATTACTGAGACCCAGAAGAATCTGGTGGTTTGTCCAAGATCACCCAGTAACTGTGGCTGAATGGAAAGAGAGTCAGAATTCAGTGTGGGAAACATTTCTTTCATGGAACGAGGTATTTGAAAGTAGTTAACCAAAAAATCATTTGGAACATCAATGTCTTCATGTCTGAGGTGAGGTCTATGCTGCCTTTGTCTCAATGTTCTCATGACTGAGGTCATAATTATAAGTTTACACAGATGCATTGCTATTACACTTGGGGAATTGAGGCTACATGTATACCTACTCTGTAGACTATGAGCCCAGTGATCAGTGTCTTACCTCATCCTCCCTTCCAAGCTTTCACATCAGCCTTGTGCCACCTTACCAGCTTCAAGTCATTTCATGGCTGTGTCATTTTCAAGGTAGATAATGTACTTTCTTTCTTCACAGCCCCAAGCACAATGATATGTACATAGGAAGTGCCTGTAAAGCAATAAATTGATTTTTTTTCTAAAGCCATTTGGAAAATGGTATTCAGTATGTAGAAAGCAAAAATTATAGAAAGGCCCTAATTCCTAAGAAGAACTCAAGACAATCTGTTGCCCTAAGACACATGTATTCATGCGAAAGAGTTTCTAAGAAAAGGAGACAATTTAAAGTTTGACCCATGGAGTAAAGGACTAGGAATGGAGGGGGATATGTTTTGGTTCTCTTTCTGAAATTTTTGAATTATATTTCATGAGAAGTCTTCACAGTGTGAACCCCTCTAAATATAGCTCCAACATACTTTAAGTAAATATACATTTGCATGTACATGTTCTATAAAAAGATTCATGTTGATAGCTATCAATCCCAGGAGGGTTGGAAAATATTGAGCTTTCTTGTTTCCTTGGGAAGACATGAGCAAGAGTCTATTTACCTTAACTAGGGAACCGAGAATAGATCAGAGAAACAGGTCCACTCTAGTGAATCAGTGAGTTTGCTGGGGTTACTTACAGGAGCGTGGTGACACAGAGACAGCGGCATTACCAAACCGTCTCTCTAGAATGGATGACAATGCATGAAAACTGCATCCCCAGAGCTCCTTGAACAATTTCCAGGCCCCTCAGCTGCTTACAGAGTCTGCTAGCCAGTGATCCTCCCTCCGTATATAATCTGTGCAAGAGCCTTGTGATCCTTGAAAGCTTAGCAACTTTCTGAGACTTTTAAGTTTTGTTTACTTCCTGAGCCATGTAAGTTTCTTTCCAGTTTGTAGGAAATAGCTCAAAATAATGACAAAGGGTCCAGAGAAATAAACTGATTTAGGGAGAATAGACAATCAATGTTTAGGGGTCTGGGGACATAGTTCTGTGGTAAAGCACTCTCCCGCGTATGCAAGGCTCAGTCTACAAAAACTGTTCAGTCCATCTGTTACTCTCACACGTGTATGAATTACGTTGTTAGGGGGAGAAGTGTCTGATCCCAAGTACTCAAAGCCTGTCTTGTCCCTCTTGACACTTTGAAATGCTCTAAAATATATGACTAAAGAGCATAGCCAGACAGATAACACTTTGATGGAGGCTTGGCTCAAAAGACCCAAGGAAGTAGAGTTGGAACACCTGCTGTCCAGGAAACAAAACCCAGTTCTATCTTCTACAGGCAGATATCCCACATGTGTCGCCTAGAGAAGAGCGGAGTCTCTTGAGGTGGTGTGGGGCTGTAATAGGCAGTCTGTTTTCCTGGTAGAGCTAAGATTCAAACCCCGTAGGCCCAGTAGGGGGTAAAAAACCGATAAGGAGCACGGCAGGTGTTTACCAGGCTCCTTGAAACAGTCCCTGACAAGTGCCTATAGCTCTCCATAGGTCTGTGACATTTGGTCACATAAAAAGGGAACACCCCTCAAACCCTGCCTCAGGTAGAGGTGTGGTCACACCCCCAAGCCCTGCCACAGGAAGAGGCGTGGCCACGTAGCCTCAAGACATCCCCATGTTAAGACGTCCCCACTTAGAGGCTTAGGCACTCCCCTTCCCAGTCACTATTTCAACATTGCCCCTCCCTGAGGTCATGGGGGGGGGAGGGTTTACCATCTCACCCACGCCACTCTCCACCATGACATGACAATAAATGTTCTGAAACCCTGGACTGTCTCTCTTCATCCTCAGTGGGAAATAATGCAACTGGCATTTGCCAAAAGAGCCGCGGTCTAGCCTCCCTCTGAAGGCATCCCAGTGTTCCCAGACATGGCAGCCATCCACCCAACCAAAGCAGCTAGCCGGAGCACAAGTCAAAGACCCAGTCCCTCTGAGGGACACCAGCCTCACTCCTTCTCCCCTTTGGACCAGGATAGATCCAGTCTGTGGTCTCACGTTGTTTTCAGCTCTTCTGAGGCATCCAGCAGCATCTGTGATGCCCAGAACCACAGCCATCTCCCCCACCCCACCCCCGGTTGTGTTTCCGCAGAGTCTTTTCATAGTCTGACACAAGCCCAGCACCTGTGGAGGTATGCACGATCAAACTGCCCACACGTCCCGCCTCTCCCACGGGCCACTCGTGGGACTTCACTCCACTGCGACATTTGATCCAACAAGATGGCAGCCATTCTGCTGTCTACACTTAAAGAATTCTATTAATAGAAAGTTAATTCAAAGACAAAGAGGTGTGTCAACAGCATTTACCAACTGTTCCTCTATTCTTCCTACTAATGTGCCTTCAACCAAAAATCTTGCCCAGCAGTCCTACTCAGTTAACTCGAGTTTATCAGCATTGTAACATTTATCTGCCTCTGTGTGGGTGGAGGTAGACATCACCCACCTCCTTCTATGTCAAGGGGCCTAACAAGGTCTTTTGTTCACTTCTAGCTAGCAGGCAATTCGGCTAGGTCCCCAGACCAAACTCCTGGAATTCCAGACAATGGATAGAAGTTGAAATAAGATAGCAAACCTATTTATAATTATAATATGTCCTGGGGATCAAAAGATCCTCTATCAGTGGTTCTCAACCTGGGACTCATGACCTCTTTGGGGATCTACACCTACAACCATCAGATAAAACAATATTTACATCATGATTCATAACAGTAGCAAAATTACAGTTATGAAGTAGCAGTGAAAACAGCGTTATCGTTGGGAATCACCACAACATAAGGAACTATCGTAAAAGGTCACAGCATCCGGAAGGTTGAGAGCCACTGTCCTCTAGGGTCATATTTCAAACTGACCAGTTGATATATCTAAGTGGGCTTCACTGGTACCAACTTATCCCCTGCCTCTTAGTAGTGAACCTTTCTAGTACCAGAAGAGTCAGTCACTCCACTTTCTAGAGATGAGATGAGTCTGGTACTCAGAATTCCACTGCTATCTCGACATTGGCATTGAGGAACCTGGAATACCCTTTAAATATGTTCACCCCAAAAATGTGTCAAGCTAGTATATTAACCAAAGGCAATAGATTGGATCCATTTCAGGTTAACTGGCTACTCTCAATGACAGTACATATGGCAAGAATGGGTCTTAGACTTGTTAGAATGAGGGGGAGAGACTGTACAGGTGAAGACACTGAGCCCTAAAGTCACAGTACAGAAGCTGATGAAGGTCAAACAGCCATTCAGTGGCCATGCTCAGCCTGGACCCAGGTACTGGCTCCTCGGGCCGAGGTTAATAAAGTCAAGAGCAGGCTCTTCTATTGAATCTGGGGATGTTTATGATGCTCTGGTTCTGGGCTAAAGGGCTATCTCACCTCATAGTGCTCTTATGTCAGTCCCTGAAAATGGAACATAAAAATGGATTTGTTCAAGTGATAACCCTGAGATTCTAAGCCTTAGCACATTTTAAAATGAGCAAGTGACACAGGGCCAAGTACGATGCAATCTCTGCAAATGAATTAATTAGACTTTTCAAAAAGAGCAAGCAGGCACACTGTGGTGTTTTATTACAGTTTCCTAAGTGGTAATAGAAAAGGAATCACTTGATTTTAAATTCTTTCCCCCGAGGTATATAAAAAACAAGCAAGACAGAGACTCCCCACCCAACCCCTGTGAAATGATTTGTTGTTCTTGTTCAAGAATCTGTGTGCTCAGAGACCCCCAGACTTCCTTTGGGAAGTTGAAAGGGAGAAGAACTCGTAGGGAGAGCCCCAGCCATACCATAATGGAGAAATGTGGAACATCCTCAGACAGCCCTGTGCTGCTACACTGCTGTGGATCAGAAGGTCAAATCACATGTGAGGAAGGCCCTGAATTTGACCCTAGGGACTACCTTCTGGGTTACCTACCACCTCCTTCCATAAGAAGCTTGGTCTTGGAAATGTGTGATGATAATTCTGGTTGCCAATTTGATTGGACTAGAGTAGATGAGAGTTGTTAGGTGCACTTCTGTGTGTGTTGGCCAGAGTACTTTCTGGGATGACCGGCATATGGGGCAGTGCCTAAAGGGAAGAGTCCTGAACGTGGGCAGCAGAATCTGGTAAGCTGGGGGAACCAAGGGAGCAAAAACAAGCATAGGAGGAAACCCACTAGCTCAGGCTTGCTCTATACCCCCCTGCTTCCCGGCTGCCACAAGGTGAGTAGCTTTGCTCCAGGGTCCCATCAATGGAACCAAATGATCAAGGATTTGGTTCAAGGATTCCTCTGAAACCAGGAGCCAAGATGAACTGAACCCTTTCTTTCATTTCCTTGGGTGTTTTGTTATAGTAGCCAAAACCTAAGAAAGCCAAACTAAACACAACAGTCACATCTTTTCCCACATATACCTTATGTGTATAACCTGAAGGCAATTTCATTTTGTATTTTGAGCAAACTGAGCCCTGTCACATGAGATCAGGTGAGGAAGTCTCCTCTTATGGCATCATACAAGCTCTAAGTTTCAGATTTTGGAGTATTTCAGACTAAGGATGCTTAATCATATATCAGCCTAATAAATCAATGAAGGTGAGTAAGGCAGTCTATCACTCAGGAGATGGTGCTAGACTCTATCGTAGGGAGAAGGGCAATAGCCTCCGGCATGGAAGAAAAGAGGAAGACAGGATCAGTAGCAAGACATAGATGCATGAGGGTATACCTACCTGCTATCAGCCCACAAGGTTCTAGGAAACACATTTAGAGATAAAAGCATTATGCTATACACTCTTACTAGACTATACCATGTCTCCTTTGATACAGTCATGCCCTTCACTTGGGACCCCAGAAGTAAGTTAGATGTCAGAGTCACAATTTGAGTTTTGATGTCATGGAGTGACTGTAGGCTTACTTGCTATTTGTTCTCTGTGCACTTCCCTGGCCTCATCTGTAAAATGGGGGTGACAGTAATAGCCAGGTGTCTCACAAGGACTCCATGAGTAGACACAGAAAGCTGTCATGATGAAGCCAGCATGAGAAATGATCTTCTCTGTGGGGTAAGTGGACATTGCCACCAGACAGAAGAACTGATAAGGTTGAAGCAGGTTCAAAAACCCCGGTGCATCTCATAATTGAGAATGGCAGGCTTTGGAACCAGCTCCAGGCCAGGCTCTAGCAGTCTCGGAACACGTAACCATGACACCCCACTGGGAGGACCATGAAAACCGGTCATGTAGCATAAAAATCTAGAGTCCTCCATGCTGATGAGGTATCTAGATAAACCCCAAGTGTTTAACCAGTGAGCTCCCTTCCTAGGCATCCCTTCCTGCAAAAGGTATTTCATCCCTGAGTGAGACATAGGCATTAATATCCACCATGAATAAAGTAGTTTAGAAAAGCAAGGGCCATCTCCTTCATGAAGGATCTCCATTAGGGTAGGCGGGTAGCAGTAAGTCCTTCATTGTAAAGAGCTGCACCTAAATCCCCCTGAGAAGGTCTTCTCTCTTCCAGCCTCTTTGTACTCTCAGCACTCACTTGGAACCAAACCAGATTCCGTCCCAGCCCTGGCCCAGCCATTCCCTTCCTGCTTGGCTTATAGGT
Source organism: Rhynchomys soricoides (assembly GCA_019843965.1). Taxonomy (NCBI): domain Eukaryota; kingdom Metazoa; phylum Chordata; class Mammalia; order Rodentia; family Muridae; genus Rhynchomys; species Rhynchomys soricoides. The sequence continues at coordinate 9,990,187 of JADRCH010000013.1, forward strand.
GAAGGCCAGACTGGACTCACAGACCACAGTTCTCAACTCTTCGAGGTCCCTAGCTGTGTCCAGCGTCCGGGTACACAAGAGATTGAAAACCACAGCATCCATTCCAGCTCCTGCTGTTTCTCACTGGGAAAACATGGGCTGGGACCCCCTATCTTGGACTCTGTTATGCCTTCCCTGAGCAGCATGCCTGCAGCGTTCTGGCATCCCAGTGGTGAGGCAGACACGCAGCCTCTGTAGGTACAGATGATCCTTCACTTACAACAGAGTCTTGTCACCGAGAGAAGATGTTCTAACTCAGAAAACATTACTACCACCTAGCCTATGGGGCAACAGAGCTAACCACAATGCACTCTCAACTAGCTGCTATGTCTGGGAGCCCAGTGTCACCAGAAAATGTCACATATCAACATCTCAAGAAAAGATAAAAACGTAACGTTCAGTTTCTACTGAACGCAAACACTTTTGCACTGTTGTGAAGTTTAAAATTTCTAAAGGTAACCATTGAAAGTCAGGAGCCATATGTATTTGCTTTGGACTGGCTGAAGAATTTGTAGAACCTGAGAGAAGAGAGAGGGTAAGAGGCAGCTAGTGAAGGTTGTATTAGATTGTAGAGGGATCTCAAGGGTGCCTCATAGGATCAACTCACGAGAGTACATTGTGGTCGAATGGACACATGTACACACAGGCACACACAAAGTGACAAGAAGCCCACACATCATCCCACTCCTCTTTGGCACAAGGAGAAAGAGAAGGAAGAGGAAGAAGCCTGGGTCAATTGAGCATACCAAAGACACCAGGAAAGAAAAGAAAAAAAAAGCAAAACCAAAAACCTTCTGGAAGTGATTGCATTTATCTGAAAGTAAATTAGGTAAATTTTTACCGTGGGCGCGAGAGAGAGCTTACGAGCTAAATCCAGCTCAGTTGCCGAGGGGAAAATGTTCTGCTTTGCACAACTAAGTGTGTGACTGCGCATGTCATACCCATGAGCAGGAACAAGGATCTTGCTATCTTTCTGATTTCAAATCCTGTAGCCCTTTCCTCTGACTGAGCTTTTGCCCTGACATCGCCTATCCTCTGCTGCACCCTACCCCCAACCGTGTCATGGTAGTGAGCAATGTCCTACCTTTTGAATCCCAAAATGGACCCAAGATCTCTTCCTCTAGTCTAGAACAGCAATGGATCCTACACAGCATTCAAGAATGGTGAACTTGAGGTCACCACTAAACCTCATGAGTAAAGTACACATGATGGCACCAAACTTCATGAAAATAGAGATTGAAACCAGATTCCCTTTCCCAGGGATTAGAGCCCCACCTATTTTGTAGGGATTTGTAGTGCATAAATGAGGTAACATTTGTAAAGTACCAGAGATTGGTGGCCAGAAGGCCATAGCAGGGATATGTCTTGATCACTCTTATTCTTTGAGGCAAGGCCTATCAATCAATCCCAGAGCTCACAGACACAGCTAGTCTGGCTAGTCACTTTGCTCCAGGGATAGGTTTATACCTCTCAAGGCCAGGGTTATGGGTTGTTGCCATGTCCACCCAGCATGTTTATGGCTCTAGGAATCTGAACTCTAGTTTACTCACTTTCCATCTTAAATAATAAAATAAAAGGTTGGTATGGTGGTAAATACTTCTAACCCCAGAATTCAGGAGACTGAGACAAAAAGATCCAAGCACAAGGCTAGCTTAGGCTATACAATAAGACCTGGTTTTATAATAATGATGATGATGATGATGATGATGATGATGATGATGATGATGATGATAGTGGGTCTCAGGAAAACATTATTCCATTGTAATAGCTATTTCTTTGATTCTAAGCTTCTTAATGCTGTGAGATACATGCACATATGGAGGTGCATAAAGAGATCTCTGAGCAAATGAATTTACACTTACCCAACTTGGGAAGGCTCAGGTGAGCTATAATAGAAAGTTTTTCCCCCAATAAAACTGATGCGCTTTGGAAGAAGGTTCTGGAAAGATGTCAGAATTCCCATTGCAAGGGCATTCCAGAATTACCTCAAATTTTGGAGATTGTCCCTAACCATCAATTCTTTTTAAAATCTCAAATGATTCCATTGTTCTGGCAAAGTCAGGACCTTACACAGTGTTAACCCCTTGCTTCTCAAAGTGTGTTCTTGACACCCAAAGTCACCACCTCTCTGGACATGCCCATTGGAAACACAGGGTCTCTGGCCTGGCTCACATCTGCCAAATCCGAATCTGCAGTGAAATATGGCCTCTGACACAGGCTCTACCTCTCAGGTTATATTGTGAAGCTCCACGGAGCTCATACACAGCAAGACATGCTGGAGAATGCTCTGGCTGGTAACCAGGAGCTCCTCTATCTCTGGCTGTAAAACCTTTGGCAGTCACTAGACCTCAGTTTCCCCTCTGGCAAAACAGGATTTTAGGCTAGACAATCCCCAGCTTCATTCTGAGTAGACACATGTGGCTTCCATCCAACTGGGCTTCAGCTTCTCTGGTAAGCCTCCTTCCCTCCCCCTATCCCCAGCTGAGATCCCCAGGGTGTCCTGCTGAGGAGTCCAACCCAGGAGCGACTGAATCTGGCAAGGGCTAAAAAATTAATTCCCTTCAAATCAATAATTTGCAATTAAGCATGGAAGACACTAAAGCCAAGGGGGGCAGGCTTCTGGAAAGAGGACAGCTGAGCACTCCCTGCCTTTGGAAAGGGGGTGGGGCAAGCCCTAGCTCCAAGCAAACAAATGAACATTCAGTTCCATTGTTTGGGAGGAAGCATGCTCTGGGACTAAGAGGTACTTGAGGAGTGAGAAAACAATCAAGATGTCAGCAGGAGTCAATGCCAGGAGCTAATTTGGTTTCCACTGGGCTCCTTGCATATACACTTCCTATGGCTCAGTGTCCCATCCCAGGACTCCAGAACACTCAGAAGTCTCTAGACCAGGCCTTTGCAGTGTGCTGGCTGCAGACAGCACCCAGCTCATCGGAAACCTGCCTGGGTTCCCTCCCCATCCTCAGCAGCAAGTGTCAGACCAGTCTGGGCGAATGCCAGGTGGGCAGTGCCAATGTGGAGTGCAGAAGACAGAAGCAGGCAGCCTCACAGAGCCAGGATTGCATGGTGTTTGATGCTACACAGTGATAGCTTCAATCCAGGGCTCAGAGCCATCCTGTAGGTCTCTAGAGATGTGCAGAGAAATGCTGAGATTCTTGAAACAAAATTGAAGAGTGCTTAATTTTAGCAGTAAATGAGAGCCATGCAGGGCTGCGGATAAGGGTTGGAGTTGGGGTGGGGGTGGGAGGTGGGTGGTGGGAGTGAGGGTGGGGTGAGGGTTGGGGTGGGGGTGCAGGTGGGAGTTGGGTGGGGTGGGGTGAGGTTGGAGGTAGATAGGGATTAAAAATAGCAAGTGCTACAGCTCTAAAGAAGCGGGAAATTCAATGCATGGGGACTGGGAAACAAAACACAGATCTTTTGCATTTCCCCAAAACCACAGTAAAATGAAGGCGGGGATGCCATTTTTTTTCCTCCTATAAGAGTTTACAAATGATTCATCTGTGAGTCATTATAAGTCAGTAAGACTCCAAGACAGAAATGACAAGAGAAAGGAATAATGTTTATTAAGACCTGCTGTAGGGGCCTGGGAGACAGCTCAGTGGGTAAAGTGCCTGCCTTGCAAGCATCAGGACCTGAGTTTGGGAGCAGAACCCAAGTCAAAAGATGGGCATGGTAGCATATGCTGGCAATCCCAGCACCAGAAAGATGGGGACAGGCAGGTCCCCGCAACATACATGGGCCAGCTTGTCTAGACTATGACACAAGCTCAAGGCCAGTGAGAGACCCTGCCTTAAAAAAGAGTGGACAGTGCCTGAGGAACAGAATGTGGTTGACATGTGGCTGATCCTGGCCTCTGTACTCACAAATGCACAGTGCACCTACACAATCACACACACATGCACACACACACACACAGGGCCCCACAGTTACTACAAGGTCTAGTGCTGTACAGAAACACTTCCTCTAGTCTTCACGGAGCTTGAAGACATACTTGACCATTACCCTTCTTCTCAAGGCAAGGATGTTTTCCGGCAATTGCTTGCTCAATTCCAAAATACAAATCAAGCTCTGCTCTTTGTAAAGCATTCCTTTAAACATGGAGCTAAAACAACAAACAAACAAACAAACAAACAAAGCCTGTGAGACAGAGCCTCCATTCAAAATCTAGTCAGGAGAGCAAACTGTACAAACGGAAACTAGGCTTACAATGGTGAGTGTTAAGCATCAAATGGGTAGAAGTCCCAGGACACTGAAGGAAGTTAAGAGTCAGAAGAAGGCTCAGGAGCCATGAGTGTTGAAAGCCAATCTGTTGGGCCTGCATGATTTGAAAAGCATAGGGTGTGGGTAGGCTGCTCCAGCTGCAGAGAGCAGCTAGGCCCTAAGTGTGAAAACAGGGAGGGAAGGGGAGAGCAGACCTGTTGGCTTCGTAAAGACCACATATTCCTACTTTTAAAATGGTATTTGAATGAAAAACTAAAATGAAAAGGAAAACATGGCTGCTCCTAGGTGTGTTGTAGGAGGGATTACAGTAGATAAAAGGAAGAGCATTGTTAGAGGCAGGGACATCTGGGAGAGTCCAGAGCAGACCGACCAGACTGATCTGTGCCATGTGGGGAGACAGGGAGAAGGGAAAGGGGCAGGGAGAGAGGGAGCTACGTGCAGCAGCCAGGAGGCCCAGAAGTTCAAAGAGAGCAGGTAACCAAAATGGTTGGATCATATAGGGAAGAGCAGTCTAGCCTCCAGGACTGGAGAGTTCAGGGCAGGGGGCAGAGTATGCCAACCCTGAGGACCCTGTAACAAGTAGAGACTGAGGTACCTAAACAACCTAGTAGCCAACCTCTGCTTTGATATGTTAAAGAGGCACCTCAGCCATTTGTCCTGGTTTGAAACCTAAAAATATAAAAGATTTTTGTTATTTATTTCATGTATGTGAGTACAGTGTCATTGTCTTCAGACACACCAGAAGAGGGCATTGGGGCATCGGATTCCCATTACAGATGGTTGTGAGCCACCATGTGGTTGCTGGGAATTGAACTCAGGACCTCTGGAAGAGCAGTTAGACCACAGAGTCATCTCTCCAGCCCGAAACCTAACAATCTTATGATGATCTTAAATGAAAAAGTTGGCTGTGACCGTGGTTTAAATCTTTTCAATTCTGGCAGTATTTCTCACTCTAGGGTGTCTCTTAAAGGAACTTGTAATACCCAGTCACTCAACAGTCCCTTTCTCTTTGCCTTGGATGGGCCATCGCAAGGAATCTACACTAGCTTGGCACACCTCTTCAGAAGACCCAGTACCTGGCTCCAGTCTCTTACTGTCCAATAAGGAGTCCTAGGCTGAGTCTTTTACCAACTATGTTTAACTAGATCATGGCTACTGCTATATTCACCAAAGGCATTCTTGAGAAAGCTCCTAGGCATTTCCTTCTAATTAACTGGAGTTGCTTCTTTTGCTGCCTGTGGCACCCTGAGGCACTATGACTCACCTGCACATCTGCCCAAATCCAAAACCAGTGTCCCAGTAGGGAAGAAGAAAGAAACGGGGCCAGAAGTCACAGCGTTCTATGCTTAAGTTCCACATCTCTTTTCCTGGTTAGATAGAGAAGAAGGTAGGTAAGACCTCTCTGTTCTACTCCTTCTTCCCTCTAGAAAAGGAGAGACATTCCATCTTTAAGGAGAAAGTCTGCTATGAATTGCTTATACTCCAGAACATTCTATTAGACCACTGTTCTAGATGAAGTGTTGACTAGAACAGAAGGTCACAAGGCATCATGAATGTTTTCCTAGCATTCATACACCCATGTTGTGAGGTGGTTCAGGTTCAAGGTCCATCATTTCTCTCTCTCTCTCTCTCTCTCTCTCTCTCTCTCTCTCTCTCTCTCTCACTCTCTCTCAGGGATCAGTGGAGCTTAAGAAGTAGCATGTAGCATTAATCAGCTCCATGCTCACCTCTGAAGCACTTTCTTCTCCAGTGATTTCTGCTAAGACTCCTGTTGTCCCATTGCAGAGATGAGTTCTGAGATTTATATTTCTATGTTGAAATGAAAGCAGAGGTGTTCACACAACTGGTTTGTTTTTGAGACCGTGAGGCCCTGACTGAAATAAGCAAAAGGATCTGGAACAGAGTCTTAAGCTGGTCACTGGAGTCCTACATCAGGGCTTGCAGGAGAATTGGAGAACTGATTGGTGGTATAGGTCAAGGCAGAATTGCAGTATTTCTGCATACATTAACCATATATAAGAGTGACAGTTTTCTAACACAGTCCCTTAATGAGATCCAGCCTCCATGATGTCCGGTACTTACCTGAAATAATCAACTCCCAGGACATTGAGGAAAATGAAGGTTCTGTGCAAATCCTGTTCCCAAGACTCTCTGCCCTGCTTCCGTGACTGAAAACACAGAAACATAGACATACAGACACAGGGACATATGTACACAGACACACACACACACACACACACACACACACACATACACACACACACACCAACCTCACACAAATTAGATTGAGACATTTCTGGAAAAACAATCCCTAGTTCTGTTCCCATGGAAGCAATCTCATGTCCCCAGTGGCAGCAAATGGCAGGCAGCCGGCAGTAAGGGAGCTCCTGGGGCTGCTGTGGGCCTTCTCTTCTTTGCCAAGCCAGCAGAGTGGGCTATAGGAGAGTAGGAGGCAGGGCTGAGCCTTACCAACAAACCCAAAGCTCCAGGGAGACAGTGGACCCCAGCTGTGCCCCCTCTTTTGGGGCAAATGTACATCTGGGCATTCTGGGCACAGTTCCAGCCAATCAGCCAGGCTGATCCCCCTTCAGCTTACCACAAAAGGCTGCTCACTCAGCAGATGGCTGTGCTGAGCCTGTGCCTAAACCAAGATGGAGGCCACCCATGGGGCTTGAGCTGTACAAACAGTCACTGCTCCAAGCAATGCCCCCTGGCTTGGAGAATGCTCCTATCCTCCCTCAGCTTTCGGAGTACCCTAGCTGTGTTTCATGCTCTCCTGGTGGGTACGTAGGACAAGTTGAGGTAGTTCATGGAAGAACATTCTTTAAGAAGTTTTGGCTACATGGTGACTATGTCTGTTTTAGAAAAACCATGGTGTATGATTTCATGAGTAATTGCAGCTTAGTTTAAAACTTAAGGAGATGTTAATGAAATTTCTCCATTTCTTAAAATTAAATAAATGATAGAGTAGATATTTATAGATATGAACATAAAAATAGAAATATGCACAAATAGGGCTGGTGAAACGGCTTAGCCAGTAAAGGTGCTTGCCACCAAGTCTGACTGCCTGCGTTCAATCCCCAAGACCCACACGGTTAAAAGAAAGAACCTATTTCTGAAAGTTGTCCTATGAGCTCCACATGTGCTCCATGGTAAACATAATTATGTATGCGTGCATGCACATGCACACTCACACACACACACATACACATATGCACATGCACATGCACACACACACTGTAATAAAATTAAATATTTTTAAAAGAATTAAAACTGTGTAGAAATAAAACTTGAGAAACGTTAAAGCTCTGAATGTCTTCTTTTAAGGCCAGACAACTGTCTAAAAGGAAAATTTCTGTAAGTGGCAGGGTGCAATAAGGAAGGACTGGGTAGGGAGGGGCCCTACCGAGTAAATTCTTCCTCAAGGACAATCAGGATGGTAGATTCTGTTTGCCTGTCATATACAGCCCCCAATATGATTCCCAGGCCTTTGCAGAGGCTCTTGACAGCTACGCCAGCTTGTATGCACACTTGACTGACCTCTAGTTCTAACCAGGGTCACTTCACCTTAGCTAGTGTCTTAGTTACTTTTCTATTGCTATAATAAAACAACATGACAAAGACAACTTATAGAAGACAGGGTTCATCTGACTTATGGTCCTAGAGGAATGAAAGTCCATCGTTGCAGAGGGGAGGCAGCAGATTGTAAGAAGCTGGAGCAATAGCTGAGAGTTCACATCTCAAACCACAAGCAGGAAGCAGAAATTACACACTGGAAACAGTACATGGCTTATGATTCTCAAAATCTGTTCCTAGTGACATGTTTTCCCCAGCAAGGACATACCTCCTAAATCTACCCACATATTATCACCAACTGGAGGCAAAATTTCAGATGCCCAAGAATGTGGGACATATCTCATTGAAACTACCACATTCCACTTCCTAAGCCCTATAGTCTCACAGCCATATCATGATACAAAATGGACTTAGTCCAACTTCAAAAGTTCCCAAGTCTTTCACTGTCTCAACATTAAAGTCAAAATTTCCCTCGCAACTCAAGACACTCTCTTAACTTCAATCCCTTGTAAAATGCAAACTATGTACTTCCAGTGTACAATGGTACAGAATATGCATTACCATTCCAAAAGGGGAGAATCGGGCACAGTGAAGAAATACTGAACCTAAGCAAGAACAAAACCCATAAGGCAGTCTCCAAGTCCTGCAAGCTCCAAGTCAGAGGGCTTAGATGCCTCCACCCCTCCGACTTGCCTCCCGCTTCTCAGCTAGGCTGGCTCCGCACTCTGAGTAGCTTCCCTTGGAAGATATCTCACTGTGCAGATTCCAGGTTGGGGTAGAGCGAGGCCCCCTTGAATCATGTTTACAATAGCATTTGTGCATCATTTCTAGGAGCAGAAAATGCCTTGGACGTTTTCCTTTCATAAATTGGAAGCTTAGTGGGGTGGGCTCTTCCCTTTCTTGCAGATCAGCATACATCTTGTCAGTGAAACTAATAATCTTGCCAGTGTCCTTTTCTTCTCCAAACTGTACGTTTTGTATTTCTTTCTACCCCACTTGTTCTTTTTTTATTATAGATTTCATGGGAATGATTGCTAATGTCCATAGGGCAGAGCCAATATTAGGCTGTCTTGAAATCTCCTCTACCAAAGAGATTAGTCCATTACTTTTACATTTACTCTCAGGCAAGTTCTTAGGACAAGCGTAGAAAACAGATATATCCCTTGCTAAAATATCCCAAGAACAGTCTCTGGCCCGGCTCCTAACATTGTTCCCTCTGAAACCCCTTAATCTGGGCCCCAAGGTCTGCACCACTCTTTGCACTTCTATCTTCCAAGCTCCTGTTATGGCTGTTCATCAAGCCCTGCTTACAACATTCAGCTGCCTTTCTAGTCTAAAGTCCTAAAGTCTTCCATAGTCCTCCAAGAACATCACGTGGCCAGGTTCTTCACAGCAACATCCCACTCCCTGGTACCAAGTTGAATCTTAATTACTTTTCTGTTGCTGTGATAAAACACAATGACCAAAACAACTTGAAGAAGGGAGGCTTTATTTGGTTTATGGTTCAAGAGAGATAATAGTTTGCAATGGGGGTGGGGGGCAAGAACTAGCAAGCCGTTGGAGGCTGCAGCAGTAGCTGAGAGCTCATATCTCAAACCACAATCAGGAAGCAGAGAGAGTGCACTGAAAAAAGAAAGGCACCCAAAGCTTACTTCCTCCTGGAGGGCCACACTTCTTAAACCTGCCCAAACAGTGTCACCAACTGGTGACCAAATATCCAGCTGCTTGAGAATATGGGGACAACTCATTCAAACCAGTACAGTCTGTGATCCTAGCAAGCCAGGCCACACAAAACAGAAGGCTCCTATTGAGCCCTCCCCTGGAACTGGCTCAAGCATTCAGTGGTTAGCCCCCATCACCTCACATATCACTTCCAAAAAGAAGTCATCTCCCAGCCAGAACTGTACTCCTCCAGGCCTTGATACCCCCAAACACCATAACAATAAATGTAGAAAGGAAAGTGATGCTCTTGTTCCTCTCTCCACCTCCACCCTGTGTCGTCTAGTGGTTCAGGACAGTGGAACAGGGTACCACCCACTGAGGGGCCGAATTTCTGAACTCAGAGGGTCAGGATGCAAGGGTCCTTAGGATTTTCAAACTGTCAACCTCTCTGTGTGTCCTTATAAAGCACAGAAACAGCAAGCTCTCAGGTGCCTTTTCTTGTAAGGACACAAATAAACCCAACCATCTTCCAAAGGCTTCAGTTCAAGACACTGGGGTTGGGAGGTTAAAGCTGCAGAGAATGTGTTTTCAGAGAACACAGCTCAAGTCACAGCAAGTGTCTTCTCGCTATCGAGGCCTCCTTGTTCACCTCAACAATAAAAGCAAAAGTAGCAGCAACAAGACTCACTGACTGTGTGACTCACTACAGATCCACAAAGTCAATATTGCTCTTTCCACTTTGCAGCATCCAGGCTAAAACTCAGAGGCTAAATTACCAGGAACTGGAGCGGCAGAAAGAACTCTCAAACCCAAGTCTTTGGGACTCCAAATCATGTTCTGTTCTAGCCCCTCAGCTGCCTCCCTTCCATGGTCTTCCTCAAGCTCCACTGTGTCCTTTGCTGCCCACTCAGACCCCACCCGACTTCCTCTGTGCATGTATTCAGAGGGATCCCCAGAGACGCCATCAACCTGAACCCCTGGAAAAGGCCACTTCCTCCTAACACACCCTGAACATCTGTGAAAACAATTTCTCTTCAAGCCCACAAATGAACCTCGTAATAAAAACTAGCCGTCCAATATAGCCTTAATGAATGTCCCAATGGTGTTTTAACTACTGGAGGGACCTGGTGATGTCTCTTTCTAAATTGTTCTGGGAAGGTGCCTGCCTCTGTTGGACAGGCTATCCACGAGACAGTGGGACTTTATTTTTCCAGGTCGGACAATTTCTTTGGTCTTCAGCTCTCTAGATTAGACTACGTTGCTGCAATAGACCCCTGATATTGAGCAGTTAAGTTTATTTCTCACCTATAAACAATCTATTCCAGGTTTAGGGGACTTTCGAGGCAGCTGGCCTTGTGCTGTTGAAAAAGCAAACAGGCTTCCAAGACTGCCCATGTTACAAAATAGATCATGGGGAATTGTATAGCAGCTCACACCACATTGCCAAAGCAAGTCACAGGTCACCTGTGTTCTAGTGATGGGAGACCCAGAGTCATAGGGGAATTATAGACCCTCCAAGCTTTCTTCTGTGTGCTTGGGTAGGAGGATAGAACACTGTCAGCAAAGAGGCTTATAGGGTAAGGGCTCTAGGTGAGGAAATGGAGTATAAGAGTTTGAAGCTCTGGGACAGTATAGAAGCCACTCGACGTCTCTGAGTGGCAGGATGAGGAAAACACTTCTTGTACCAACCTCACAGTTTTGCTGCAGTGATAATTTGAATCAATGAATGTATTGCTCCAGTTTTTAAAAGCTATTCTTTCAAGTCTTATCTGGCATGTACAAGGCAAAGAATAAAACAGAAACAGATCCTAAAAACCAAGCCAATTTAGGCACCCTGAGGTCCTATTCCAGTTCTCCCATCCTCCATGAATGTGTCTGGTACATCTGAGGTCCAGGCGAGCCAACTTTAGAATAGTGATGCTGTTCTGACCACCCTCGTGTGGGGCACCGGACCTAAGAGCACCATTCACTGTAGTGTACTGTACAAGCAAAAGTGATTTTTATTACAAACTATATGCTTCTGGTTGTTTTGCCTTTTGAGATAGTGTCATGCTATACAGGCCAAGCTGACTTCTAACTTGCAGTGATCCTCCTGCCTCTGCCTCAGCAAGGGCTGGGGTTGCAGGTGTAAGCCATGCCTGGCTGATAAGACTTTTCATCTCTTCTCCTAAGTAGTTGGAGTCTTTCCTCCTCTTTTCTCCTTCCATTCTTTCAAGTTCTTAGCATGCTCAAGTGGCCCAGCCTTCAAAGGACCTCTGCTGCAACCTTCAGGTTGTCCACTCCTCTCCTACCTCCCACATCTGTAATGTTCCGTACAAGCTTAGCTCTCTTCACCGTAAAACTTCCTGGAAACAAGGCCACACATGTGCCCAGCCCCATTTTTTCCTTCCTTTCACTAGTCTTAACACTTCTAATTTAGCCTATACTGTTACCATTAGTGGAAAAGGACACTGGGAAGGTCACATGACCCATTCATTACATTTCTACAGTCTCACGTTTCTGAGGCACTTAGACAGTTCATCTTACCTAACAGGACAGACTCCGTGTATGCCATTGCTGCTCAGATCCCTTCAGCCGTCTCCGTACAATGCCTCCGCTTACTTGGCTTTGTTGATGAGACTTTTCTCACACCCTCCCTGGTCTTGCTCCTTCCCCTCTCCACATCCTATTGAGCCCACCTATGCCTGGCTCCAGTCACAACCGTACCTGTCTCTCATGTTACCTCGTCCCTATGCTCTGCTCCTGCTCTAGCCTCAGACCCCAGTTCTCTCTGGTGTGTATTATTCCCTTAGCAGCTTGACATGTCTTTCTTCATTCAGCTATAATATCTACTTTTAGTACTTACAAGAAGAAAATTGATTTATCGATTTAAAGGAAGTAGTAAGGTTAGACAGCTGGTTATTTACTAAATATTGTTCCTTTTTTTCCCCAATTAATACGATGTCAAGTTCACTTCCTAGACTTGACTGGCCACCATTCACCTCTACAATCCTTCAGCGTTTCTCCATGGTTTCAAACTCTAGACCTGGTACCCCTGCCAGACTCCCATGCCACTAATTCATCCACTATCGTAAGATGGTTTGCTGTTCCCCGAGTGTGCCATACACTGGCAGTCAGGTGCTTCATCTCCTCTGCCAGGAATCTGTTTTTTCTTTTCATTGCCTAGACAACGAACCAATAAACAACCATTTCTGCCTCTCCACATATCAAGTAAGCATTAATTCCTTTGAGAAAGATTTCTCAACCCAACATTCCTAGCCCAGATTCGCTGGTGCAGCAGTTCTCACTAGTGGGTCGAAACCCCTTTTGGGCGTCGCATACCAGATATCCTGCATATCAGATATTTATGTTGTGATTCATAACAGCAGCAAAATTACAGTTATAAAGTAGCCACAAAAATAATTTTATGGTTGGGGCTCACTACAACATGAGAAACTATATTAAAGGAAGGTTAAGAATCACTGCTCTAGACAGACCCTTCTCCACATAGGCTCCACCTTTGTCTCTTCCATTAGTGGCGTAACTTAGGTAGCATGACTAGATCAATCAGATCACCGTTAGGAAGACAGATCATATCCCAGGACTCACAAGGGGCTTCTTCCAGAAGATGAGCACTCCAGAGCCTAATTCTTTCCAGATTCCCCTCACACACACACTAATCCATCTCTGGCTTGCATTCCACTCTGCCCCAGCATTCCAGAAGAAATTATGTCATTTATTAAAAGGTGACAAGCGCCCATTGATAGTGAAGGAAATGGTGTTCAACCATAACGTGTCATCTGCTGATTAAACATGGTCTCAAAATTTGCTGTTTGTTTGTTTCCAAATAGAGTCTCAATTTATAGCTCTGGTTGGCCTGGAACTATATAAGCTAAGCTAGTCTCAAACTCACAGAGCTCTGCCTGTGTCTGCCTCTACCTTTAAAAAGGTTGAAGTCATTTTACATGATTAAAAATATTCAAAAAAGTGATTTGAGGCTTAATAAAAATGAAAACAAACAACAAAAACCACCATGGCAGAATCATCCTGGTACAGGATGGTCAATAAGACTGCATCTAGTGCTGAGACCACGGAGCATGAGCCCTGCATGTTTGAAAAATGCTATGATGAAGGGCATTAATCTGCATGTTAACATTAAAATGTTAATTTATGAGGCTGAAGAGACAGCTCAGCAACTAAGAACACTACTGCTCTTCTAAAGGACTTGGTGTGAGTCCCAGCACACACAGCAACTCAATAACTCTAACTCCAGTCCCACAGGATCTGGCGCCCTCTGCTGGTCTTCTCTGGCACTAGGCATGCATATAGCACACAAATATAGAGTATATATATAATTGTATATATATAATTGCAAAATATTCATAATCATAAAACAAGAATACATTTCTAAATAAAATTAAATTGCAAAAGATATTAATTTTAAAAATTCAAAAAAGCATAAAATAGCATGCGGCGATGAACGAACTAACCCTTTACACAAATTTTGCAGTTCCTGGCACTATTTTGTAGACCTTTTCAGATTCTTTTTGACAAAAATAGGACGATGCAAAGCAAAGCCCTGTTCACGCTTACATCAACAATGCTCTCACTGCTGATAGAGAAAATCAACTCGGAAATAGGTAATGCCAAACGGGAGACTAAGCATCCTGTTGAATAAACAAGAGCTCAGCTTCTCTTCTCCTTTCTCTCTCTTAAACACACACACACACACACACACACACACACACACACACACACCATCTTTCCTTAATAATTCAGAGGTTTCCATGCATTCTTTCTCCAAGCTCAGGACTCAAACTGTTTTTTTTTCTCAGTGAAATCTTTCCAAGACATATTTTTATCACCATTTCAAAGGAGCATCACATGGGTAAATTTTAGTTGATAGTTGATTCCACTATTTATATGGGTTAGAGGTCACTAGCTTACTAGAATATATTCATTTTTTCTAGTTGTCCTGTGAGGGGTGGGTTTTCTGTTCTTTGTCAGTTTGACTCTTTTCAAAAAATGATAAAAAGACATACAGGTGTTCCTTTATGCAGCCCTAGTGTGTAAGGCGCACAAATCTCACGTCCTCCCTGGTAGAACTACCCTGCCGTGGGACTCTGAGGAGCAAGGGTGGGGCTCCTCGCTTGGAGGGAGGTGGGAAAGTGTCTCATTGGCTGAATTTCTAATGTTTGATAAAGGCCTCTCATTGGCTATAGGTTGGTGGTAGCCTTCCCCAAACTCAGCCCAGAGCCTAAGGATTCGGCAAACTCCTTTTGGTGCCAGAAGATTCTGATTTTGAAAAAGTCTCGGTTGTCTTTCTAATGTGTCATCAATTATAAATATATTGCACTGACATTTCTCTAGCAGGGGGCGCGACATGGGCAGAGAGCAGAGGTGGGGTGTGATGGAGCTAGGTGGCAGACCTTTCTCTAACTTCTGACCCTGCTCTTTCCTCTACCACCTACACTTCCGAAACAATTCTGAAAAAGAACCAAAAAAACAACCAAACCAACCAACCAAACATCCAAACCCCAAAACTCCTTAACTGGCGCTGTCTGAAGTCATTTTTTTCCTTAAAACTCCCAGTACCCCAAAGGGTAATACTTTGTCTCTATCTATATCCACCTAGAAAGGGATAGGTATTATGTATATCTACTATCTCAATGTACAATCACCACGTGATTTTTCCCCCATTATGAAATCTCTGTGGATTTTTTTTTCCTTGATATTCTGGAGAGATGAGCTCCAAGGATAAGTCCGTCGTAGCAGCTGTTGGGGAAATATTGCCTCCTCTTTGTTCTGAATGCTGTTTAAACATTGGCAGGGGGCCTCATTAAAGATGAATCGTTGAATTAGCAAGTAGCATTGTAGCTTGAGGAAGCAGCATGTGCTCCTGTGGTGAAAACAGATTTGCACAAAGGAGGGAGGGTTAGGGGGTGTGGGGGTGGGAAGTGGACAGAGGATGAAAAGACAGAGACAGAGCAATGTCAAGTGCTTTACAATGGTTTCCTGGCCTGCCCACTGCAGCAGAGAGGCACCCGCCATGCAGAAAGGATCCCCAGCAGAGTCCAGGCTTTTTGGGGCGTGAATGTGAAAAGGAGCCCCTTCATAAGAGGCAACTGGGCTATTCATAACCTTTTTCTTTCTTCAGATTGCAGTGAATGACTGCCCAGTGGCCTTTGATGGTGGAAGCCTTGGGTACCAACAGCCCTGGGGCTTTGGGACACCATCAGCATTATTTAGCCAGTGACTAACTCTGTTCCTATTCCATGCCTCCTGTCACAGAAGCAGCAAAGAGGCAGGAGCAGTTTGCTTGCTTTGAATGTCTTTTTTCTGTCTTTAAGTCCTTTCTCACATTCATGAAGGTTTCTACCTGATTTGGAGTTTAGCAATAACGCAGATAAGCCTCAGGGACTCCTGTGGAAATGACTGGTCCCATTCAGGAGGTGAGCATCGCCACATTTCCCGAGTCTACATCTCATCACTCAAGTAGGCTGTATTGTGGGAGCATGGTTGCCTGCGACCCTATTCTTTCTCCTGAGTTCTGATGCATTCGATTGGGGAATGGAAAGAAAGAGAACAGAGAGCAGAGAGATGAAGGGATATAAAGTGATACAAAGTCTACTGCATGTCAGACACTGTGCTAAGCGAAATGGCCCCAGTCATTTTAATTATCTGCAGTAGTAGCCCAGGAGTTTATTCCCATTTTACATGTAAAGAAACCAAGTCTCAGAAGAAGAACATGCCTTCAGTGGCATAACTGATAAATGGCCCAGCTAGAATTCAAACCATGTCTAACTGAAAGGGTTTGTGTGTGCGAATCGACAGTCTAAAGTGGGATCCTGAAAGGCTTTGTCTCCAATCCACTCTCCCCCATGGATCTGAAGACATTCCTGGCTGGATTCCTTTCAGGAAATCATCCCCTATCTTTCCTTTAGTGCTTGCCATCCCAGCTCCTGAGGTCACCACCTTTTGGGGCAAAAAGAACCAATGAGTCAACCTCCTAACAAACAGGCCTTCAGAGCTGTTCTGTTGGCAAAGGTCACATTCCCTGCCTGAGGGCTCAATGCAGATCTGCTTGCTTGCTCCCTTACCAAGCAGCCTCCCCCTTCCCTCTAGAAACCTGTACACGTTGTTTATATACAACAAAAATTGATTTACAAACAGCTCAGTGGGTAATTTACACCAACCATTGGAGCTGAGAGAATGGTGGACAGAGTCTCCTGTCCCCAGATACCAAACACATCATCTCATTCCACTTTTGCATGGGTTTGGGGACAGACATCATGGGGACATCAAGGATCTCATTATGCCAATAAAACACAGCTATGAGGTGGCTCACATTATCGGTTTTTATCCAGGCTCTTGAGTAATCAGAACGTAGCTGGCATGGCTGGACCGATGGATAGCAGAGATACACGAACCCAAAGACATTCTAATTTACTCACAAGCATACACAGGGCTGGTTTATGCGAATGTGCATGAGCATGGCTGTGTGTGTGTATATATGACCTAAATCATATTAATTATCCTCAGTAGCAACCCTGGGGGAATTTTATTCCCATTTTACATATAAAGAAACCAAGTCTCAGAGAGAATAATGAGCCTACAACGGCATGGGTGATAAACGACCCAGCTGGAATTCAAACCACATCTAACTGACTGCAGACTTGAGTCCAGGATCTGCTACTCTTAATGTACCTGTTCATACACAGTGGGAGAAAGGGTTTGTGTGTAAGTGTCAACAGTCTAAAGTGGAATCTTGAAAGACTTTGTCTCCAATTAACTTTCCCCAGGGGATCTAAAGAGTTCCCGGATCTTCTTAACAATATGCTTTGTATTTGAGTGATACAATGAAACAATGTACCCACTTGATCAAAGCACGCAAGTTTCGGTCATCTTAGTCTGCCTTTCCCATCTGTATGATCTTGGCCAACCACGCTGGCCTTGGTCTCATATCTGACATGGAAGATCGAGGGTTAATTTTTGATTAGGTCAAGAAATGACTAAGGTGCTAGTGAAACAGTTAACTGATGGAGTTGAGGGAAGGATCTGCCCTGGGTGTGGGAGACACCATCTAACTGGCTGAGGTACTCAACTATGTAAAAGGGGAAAGAAGAAAGCCAGTGCTCCCCTTTCTCTGCATCTTGATCTGCCCAGATGTGAGCAAGCTGCCTCCTGCTTCCATGACTTCCCTGCTGTGATAAACACAAACAAACCTTTCCTGTTTTAAATTGCTTTATGCAGGTATCAGACCACAGCAACAAAGATACAGTAACCAATGCAGGTGGAGACCGTTATAAAATACCAGAGAGAAGCCACTAAAGGCCGGAAGGACTCTTCTGGCTCACAGTATGAGAGCTACAGTCACGACCGTGAGAGGAGCATGGAGACAGGGCACTCCATGGCGGTGGAAGCGTGCAACATCTATCTACTTATTACGTGATGCCAGTCAGGGAGCAGAGGACTTAGGCTAGCACTGGAGCAGGTTCTAGCCTCTGTGACCCACCCCACTGTGAGCCACATCTTCCAGCTATGCCCAATTCCCAACGGCATCACAGCTTCCCAAAACCACCATCTAGGGACAGTCTCTGTGGGACTTGCACATTCAAAGCATCAACCATCTATTTAAGGCCAGCATCCAGTAAATAACCAACTGAAGTGTTCTTCCTAAAACCTCAAGGGGAAAAAAAAACAAAACAGAAACAAACGGTAGCAAAACAAAGCAATAAGAACCAAAACAAAACAAAAACAGGCTCAGGCTGTCATTCCAACTGGACAATAGACACAGTTGAAAAAGTTTACTGGCTCAATTGAGATAATGAACATTGGCAAGTCAACACAGAGAACAAACAAGAAGTGCTATATGTGTACACAGACACATGTGTTCATGTATGTGCAGGTACACATGTGAACCTGTGCATATGGAGGCCCAAGGACTACCCTGGGTGTCCTTTTCCTCTCTCTCTCTCTCTCTCTCTCTCTCTCTCTCTCTCTCTCTCTCTCTCTGTCTCTCCTCATTGGCCTGGAACTCTATGTAGGCTAGCCTAACCAGCCAGTGAAGCCCAGGGATCCAACTCTCTCCACCCCCATCCTCCCCCATAGCTCTGGGATAATATAACACAGATCCTTATGCTTGCTCAGAAAACACTTTACTCACTGAGCTTTCTCCCCAAACCCCAGGAAATATTTTTAGTAGTACAATACACCCTTAGAAATTTGGAGTTGAAATAGGTGATCATTTGCTGCAGTCAATCTGTTTAGTAGAAGATGGCAAACACCAGTTGTCTTCTGATTTCTTTACCTGAAAGTCCTTCACCTCACTGTGCCCAGTTCACTGATGATTATTTGAATTTTCTGTGTTTCAACTCACGATTGCTCATCTCTTAATTTGTATGAAGCACAACAAATACATGGTTTGTCCACTCAGAGAAAGGAGACAAAAACAGCCAATCACCTAGAAGAAGGACCTACAGAGCCATCTTTCTTTTTCTTTAAAGATTTAATTGCACATAACTTTATTGCCCCAAATGCATGGGGCTACTGCCCTAATCAGAGGACACAGAAGGGCCAGCTGGAGCATCCTGGGGCCAGGACCTATTACAGCTGCACATTGGTTGTTTGGATGAAGGCCGTGTTTTTCATAAACTGCCACTGAATGACATCTCTAAACAGACAGGCCCTCTGTTAAGGAGGTTTTGTTTCCTACCGTAGCACATCCCTGCCATTTCTGTACTTTCTCAGGTTGGGTCATAAAAAAAAGTACTAGAAACTATTGATTTCTGTTGTGTGAAAGCCCCTGACATTGCGGTGCGATGAAGATATTGCCGTGGACCCTGCGAGCCTCTTCGTGCCTCTCTTCTACTTATGAGGGTCTCTACGGACAGTATTAAGGATATTGTAGTTCCCACTCTCTGACTGTGGGATATCAGCAGGGTCTCTCCTGTGTAAAGAATAATTATCAGCACTGCTGTTACCTCTAGTAAGTGTGTAATTACATGCTCAGTTCTGTGGGCTCTAGGCTGTGCAATTTTAAATTATACAATAATGTCAAATTCTCTCCTGCTCTCTCGCGCTTTCTCCCTCTCCACTTTTTTCTTTCTTTCTTTCTTTCTTTTTTTTAAATTGAAATGGGAGGTGGGCTTTTGGGTTTTGTTGTTGTTATTTCTTTTTTTCTTTAACAGAAGGGAGAGTGGGAGTGCCTTTCCAGCTAGACTAGCATACGTGACAGTGGGTGAGACGGGAAGGTTGCACACTGCCTCTTCATGCCCAGATACTAACTTAATGAAGGCTCTCAACCCAAGATGGATTTGGCAGATAGGAAAAGAGGAGAAACTGAGGCAGAGGGGGGACTAAAAAACAGTCGGTGGAGGTGGAGTCCTAGGAGGAAGGAAGGAAGGAAGGAAGGAAGGAAGAAAGGAAGGAAGGAAGGTGAGAGTGGGGATGGAGGTATGGCCTGGAAGTGATAGAGCTGTCAGCAGGAATAAACAAGCATTAGCTGGGGTTAACTTATCATCCATCCCTAGCCAGAAGTTAAAAGACCGGAGCCCTTAAAACGGGAGCCCACAACAGTGTGAGGTATTCGGGTTCGTCAGTCACACCTCTCAACTGAGGAAATTATCCTGAATGTGGTGAACAACCAGTCTACAAACAACATGCCTCAGGTGTGGGGCTAGGGAGCTGTCAACCCACCTGCCCGCTCTGCTGGCCCACCAACCATACTGTGGATGCCCCTCCCAGGGTGGGTGTGCTCCTTTGTCCCCATTCCTTTCCCTTGGAACCATCCAGAGAGTGTTCTTGGTCTAATTCCTAACTAACAGATGTTTGTTTCACATTTTACTTCCAGAGATTGATTCTTCAAGAAGCCTTTAAAGAAGTGCCCCAAACTCACAATCCCTACCATATCCTGGATCCTCTATTTTCTTCCCCAACCTGGATCCCCCATTCCCATACTCAACTCCTGCCTCACAGCAGCGCACAGCAGCACATGGCAGCACCACTCTATCACCGGAGCCTTATCTGAAAGACCTCTGTGTATTCCTCATCTTTCCTTGTCCACCATGGGTGTAGCTTCTGCACCCGCCATTCTGTCTTGCCTCAAGTCCTGACTGTTCTGGAGTCTTTTAGATAGCAACTGCTATTGTGTACAGGCACTCTCCACTCATTTCTCAGACCAGTGAAACAAGACCGAAAGTCACAAAGCTGCTTGGTGACAGGTTCACAGGAACCCAGTCTTCATGCCTGCAGTCCACCATGCTGTTTGGAGACCACTGGGACAGTGACAATAATTTCAAGCAACTAAAAGAGGTTGACCTGCTATCAAAGTATAGCTTAAAACTAGCATAAAATTATAACCTGCTATCAAAGTATAGCATAAAAATTACAGCTTCTAACATGTTCTGGACACCATCAACTATTCATCTGATCTCCCAGTCACCACTGGTTATCTGATCTCCCAGTTACCACTGGAGGTAGAGATTTTATTCTCTCTCTCTCTCTCTCTCTCTCTCTCTCTCTCTCTCTCTTTCACACACACACACACACACACACACACACACACACACACTCACAGTTAAGAAAACTGTAATTTACCCTGGCCCCTAGGTAGAGCCATGATTTGAACTCAGAGCGGCCTGACTACTGTGCCTCCATGTTGAACTTCTCTGCTTGGGGCTTCCCACAAGAGACATCCATACGAGTGTTGCTGATGCTTTAGGACAAGTTCACGGCCTTCAGCCATCATCCGTCTCCATTCTGTTCTGCTCTCTTCCACCACAGAATGGAATTGAACATTTCTCTCAGGCACAGTGTCAGATTAATTTTCAGTTGAGGTCACGTTAAGCCGGTGGCCGCCAAATCCTCCTAAATAACAAGGACTCATTCAGCAGCAAAGCTAAGGTAAAGCTTCCCTCTCAGAAGGCACAGCCTGCCATCAGCCCTCACAGGCTTCCTCCTCACAGCTCATCCATAAACCTTCACCCGAGACAAGAAAACTGCCTCATGAGACCACCAGCAAAAACAGCTCTGGTTATATACTGAGTTTCGGAATTCAGTCATCACGTTTCGTGGTTCTTTGGGTCCCCATGGTTTCTGTGGAATGTGCTCGAGGTAGGCAACCAGAGCAGGGCCAAGTATCAGTTGAAGGCTGTAAATAACCCCCTGTGTTTGAATAGATGTTTTCATTTCATGGTACTTTTACTTGTATTATTCCAGCCCAGTCCCCTTCAGCCCCAAGGAGAGACGTCTTCTGTTTCTATTCTTCTCTATCCCTGCCCCACCACAATCTTTTGCAGAGAAGAGAAACCAAAATATTTAACAACTTGATCCAAATCCAAAACGGAATGAAAACTCAAACCCCCAAACCTTGGTAAGTGTGAAATATGAGCAACAATCACCATGGACCTGTGAGGAGCATTCTGCAGCTTCTTGGGTCTGCCACCCCCGCTGAGCACACTGAAGAAAAACGATTGATGTGTGGGGAAATGGATAATACCCCCATGGTGAAGATGGTATAATCTTCCCCAAACCCCAGGACAAATGCTTTCCCATGATCCCATTGCTCTAACACAGCCTTTAGTCAAGATCTTGCTTTGAGGAGCTACCGTCACTTTCAGTGTCAGAGAACTTGTCTCTTCTAACTTGCCACTTCTCCAAGTCCACCTTACTGAGATCATGTCTCCTCCGTCTTCACAGCCAGAGTCACTCAATAATTACCTCAAATCTAAAATGAGAATATCGAGCTAATCCGTGTTTATTCAGAATTCTACAGGAGACATGGAAGTAACACCAAAGTGGTGGGACAAGTTCTGTCCTCAAGAAAGCTGAAGATTACATGACCACCAGAGGAGAGCCTTAGGAGACCTGGATATGAGTCTTATCTCCAGCCATGCCCTCCAGGAAGGTGACAACCCCTTGCAGCAGACCTGAGACTCTAATCAGGAATCCAGGTCCCAAGAGAATAACAGAAACTGATAGACTGGAGCAAGCCTGAAGCCAGCTACCCTTCCTCATGGAGGCACAGGTGCTATTAAGTATAGTGACGTGCAATACAGCCTCTCTGGGTGCTCACACCACCGGGGCTCTCTCAAAGAGTTCCCTGGTTCTTGTTCCAGCACTGGGACCTTTAGAGATCGATGGCTGCTCTACTTTTAGTTCTCTTGTGGAAACACAGAAGTCCAGAGATGTTCAGTCACTTAGCAAGGTCACACAGCTAATTAGCCACTGAGAGCTGAGATGAAAACCCAAGTCTCTGGACTCTTAATCCACTTCTCTTCCCATGATGTACTTCTAATTTTTCCTTTGAATGAAGTTTAAATTAGAAAAGAAGTGATCTACGACCAGTCCCATGATGACCAGTGGATTTTCTCCTCAACACAGTCGGGTGTCTCTGTTCTGAGACTTGTTCACTGCTTAATCTGTGATCCTTGTGTTTCGTTTTATAAAATGGTGCAGAAGACTTGTCCCAGTTAGTAATAGGATTGCCATTCGGTATCATTTCAGGCTGCTTCTCTATCCATGGCATCGATGAAAGTTTTGTTTTCTCATAACTCTGGAAAGATGAAACAGATGCCATCTAGCCATGCATGCTCACTTCACCCATTAAAGTTGTAGCTGTTGTGTGAGCTTTCCAGGAAAATGCAAACAGTTTACCCCCACACAGGTCACCGATAACAGGCCAAAGAAACAGTTTGATCTAAGACTAGCTTAGTGCACCACTGAGTTTACTGGGGTTACTTACAGGGCATGAGCATCCCCTAAAAATTCCCCCTAACCATGGTAACAGCTTACCAAAGCTGCATCCCAGGAGCTCACTGTATTACATGCAAGCAGCTCAGTTGTCAGAGAATATCTCCTCTCTCCAGCAATGTCACTGCTTATACAATTTAAGGAGGGGGTGGGGCCTTGTGTGGGGCCTTGTGTGTGCTGACAGTTCAGGAACTTCCTGAGATTTGTGAGTTTCATTTCCTTCCTTAGCATAACTTTTCAATTCAGAGGTAATAGTTACAAACAAGAGGGGATGGCAAAAAATAGGCTCAACTGATCCATTGCCATGGAATCCATCTTTGAATCTGGCTTTGCCATCTTGAACTGTAGAGTATATCTGTGTAACTCACTTACCCTGACTGCTCCAGAGTCTTAGTTTACATCACTACTAAATGGTGATGTGAGTCTCTGCCCTGCTCGTTCATGGTTTTAAGTCTGGGGATTGTGTTTTTAGAAATAGATATTTGACCACAGTTTTCTTTCCCTTTGGAGCATCTCATCTCAGTCTTTGTCGATGAGCTCAGAGAAGCCTTAGGAGTAGCAGTGTCCTTGGTACCTGTAGATCAACAGAGGACCATCAATTCCCAAAGCACTTGAAGACATTCAGAGACAGATCTCAGCCTTGGCTCTATTCTATGCTTCCAGAAAAGACCAGAAATCCTGTCGGAAAGGGAAGAGAAGAAATAAAGGAGAAAGAGGTTTAAGTTGAGAGATGGATAGGAGTGTAGAGCATAGGACACTGGGAAAAGAGATAATTAACACTAAGAACGTTTGGGAAAAATGGAAAGCCATTTTATAAAGCTAGAGGCCCTTCCCCCACCCCAAAGAACAACAACAGTGCTGGGGTGGAAAAACTACACTCAAACTGTTGTCAGAGGTGTTCTGGAGGTCCCCAACAATATAACTATTGACATTGCCCTTGGTTGCCCACCAGCACTTAACAGAAAGATTGTTCATAACACTACATACATACGTTAGTCACAGAACATGGAGAAATAAAGTTGGTACAGACCAGAAAGCTTCGTCAATACAGTCTAGCTCTCATAGTATCTTCATTAGTTTTGTCCAGCTGTGAACTGTATGAACTACAACAATGACCAGTATGGCAAAGATGTTATGGGAGCAACCAACCAATTTCTGATTGAGGTTAAAATTTGTTCCACAGAAGGGAATATATGTCTAACACTATACGTCACTTAAAGAACCCATAGCCAAGGACCTCACAGGCCTAACAGGTGAACCTACTACTATTATTTTGCTATATGGGGGTAGTAGTGAACTGCCATCTAAATTCATAGCTCTCGGCTCTCATCAGAGAAGTGTCTTAGCGTTGTGGATGGTAGTTAATGCAAAAACTTGCAACTGATTCAATTGTGATAGTACAGAGAACACATGTCAATGAACACTTCAACCACAAATAGAACATGACCTTCACACCCCTTCTTCCCAAGACTCAGGGACCATCAAAGAAATGGGGAGCAGAAGGACTGTAAGGGCCAGAGGTTGGGGAGAATTGGACTGTGTCTTCTGGATGTGGCAGAATGGCTTACACTCACAAATTCCCAGAAGCTGTGGTTGTCTGAACAAAAACCACACAAGATCAGGCTAGTCAATGTTCCAGCATGGAGTCAGGAGGAGCTTCAAGTCCCCCCTCTAGTGGAGAAGACACTGACACTTGATGGCTTCTGAAGGAGAATCGGTTTTCTTTAAAATTGTGGCCCCTGGTAGCTCAATCACACTCCAATGAATAGCCACATAGCCGTGAATATTTGGGCTTCAGAAATTGCAATCAGTGACTTAGTCATAAAGGAAAAAAGAAGATCATTAAGTCAGGTAAATATGATCAAAATAACACTGTATGATGTGTAAAATATTCAAAAATAAATAAAATATTATACTAAAAAAGGAAAGGCCTTTTTAGGTGTGAACTTCAGCAGAAACCAGATATTTTCATCAAAAAATATCTGTGAGTTCAGGAACTGCTGTGTTAATTCTATCAGGATGTTATACTATCTTACTAAAACCCACGAGAAACAGAAGAGCATGCTAAAAAACAATTCAGGTTCTCTTCTTTAAAAAAATTTAAGTGTGTGTGTGTGTGTGTGTGTGTGTGTCTGTCTGTTTAAGAAGTTATGTACACACAAGTGCTGGTGCCCATGGAGACCAGAAGAAATCTGATCCCCTAACCAGAGTTAAAGCAGTTATGAGCCATTTAACATAGGTTCTGACAACTGAACTCGGGTTTTCTTGAAGAACACTATGTGTTCATAATCACTGAGGTATCTCTTCAAGCCCAATTCAGATTCTTGGCTACATGCCCCATCTGTTATGTGACACTATTCCTGAGGAGTCAAGAACAAATAAATATCTACTCACTTCAGATAAGAAACCAACAACAGACCAAAGTGTGGGTACCACCAAAGTCCAACTTAGTGAACTAATGAGTTTTACTAGAATTACTTATAAGAATATGGGTGAAGGATTACTTACAGGAACAGAAATGACTCAAAGATAGCTGCAGAACAAAAGCTTACTCCAGTGTGAATGATGGTTCACGAAAGCTGGAAACCTGAAGCACAATGAACAACCTTGGCAGCTCAAGAGATTGGAGAATGTCCTTTCTTAGAAGCTCAGATGATCTAAGACTCTGCTAGGCAGCTCAGCTCCTCTGAGAGTGACTCTTAGTAATATTTAGTGCACATATACTCTTGGTGAAGGAGGAGCCTACTGAATCTGCTCTGTTTCAGGGTCTTCCTGGAGTTATCTTGTGTTGTTTGCTTCCTATATTAATGGAGCTTCCGTGAAGGATGAAGTGTTTCAACTCCCCCTGGAACATCCTATTCTTTTACCTCCTTGTAAATATCCTGCCCTAAAATATCCTGTTGTTTCAATTCCTTTTTACATCAGTGGTTCTCAACCTTCTTAAGGCTGTGACCCTTTAATACAGTTCCCCATGTTGTGATGACTCCCCAAAGTATGAAATAATTTTTGTTGCTACTTCATAACTGTAATTTTGCTACTGTTATGAACTGAAAATAACTGATATGCAAACCCTTTGAAAGGGTTGTTCAACACCCCCAAAAGGGTCACAACCCACAGGCTGAGAACCACTGCTTTACATCTTATCTCTTAATAAATTTCCCTCCAAGATGGAAGATTTTAGCCTCAGAGGAAACTGCTACAAAGTACCGCTTACTGCAGATGTCCAATGTGGCAGCTGCTTACAGCAGGAACTCACAAGGTTTACTTAAGGGTATTAAGTCACTAAAATACTTGGGGGCTTGGCCCTGTATTCTTCATATCTTGGGACAGTGCTCTGGATTAAGTTAGAGCTTAAAGGCTCTTGAAATCTGATTAGAGTCAGATTTTAAGGATTTGTTTCACTTCTCCATTCCATCCGGCCAGCGCTTAATAGTGGAGCATGTTCTGTAGAAAGGAACATGGGTCTGTGGCATTTTACTGGAAAATGTCTTTGTGGTCTAAAGTGATTTTTTTTCACATACTTTAAAATTTACTCAGTAAATATTTATTCATCTACTACTGTGTTCCAGGAATTATTTGAAGTGATAGATAGACTCTGTATAGCACCTAAAAATGTCTGAGAAAGCAAACAAGAGCATGCAGATTGAAGTATATTCATCTGGCCTTCAGGATGCCAGTGAAGACAAGATATCCTATATACCATTTTTGCAGTTAGTTGGCTTTCCAAGGTTAAATGCAGTTTGCCAGAAGTAGCCCCCAGAACTATGTAGCATGGAAGAAGAGAAAAGCAATGGAGACATAGGGGAAGAAAATCATTAAAAACAGAGAAGCACCCTGACCATCTCTCCTTCTACGTTGAGCCTCACTGGGGGAAGCGGGTCACTAGGGGTGGGCCTTGAGTTTTGTCACACTTCCTGTTTGTGCTGGGCTTGTGAGTGTGAGTGCAGTGTGATCAGCTGGCCTTCTGCTCCTGCCATCATGCCTTCTCTACCATGACAGAGTGTATCCCTCTGGAACTATGAGCCAAATAAGTCCCTTCTCTCTTAAGTTGTCACAGTATTTTATTGTGGCAAGAAGAAACTAAGACAGTCTCTTCCTTTTTCGTGGTCTGGGGCAATAATTCCTACCCACCTTGCCTCCCATGCCATACCACTACTGAGGTTTTTGCCCTTTGCCTTATTATTATTATTATTATTATTATTATTATTATTATTATTATTATTTTGTCTTGGTTGGCTTTCCTACTAGATCTGCTTGCTTGTAGCTATGAAGATTCCCATCTTCTTTGGGACTCACTGTTCTAGATTTCTTTAGGGATTTCTACTCATGACAGACTCTGTTTCATCTTGTACTACACATGGTGGTCATCATCAGTTCTGTACTCAAGAGTCCCCAGGCTATGGAAAGCCCAACATGTCCTAGACCACCAGGGCACTCAGTGTCATGGGCCCACCAATCCTCCTCCAACTGTCATGTAGCCACTTAAATTTTCACTGTGCCTTCTGAGGAGAGTTTTCAAACACAGGCTGAGCTATGTCTGCTCAGCATCCTCCTGGGTAGTTGGTGTTCTACACTAGGGTTCTCTATCCCCCTCTCCTCTCCTCTCCATCACTCTGCAGTGGCACAAAAGTTTGCAATAGAGTCCCATCCTCTGTCCAGAGATCTTTCTTTTGCCTTAGTGACAAACCCTCTCAGGAAACACTACTTATGTGCGTGTGTCTCTGTGGATGTAGGTATGTGTATTGGGCAAAGGCAGGTGTCTTCCCCAACCATTCTTAATCCAATTTCTTCTTTTTATTTATTTGTAATTTTTTGAGACGGGATCTGTGTGGCACTAATTGGACTGGAACTCTCTTTGTATACCAAACTGATCTCAAATTCACATAGATCCACCCGAGTCTGCCTCCTGAGTTATGGGAATAAAGGTACATGCCACCATGCTTAGCCAAAGCTACCGGGACCTCCACCCTACTTTTTGAGAGTGGGTCTATCACTGAGCCTGGATCTCACCAATTGGTTGGACTGGCCGGATAACAGACTAGCGATTCTGCTTCCAGTCTCTGCACCTCTAGTGCTAAGGTTCCAGATGTCTGCCACCGTGACCAGCTTTTTCATGGATACTGAGGATCTCAACTCAGTTTTTTTATGCTTGCATGGCAGGCACTTCCCCCACTGAGCCATCTCTCTAACCTTGTAAATTAAACCTTGCCATAAGTATTTATGTAGAGATAAAAACATGTCAGTGGTTCCTACAGTCACTGGGTCTTGAAGCTTATCCCAGCTGACTGTTGGTAATCCCACTGTATGCACCCGGAACCTGAACACAGGTGGTTAGGAGCAAAACTGCATTCCCATCCAGATGCCATCTCTAAATGCTATCCCCTAGCCCCATGACACTATACATAGGCAGTGAGTCACCTGCCTGGGGTGGTGCTTTGCTGCAAGGTTCCAGCATGCTGAGCTCATTGGGATATAGACGCCAGCCCCATGCTCCTTCTTTCTAAGCTAATTCTCAACAGAGTGAACTACTGTCTGTTGCTCATGAGAGACTGTCAAGCTGCCACAATGACTTCCCAGGAGAAATCCCAGGGAGTCCCACTGACTTGTGTATTGAAAGTGAGGTAAGAGAATGTTTCCAGAAACATTCCCAGGGAACAAACTTGTAATTGGGAAAGAAAGAAACAACCAAAATGTTCTTTCTGAACTCGCATGCCTGTCGTTAAATATCTCCTGGGGGACAAGGGCAGAGAAACCAGGACAGATCTGGGGAAAGGTTGGTCTAATTCTTTTTATTTCCTCATTACGGAAGTTGACTCGTTCTAAGTCAGTGGAGAGATACCACTGTTAATTGCCAGTACAGACTTGCTCATCATGGTGTCCCTTCCGCATGTCAGTCTCCAAGAACAAAGTCATGGTGAAGAAGTGATTGCACACCAAGAGAAGACAAAGGTTCCCCAGCCTGGATCATACTCATAGGGTGGTCCACTGAGGGGCAAGGAAGTAGTAATTGAGAATACTCATTAGGACTTACAAATAATTGTTCCTATGGATTACAGAGAATGTTCCCATCTTTCTCAATTATGTTTTTAAAAGCAGAATGATGGAAGCAGAGATCAATAGCGAGGAGGAAAGCCACAGCTTTGTCCAGGACCAGAGCTGGAAGTGGGAACACATCAGATCCACAGAGCAAGGGACACACCTGACAACTCTCTTGTTCTAGAAGCACTTCTTGGGACTGGAGAGGTGGCCCAATAGATAAAGTTATTGCTTCAGAAGCAAAGATTTGGGGGTGATCCCTAGCACCCACAAAAAAAATTAAAATTAAAAAATTAAAAAGCTGAGCACTGTTAGTAGATGTTTGTAAACCCAGTGCTGGGGAGATAGAGACAGAAGAATCCCTGGGGCTCACGGGCTGGCCCAGCCTAGCCTAGCCAAATTGGTAAGGCACAAGGTGGACAGCTCCTGAGGATTGACATCTGAAGTTGACCTCTGGCCACCACATACACATGGGATCACATTCACTCACACATGGCTATTCACACACATGCAGTCTCCATCATCTATCTATCGATCTATCTATCAGTCATCTGTCTACCTACCTATCATCTACTATTTATCTACCTGTCATCTATCTACATATCTATCATCTGTCTGTCTGTCTGTCTGTCTACCTATCTATCATCTACAATGAAGAGAGGCAGACCTGGAGACTCAAGGGTAGTGAGGAGAAGCCTGATGTGAGTAGCCCGTGATGCCACCTGGGACAATGGCGGGGGTCCTGGCCACCAGAGGTCATATCTGGGTCTGGGGCCCTGCAGCAGCAGGAGTCTGTTACCATCAAAGACAGGCAGATATCTCTGGTCTGGGCTGCCACCTAGGAATGTCTGAGGGTTGTGCAGAACTGGCCCCACCCCTCACCTGGGTATCATGGGAGCAGGAGAGCTGACCCCATCCCTAGCCAGCTACAGTACTCAGGAGAGTGGTCCACACATTACATTGTGGATGAGCGCACACACACACACACACACACACACACACACACACACACACACACACAGCAGGATACAAGCATAGGAGAGCTGACCCTACAGGATCATGAGAGTAGGAGAGCTGGTCCAGCCTCTGACCTGCTCCAGCACTCAGGAGAGCAGGCCCTGCACCTCACCTGGGCAGCATAGTAGAGCTGACCCTGATGGCAAGGGTGCGAGAGAGCTGGCCCCAAGGATGTGAACATGGGAGAGCTGTTCCTCACTTGTCTGCCATGCAGTGACATGGGTGAAGGAAAGATGCCCTTCCTCCGTCCCCTGGCCACAAAAGAGCTGGCCTTGAGGTCATCAGAGCAGGAGAGTTTGCCCTACCCTTCACTGGCTGTAACACTCAGGAGAACAGGCCTCTATCTTGCCTTGGCAGCAGGGTAGAGCTGGCCCTGGTTGTAGGGGTTGTGAGTGAGCCAGCCCAGAGCAGGGAAGCAGGAAAACCCACAGGCTGGCCAGCTCAGATACCTCTCAAGTCCAGATCCAGGACAGTGAATTGTTCCACCCAAACATCTTCCCCATCAATGAAGTGCTGGAGTGCATAAAGGGGCCAGTCCTACAGATCCAAAACTACAGCACCTCCATGACACAGGCCAATAACAGGACATCAGAGAGGATTCCCAAGGAGGTTCCAGTATTAACAGTGTAGCAGAAGCCAGAGGCCTTACCCCAGACCAACAAGTCATTGCAATGAACAGTTGCAAGCAAAGAAGTGTGGTCAAAAGGGTGTACTGTGGGACACGCTGAGATACACTACAGCATCTGCAACAAGATTTCTTCTCTGTTGGGGGGAGGAGTATACAAGGGAAGGGGGGATAAGCAGGATTGGGGTTCAAGATGTGAAAATCACAAAAAGGAAAAAAAACAATAAAAAGCTTTTTAAAAAAGGAAATTCCTATCAATTGAATAAGAACCACGAAGGCATGTAGACAACAGTTTTGATGCATTACCCGAGTGGGTTCAGTGGATCACTTCGGGCAAGTCACTGAATGCCAGTGACCACAGTTATTTCACGTACAAGATGGAGACGGTTTCTTGACCTGCTTTATGTACGTTGTGGGAGGATTGTTCTGGTGCTCAATGCAGAGTAACAACTGCTGGCATTAGGCTCCTAGCACGTGCTAAATGCAGACTTCATTTCTGTTAACCCACACAAAGGGGATTCTTGCTCACCAGCTGAGGTTGTTGCTTAGTCTTTTTATTTTTAAGATTATTATTATTATTATTATTATTATTATTATTATTATTATATGTATGTGTGTACACTGTTGCTGTCTTCAGACACACCAGAAGAGGGCATCCAATCCCATTATAGATGGTTGTGAGCCACCAAGTGGTTGCTGGGAATTGACCTCAGGACCTCTGAAAGAGCAGTCAGTGCTCTTAACCGCTGAGCCGTGTAGTTTAGTCTTAAAGAGGGAAATGAGGCGCAAATAGGTAACCCAAGCAAAAGCTCTGGACAGGTACAGGAAGTTGTAATAAAATCCAAAACATTTTTTAAAATCATCAGCATCATTATTAACACTGTCAATGATAGAGGGCCAAACAAATTAGAAATATATACTGAGCCAAACAGCTTAGACATGTAAGGGGGGTTAGGAAAGTTTAGTTGCCATGTTTGACTGCAGATTGTACCCTTTGAGGCTAACAGTGACTCCTTTAAGAATCTTTGGCAAAGCAGGAAACCTCCTTTCTCAAACCAAAGCATGTTAGTGTTCAAAGGAAAGCCCCATCATATGGTTACCCAGACAGTCCAGAGCTTAAGGGTCTCCGTAGTGGCTGGGCCACTGTCCCAGGCTACCTTTCTCCACACTCAGCTGCTCCCTCGGCTGCCTCCACCCCCACTCTGTTGTTAGGTATGCATTTCAGATTTTGAATGGATCTCCTTGTCTGGTGTTAATTGACAGTGAAAACCCGGTTTTCAAAGCCAAGGTCCGAGCGCTGAAGGTAAGTGATCAGAAGACTGCCCTTGTAATAAATCACCGCGGCACAGGTCACAGTTTGGAGTGTGAATGCAGTGTTCAATAAAGAAACGCACTCCACCTTTCAGCTTCGAGCCGACCTGGCTAATTGACCCCACTGTAGTCCCTCCATTAATCATCCCGGCACATGGGGCAAGAGGCAGTTTCACTGCTTAGGCTCGCAGGGAGGAGGGGCACCTCCACCACGAGGGGGTGGGGAAGGGCAGAGGGGGCAGTTATAACGGTAAAGGAAATCATAGACAATTCTGCCTTAATTAACTCATTGGATTTCCAGGTTGGCCAGCCACACTTTAGTCCGCTGAAGGAATGTGGGGAATAATGCGGGGCCTTCATTAACTTCACACCGGGATGCAGGAGTTTGGGTCTCTAACAAAAGCAGATGTGAGCATCTGTACCCCGTCCAGAGAGCCGCTCTGGCAGAGGACCAGGGGGTTAGCCTAATGCTCCATCATCATTCAGTGTCATCGATCTCCCCAGACCCTGATTAATAAATTGCAGCACAAGTCTTTTACAGTGGTGACTACAATTTTATTTCGCCTATTAGAGGAGCGTCACAAAGTGTCCCAGCCATGAGGGACTGGCTTACCTTTCCCTTCAGCGCCCCCCTTCAACCCCTCAGGGCCTGGTGATGGCTCTGAGTTTGCCTGTCTGGAGACTGCTCCATGGATCTATAGAGGCTGTATGACAGGGCTGGGGGTAGGGTGTCAGGCTTCCCCCTTTTGCTAAGCTTACCCTACATTGACCACAGGGGACAGTTAGGGCACTTCAGCAGAGGCCAATTACAGAGGCAGCTCAGGCAGGATTTGTTTCTTTAATGCAACCCAACAAATGTAACTTAGGCAACTGCAGTATGCCAACATTGCACGGCACTAGAAATAGACACATGTACATGCGCACACACAAAATACACATATGTACATGTACACACACACATGAGTATCATTTGCAATTGATTGGCAGTGAAGTTAGCATTTACATTGATCCATTTGTGTTTTCAAAATACAAGATCTGCTCTTTTAGACCAAGCTGCTTCAAATTAGCTCTTATTAAAAGGTCTGTTTTTCCCAATGATTAATTACTATTATTCAGAAACACAGTGGTTTCATGGTTCACGGGGATACACGAAGCTCAGACAGTCAGAAACTTTCATTTTGAAAGAGGGAAGGAAGGATGAGGAGAGAGGAAGAGAGAAGAGACAGACAGAGACAAAGAGAGACAGAGAGACAGAGATAGGAGCCGTTGCTCATTTTACACTGTGATCCTCCCCGCTGCTCCTCCTCTCCTTCTTTCATTACTGTTAATGAACTTAATTGTTTGGTTTCAAAATGCCGGCCTGAGGCATCATCCTTCTCCATCCCCCTTAGTGCTGAGATCCGGGTCTTGCTGCTCTTCAAATTAACTTGTAAGCAAATATTTCAAGTGCATGCCCTTCTCTGACAGGCACCTGGAGGGAGAAATTCGGGCCAAAGAAGCAGGATGAACTCAGATGGTGTGTTGAGAAAGACAAAGTGAACACCTTCAGATCCCCACCTGGAGCTGTGTGTAATTCAACCCCAGTTAGCCATATTTATGGCGACTCTGCGGCTGTCATTGTGCCAGCTACTACGTTTAGAGAGTTGATGGGAGACAGCCACAGACCCACCTCAAGTTCCTGATTTCTGACCAGCACATGAAGTAGATCAAATTTTCTGTTTCTCTGTTAACTGCACAACCAGAACAATAATATCGAAATGCTAAGGCAGCTTGGCTCAGAGGGAAATCTCTGTCTTTGGAGTCACAGAAATGGCAATAGACTCTGGACTGTCCATTTATAGTGTGGGCAGTCTTGTTTGTGCTAAATAATCTCACTAAAGCATAGTGATGGTGGTGCCAACCCCCTTGTATATATGAACATACAGATGTATACATGTCTGGAAAAATTTGCTTCTGCCAGAGATGAAGACAATGCTTTAGATAGAAATTTATTATTACATATTGTTATTGTAATTATTATTGTTGTTATTATTATTATTTATGTACATTGGGGCATGTTTATGGTATGTATACTTATCAGTGTGTACACCAGGGTTACAGGTGTGCACCACCACACATGACTTTCATTGTGGGTGCGGGGATCCCAACTCAGGTCTTCATCATTGTGCAGCAGAGTGAGCACTTTATCAACTGAGCCACCTCGCCAGTCGATCACATAAGAAACTGCAAGTCTGGTGGTGGTGGTGGCGGCACATGATTTAATTCCATCACTCGGAAGGCAGAGGCAGACAGATCTCTGAGGCCAGCCTGGTCCACAGAGTGAGTTCCAGGACAGACAGAACCATACAGAGAAACCCTGTACTGAATCCTGCTCCAGAGAGAGAGAGAGAGAGAGAGAGAGAGAGAGAGAGAGAGAGAGAGAGGAGGAAAGAAGGAAGAAAATAAAGAAAAATTGAACAAACTAATGCAAAGACTGCCCATCCAAATAGTATATAAGATTAAAATGTTTTGCAAAAATTTAAATATGGCCTCTCTGTTACTTTTCCGAGACAGGGTTTCTCTGTGTAGCCCTGGCTGTCCTGGAACTCACTCTCTAGACCAGGCTGGCCTCGAACTCAGAAATCCGCCTGCCTCTGCCTCCTGAGTGCTGGGATTAAAGGCATGCACCACCACTGCCCGGCTTCTCTGTTACTTCTTCTGGATAAGCAATAAACATTAGTCTCTGAAGCGAATACTGCATGCAAAGGCACTCAGAAACCCTCTGGAAACAGCCCTGCTGTCTCCACCCAAACCTCACCTCCCTGCCTGTCATATGCTACACATGACTGTGACCAGGCTCTGACTGCACTCAGTGCCGATGCCACTCACTTTAGCACACAGGATTACCTAAAGCTAAGACAGCATAGATCAACAAGAATTAGAGATGACCCTCCACTTTCTCATATAAGCCATTTCAGACTTCTCCCCTAGAAACAGAAATGATAGGACATTATAGATGCCACCCTAATTTACATTCGGGTCGTTTCCCACTAAACTCATTGTAAATTGAAGATATGGTAAGTCAAAAGTGCATTTGGCAGCCCTAATCTACAGAATGGTGTACCTACCTTATTGACAGGGCACATGGAAAGAGTCAGTTGTTTGCCCTCTGGATGCGGATGTTGTAAAAAGAATTGGCATAAGATGGTTTTGCCCAGTGTTGCAAGAATATTGCAGAGCATGACAACAACCTGGAAGGAAAATCAAAATGGAAACCAGAAGTTCTATTTCTATTGAATGTGTACTATGGAGTCATAGTACATAAAGGTCAGGCCAACAGTGAGGACCATCTATCTGCACAGATACATAAAGGGGAACTTGCTGTGGGTATTGGCTCAGGTTGTTTGGGAAGTAAAGTCCCACCATTCAATATATGCAATGAAAGGTCTACAAAGCCTAGTGGTGGAATTCAGTCCAGGTTCCAACGCTTCAGATCCAGAGGAGCTAATGGCGTAACGTTCAGTTCGAGGCCAAAGGGCCAAGAGAAGGAGCCACAATATCTGAGGGTGGAGAGGATAGCTACCCAGTGTGAGGAGGGTGAACAAACTCATTTGTCTTCTGCCTCCCGTTCTAGCTGTTCCTTGAGGGATTGGGTGATGCCCACTTACCTGGGCAAGCGCAAAAGGCAGAGAGATTTTTTTAATGTGTGTGGGTGTTTGCCTGTATATATGTCTGTGCACCACATTTGTAAAGTGTACACAGAGGCCAGAAATGGGTGTCAGATCCCCTGGAACTAGAATTACAGAAGTTTGTGAGCCTCTTGTTGGTATTAGGGATTGAACCTAGATCTTCTGGAAGAGTGGCCAGTGTTCTTAACCACTGAGCCATCTCTCCAGCCCCAGATGGGCAGATCTTTACTGAGTGACAGATTCAAATGCTGTTCTCCTCTGAGACCTTCACAGAGACACACACTCCAACATAACAACTTGTCCGCTATGTGGGCACTCTTGGCCCAGTCAAGCTGACATATACAATGAACTGTCAGAAGTGAACCAAGACTTTGAGGAGTTGCTGGAGTTTGCACAGCTGGTTAGGATTAGTCAGCACGAAGGCTAAAGCTCAGATCTCTTGATACCGAACCCCTCTGCTCTACACGGTTGCTTATATCCAATTACATTCAGCTTAGTACCTTATTCTAGGCTGCATTAAAGTGTCCTCCGCTTAAATGCGCTGCCCTCCCTAATCTCCCTTAATCCCAATCTGCACATCACCGTCCTGATTAAGACGCATCGAGGGGCAAACAGGGTCAGGCTTCTGGACTGCACTCCCAGTTCAATGTGGCATCTGAAACCTCTACCCTAATACATCTCTGCCAACTTCACACTAAAGTACCTGGGCAGAAACCAAAGAGGGCAAACAAATTTCATATCCAAATGCACATCTGAAAATCTTCCAGAGGAAATTGTGCCAAAAATTCAGGAGGAAGCCTATGATCCACAGGCAAACAAAATTTTGTTAAAGAAGGGCTGACGCCACAGGGTGATAAAAACGGTCATTTTGCCAAGCAACATGGACAGGCCTATAATCATGGCTTTCAGGAAGGCTGAGGCAGCAGGATCACAATTTGAGCCAGCCTGGGCTACTTAGTGAGATCCTGTGTCCAAAAAACACTATTTAAAGGACTGTGAATATAGCTCTGTAGTAGAAGTTTCATCTAGCATATACCAGATTCTAGGTTCAATCCCCAGTAGTCCAGAGAGTTTTATATATATATATTAAAAGTAGGATGGAAACAAGGAAGACTTCATGGAAATCAGGAGACATAAGCACACACACACACACACACACACACACACACACACACACATTATTGTCACCTGACTCAGAGACTTGCAGCACTGGCTGTCAATCTAGTTGGTGCTACTTCTTAGTCTTGGTATTGTTCCATTCCCCTCTGTCATAGGCTCTGAACGTACATCCATTCTACAACCACATAGACACAGTGACTCCCAGAAAACATCTAGAAAGAAACTGGAGGAGAGCAGTATCACTGGATACCAGGCCAAGTCTCAGCCAAGAGACTCTGGGCAAGAGAGAGCAGAAGTGTAATAAACAGGGTGGCTGTGTCCTTCAGAGCAGGGCAGCTGTGGACTCCAAGAGTTCAGAGAGTCACGGGTCACAGTGTAAGGGACGCAGATGCAGTCATATAAATCAGCTCCAACCCTTGCTTTCAGTATGAGCAAATCCAGTGGTAGACCTCTGTATCAACCGGTTATCATCCAGGCCAACAAGATAAGCTATTTGATTAATATCACAGAGAAGAGAGGAAGTCAAGATGCATTAATAATTCAGCATATATTTTGGCCAAATTTGTGACAAAAATGAGCACAAAATACATGTGTAGTGGGAATTCTTTGAAAGCACTCTCCATGCTTGCTTTGAGAAAAAGATTTACTCAAATTCCCAGATATGTGTATGTGTAATATGTAAACTCCTAAGAACAGCCTTACTTTTAAATCTTGTGTGAGAAATGCCACTAAGAAAAGGAAAATCTTTCGGAAAGCAGCCATAAATGATAAGTATAACAAATGTGTCTTTGTAAATCAGGAACAAGAAGGGGAAGGAAGAAATGAGAGAGGCCCTCGAAGAGGCAAATTAGAAGACAGTGTAGCCGTGTGCAGGTGTGAAAATGTACCAGCAAAACCCCTCCCTTTGTAGGCTAACCAAAACACTAACGAAAACAAATCTCTGACCTGTCCAAAAAAGTAATAAACTGAAATCAGGATCAGAAAAAATATACATGCAGGAAGTTTGGGTTAATTTGGTCAACTGAGCACTAAGGACCACACCCAATGCACATATGGTCGGTGCTAATTGAACTGGGGGCGGGGGGGGGTTGTTCATTGGGACTGAAGGGTCCCAAGAGGGGCTTGAAGGGAGGCAGTGGGTGTGGCCAAATTAAAATACATTGTGTGCACGCATGAAAATTTCAACGAATAAAATTTCAAGAATAAATAAAAATACTATTTTCTTTAACATTGCTTTAAAGAGAGGTATAAATACATAGAATAGAAAATCATTTTCTGCTGGAGGCAGCACAACTCCAGACATCTCCATGATGATTGGGCTTCACTGTGACTGTATCTAGAAGACTCGAGAAGTGGTTTAGAACAGTCTTCAACTTTTACTTGAGAAGCACCTGGGCAACTTTTTCGAATTACCAATACCTTGGGCTCACCCAAGAGACTCTGAGTTTTTGACTAAAGCCTGGCCCTGAGTGCTTTGTAAAAGCTCCTGGATGCCTGGAATACAGGCTCAATCTGAGAACCACTGGAGCATCAGGTACCAACTACAAAATGGAAATGGGTGCCCCGGAAAGCCAGCTAAGAACTACAGAACACATTATTTGTAATATCAAAATCACCATGTATAATTCCGCTTCTAGATGCACCTCAGGAAGGTAAAGCAGTCTCAGGAGGATTTACACTGGGCTCTCACAGGAGTGGTAGTCAGGACACTGAGAGGTACCAAGTGTGTGTGCATAAAAGTGGGTGGGAAAACGAAGTGTGCTCTCCACAATGTTTGCCATCCCATCCCCCACTCCACCCCCCAGGGAGGAATTCCCACAGGGCTGTAGCCTGTTGAACTCTGAGGACTCTTGTGCTCAATGGAGGAGCCTGCTGATGAGGGAGGGTTCCGTTGGATTCCACTTGTTCACAGGCTCAGTAGTCAGACTCCCAGGGGCAGAGGAGAGCAGTGGCTGCCAAGGGCCTTCGTGGGTTTTCAACTGCAGTTTTACAGGGTGGTTGCCCAGGAGGGCCAACGTGCTCAACCCTACTGCACTGTATACTTAAAAGAGTCAGAAAATTTCACTTAAATGTTTTAAGTTGAGGCTGGAGGGATAGATAGCTTAGTGGCTAAAAGCACTCACTGTCCTGCAGAAAACTAGAGTTCAGATTCTAACACCAATATAGGGTTGGTCACAGTCATTTGTAACTCCATTTCCAAAGGATCTGACACCCTCCTCTGGCCACTGCAGACAACAGGCACACGCAGACAAGTGAGTACTCACACGTGCACATAAAAAAAAAATTAAATAAAAATAATTCAATTAAAAGAAAACTATAATAAATTTTAGATGAGGTGCTATATGAAAAGGAATATAAATCTTTTTTAATTATATAAGTTAAAAAAATACTGAACAGAAAAACTTCTCAAGGTGGTTCATTTTCATAAGGATATTTGTTACTTTAAAATTAATTTATTCGCTGGGCAGTGGTGGTGCAAGCCTTTAATCCCAGCACTTGGGAGGCAGAGGCAGGTGGATTTCTGAGTTCGAGGCCAGCCTACAGAGTGAGTTCCAGGACAGCCAGGGCTATACAGAGAAACTCTGTCTCGAAAAAAACAAAATAAATAAATAAATAAGTAATAAAAATAAAAAATTAATTTATTCATATAATTCATTCTAATAAATCTCAAACATATTTTTATGACTGAATAAAATAATTCTCTAGT
Organism: Rhynchomys soricoides; assembly: GCA_019843965.1. Lineage (NCBI taxonomy): Eukaryota > Metazoa > Chordata > Mammalia > Rodentia > Muridae > Rhynchomys > Rhynchomys soricoides. Next base: position 10,029,899 of record JADRCH010000013.1, read on the forward strand.
TCATTGAAAAGAATAAATACCTATCACGAGGCAAGAACAAAATAGGATTATAAAGGAAATTACATTACTCAATACTAGGACAGATTAAAAAGATACTATATAATAGAATGTGTTAATAGTGCAGGGGGTAGAAAAAACACATCATTTATACAAAGTAGAAAGCTGAGAAACTCACTCTGAAGGTATATGGCTCACACCTTTAATCCCAGCCCACACCCAGGCAAAGACAGTGAATGTGAGTTCAAGGCCAGCCTGGTCTGAAACTGGATAAAAACCTGTGGGTGGAGCTGGGGAGATTCTTGGCAGTTAAAGTCCTTGCCATACAACTGAGGTCCTGAGCTTGAATCTCTAGCACCCACATAAATGTTGGATTTACATCCAGCATGTGTCTGCAGTCACAGTGTTCCTCTGGTGAGATGGAAGGTGGAGGCAAGTTAATACCCAGAAGTCCTTGGGCCAGCTATCTTGTTGCACTCAGCAGTGAGCAATGAGCAAGGGTTTGCTTTGCTGAGCAGCATGGTGTGCATGCCTTTAATCCCAGCACTAAGAAGGCAAAACCAGATGGATTTCTGTGAGCTCTAGACAAACATGGTCTACATAGGAAAACCCTATCTCAAATAAAAAGCCTTTATGAACAAGGTGAAAGAATGCATTTATATATGCTGAACATAAGCACACATAAACACATCACATTCATCATGTATATACACACAAATATTTTTAAATGCATAGTATGGGGCTGGAGAGATGACTCAGCAGTTAAGAGCACTGGCTGCCCTTGCGAGGGCAAGGGCTTGGTTCTCAGCACCTACGTTAGGTGTCTTACAAGTATTTGTATCTTTAGCTCCAGGAAATCCAACATTCTGGCCTCTACAGGCACCTACATGTCACATACACATAGACACACATACACATATACATACACAACAACAGCAACAAGAACAAAATAAATTAATTAACCGCTTTTAATTTAAAGTGAAGTAACAGCAAACTGAGCAAGTAGAGATGGATTCTTGAAGGAACTGCACTCAGATCAAGACCGACTGAACAGGTGTCCAAGCATCAGGCCTTAGGGAGAAGATGACACAGCCTTGGGTACAAGGACTTCCTTGAAGGACAACAACTTAAGAGCTGAGCACTAGCTCCCTCCATGAACCCTGCGCATCTGAGAAGCTCTGCAGTAGCCATGCATTCTGTCTGCAGAGGCCTCAGAAACTGCATTGACAGAGGATGACCAGCTTTATCACACAGTAGGTTTCTGGGAACAGCACAAAAGGGAGACTCTTGAAAGCAAGTGAAAAGCCAACCCAGTGTCACAAGTGGGTGGGACATGTCCTAAGCTAATCTCACAACATTCTTTAAAACAGTGCTCACTGGGAAGGAGCTCCCAACATCATTACACATCATAGGAGAAAATAATCTCCAATGAGCAATGATCACAAGCTTAAGAAAAGTGGACATTTGCCATCCCCCAAACTCAGGGAAAAAAGTTCTTCCAACTGAAGAATAACAACTAGCTATGTTTTAAACTGTCAAAACGAATAAAGACGGTGTCAAAACCACATTGGGGGAAAAAAGGCTTTTTCAAAAATGGGCAGATGTGAATAAAGAATAAGACAGAATTTGAAAAACTACGTAAAATATAGTCACTGGACTAAAACCTCAAAGAATAAATTAAGCAGCAAGCAAGTTTCAGATAAAATGAGCTTTAAAACGTTGGGAGCAAGTTCAGAGTTAATAACTCAGACTGAAGGATGCAGAATTAAAGAAACAGATAATATAAAAAAGCCATAATGTGGTTAAGGGGTATGGAAAATACTGAACAATGAGAAAGTCCAGCATACATTTAGTAGGAGTTCCAAGAGCTGCAGGGAGGATCCGAGGGATGATGGCCAAGAGTTTCCCAGCACGCGTTAATTCATATTACACACCTTCTAGAGCTTTACCACACTCCCTGCTCTGTGTTAGGGTCTAGGGGAAAGGAGCACACGAAAGGAATAAAACATTCTTAAGCTTATTTCTTAATTTTATACGTATGCGCCTGTGTATGAATGAACCACATGCGTGCAGGAATCTCTGGAGGTCAGAAGAGGGTATTGGAGCCCGTGAGGCTGGAGTAATAGGCAGTTGTAAGCTACTGGGTGGTTGCTGGGAACTGAACCTGGGTCCTCTGTAAGCAGTAAGAGCTCTTAACTCCAGATCCAGAAAAAAAAAATGAAGCACAATCTAATGCGTAATTGTAAGTATCTGCTGTGTAACAAATGGTCTCCAATCTCAGTGACTTGCAATGCTTTGTTTGTTTTTCATATCATATGAGAAGTTCAGGTCCCCTGTAGTTCTGCTCCAGACTGTGAGTTAACACCCAATATTTTATATATTCCAGAGACAGCCTGAAGAGCGAGCCTCATTCAGGACATATGCTTGTAGTGGCAAAGGGCAAACTGGAGAGAAAAGCTGGACCTGGTGGCATGTACTTGCAATTGTAGTGCTAGGGAGCCAGAGACAGGAGAACCTGGGGCTAGCTGGCC
>JADRCH010000013.1:10032436-10053256 GCA_019843965.1 Rhynchomys soricoides
GGAGCCAGAGACAGGAGAACCTGGGGCTAGCTGGCCACCTAGTGTAGCTTAGTCAGCAAGTTCCAGGCCAATGAGAGACCTTGTCTCAAAAAAACCAAGGTGACATCCTCAAAGGAACCACATCAAGGTTGTCCTCTGGTCTCCACACACAGAAAAAAAAAAATCCAGAAAGATCCAAATGTTCATCAGTTGATAAACGGGTAAATAAATAAGATCTGCCTGTGCAAAGGATCAATACACAGCCAGGAAACAGTAACAAAGAATGAATCCCTGGTCTGGCATGATGGATCTTGAAACCCTTTGATTGAGTGAAAGATGACACTTACAGTATGGAGCCATTTATATGAAATGTTCAGAATAGACAAGTCTACAGAAACAGGAGCTAGGTTAGTGGTTTTCCAGGGCCTAAGGTACTGGGGGAGATTGGTAATGACTGTGGAGATTTTTTCTGTGTGATTTTTTTAAAAAAAGTTGTTATTAACATGGATGGTGGTGATAGCTCTATCACCCCTAGATACACTAAACCCACTGAATGGTGTATAGTAAATGAGAGAGCAGCATAGCGAGTGAATTATATCTCATTAAAGCCACTAAAGCATTCCAAGGGCAGCCACTAAAAGAGTAGAAATGAAGTATGTGTTTAACTTCTAAGCCAACAGAGGTTAAGAGGCCGCTAACTCACTGTTCCTTCCAGGGATGCTAGGAGAAGAATAGAGACAGCCAAGAAAGAGCAAAGAAGCAAAGACAACACAAAAGAAGAGGGCATTCAGAAATGCTGAAAGAAGGTGGCGGTGCCTTCACTCAGTGTGACACTGGCGGTCACTGCTACTCAAAGAACTATCTTCCCTTGCTGAGACTTCTTAGTGTTGGACCTCTGGGGCATCCACTTGAAGCATGCTGAGGAGAGAGGTGATGCCTGTGATGGGACACACTTCTTTTAGTCAATCAAATACATGCTTTATTTCGTTTTGAAAAAGCAGAAACAGGCTGGCACTGTAGTACAGGTCTATAAGTCCAACACTCAGGAAGCCAAGGCAGAGGTATCACGCACTCAAGACCAGCAGCTGCTACAAAACCAAAAGAAAATGACCCCCTGACGTCAAAAACCAAACAAACAGTAAGGCCATTGTTATTACCTATTGAATCTGGGCAGGTTTACAGGTTGATATCTTTTCTGTACCACTTAGTACTTAAGATATCTCTTAATCAACAATAACAACAGCATCGGCAAGATTGAGAGAAGCCTGTTCACACATACAGAGAGGAGATCCTGTTAACAGGAAGCTGAAGGTCTTTAGGTGATCACACTGTTTAAGATGTTAAGAAAACAACTCACTTAATTATGCAGATTTGTTCTGTCCTTCCAGGCATACATGTATGAAATTGCAGCGTCTGAACATACAGCCATACACATGTCATGTCATGTCGAGATTTGGCTAAGGGAGTCCCATGCACAAGGTGGTCCAAAATCATTATATTGGCTAGTGACTTCACAGCCGTTTTAGTCTTCTAAGTACAAAATATGATATGATGTTCACAAAACAACATCAGTCCTCTGGTAGCCCATTTCTAGAACACATCACTGTCCTGAAGTGACATGTGACGATAGGCATAGACAGATAAAATGCCCATTAGTTAGACATGAGTTGGGTAGTAAAATTTGGTGTAGTTAATTTATATAACTAATTAGAAAGAGAGAAGGTAGACTTTAACTTCCTGGCATTGTGTGAAAGTTATGCACCCTCTTCCCAGAGAGACACATTTGTCTAATGCACAGATTTGTAGACCTCTGAAGGGGCCCCAGAGTACTTAAAAATTCATAGCTTTGGGCTGGAGAGATGGTTCAATTCATAAAAGTGCTTGCTACTGCAGAGTTCAGATCCCCGGAATCCCGACAAAAGCAGTAACACATGCATCTGCAATCCCAGCTCACCCTGAAGAGATATAGGAGGCAGAGACAGGAGAATGCCGGGAGCTGGGGTGCCAGCTAGCCTGGCTTATGCAGCAGTGAAGAGGCCCTGCCCCAAACAAGACAGAAAGGGAGAACTGACTGTAGAAGGTTGACATCTGACCCTTCTACAGTGAGCATTAAGTGTGCTCACAGACATGCACACTTAATCGTGCACACACATACATGCACACAATTTTTAAACTAAAATGTCACAGCTTTTATGTACATGCACACACAAGTACCGGCACATACTTGTAGGCATGTGTGTGTATGTGCGCATGTGCAAGCAAGCACACACTCAGGCACACACACACGTGCGCGAACGCTCAAGCACACACACACAGACTGAAGGCTGAAATGTCCTCTAGGCCTCAGCCTAGTTAGATCTGACAGCCCACAGTACCTCAGACAGTCAAATTAGCAGCAGCTTGTTCTCATTCTGGAGGACAGGCTTCCCAATCTTTTCTGAAGTTACTTTCCTTCTCCCTTCCTGCTAGTCCCTGTTTTCATCAAGCAGGCAGTCTTGAATGCCTTTCCCTGCCAGCTATTCAAGAGGCCATTCCCTCTGGAGCTGGCGACACACAACCTATTAATAAGCAAACAGAATGAACTGGCTCTCTCTCCTCATAGTTAAATTCCTCTGCTGCCCATTTCTCAAACACTTCCCTTTAGGGCTTTCCTGTGGAGTCCCATTCATTTAAAGGGAATGTGGAAAATTGTTTAATGCTTCTTGTTGTAAGCAAATGCTGATTCCACGTGGAGAATCAGACGCCTCCCTTCTCTGTGGCTTTCCAAACCCATCTGGTGGCCCTGGCAAAGCTAGAGCACTGCTGTGTGCATATGTGCCTCCCTTGCTGGAGTGAGGAGACAGGGCTTCAGCATGCAAATCTCTAATTTCACTCACATGCCTCATTTTTGCTTTGCACTTTGGCTAAGCCATGCTCTTGTGCTTTGCCTCAGTTTCCCCAACTGTGAAATAGTGACAAGGGTCTGTTGTGTGACAAAACCTTACAGGGGAGACACAGTACACATATCTACTCACCCCGGATAGGAAACCCACAACAGACCAAAGTGTGGGTATGACCATAGTCTAACTTGGTAGACAAGTGAGTTTTATTGGGGTTACTTACAGGAATATGGGTGAAGGGTTATTTACAGGAGCAGAAACAACTTTAAAGATGGCTTCATCATCAAAGCCCACCGAAGCATAGGTGACAGCCCACAAAGCTGGGATCCTGAGTCACACTGCACAGCCTGCAGGCAGCTCAACAGGTTAGACCGGGTCATTTCCAGACTGCTTGGCTGCTTTCTGCTTCTTCCAGGCAGCCAATCTGGTCTGAGTCTTCTTTGCAGCTTGACTTGTCTGAGAGCAACCCACAGCCTTCTTTATCCCTTACTCTGTCAGGGAGGGGCCTAGTGAACCTGGTCAGTTTAAGGAACTTCCTTAAGCCATTGTGAGTTGTCTATCTTCCTGCTTAAGGAGCTTCCTGCTGGATGGGATGCTTTAATCTCAGAGGAAACTGTTGTTAGACAGTAGGATTTCAGTTTCTTACATCTTTGCTTCATCTAATTCAGTCGGATACAGTGACTCCTTTACACCTGGCCTGGCTGTAAAACACAGCGGCCAGACAGAGCACAGTGGAGGTGACAGAGCAAAGCTGGAACCCTTCCTATCAATTTAGATTCCAAAGAAAGATAAAGAGATAATGTCAACAGAATACTCTGGGCTCTGAAGCTGTGCCCACTGGTACCATAGTGAATGCCTATTATGAGGGCAACCAACTTCTTTCTGATTGGGTTTGAAGCTTGCCCCATATTTTAATTAGGATTTTGTTGCTTTGAAGAGACACCACGGCCAAGGCAATTCTTATAAAGGCAAATGTTTAATTGGGGTTGGCTTACAGTTTCAGAGGTTCTGTCCATTATCATCATGATGGAAAGCATGGCAGTGTGCAGGCAGACATGGAGCTGGAGAAGGAGCTGAGAGTTTTATATCTACAGAAGCTTGGTCTGAAGGCAGCCAGGAAGAGACTGTCTCACACAGGCAGCCTGCAGCAGGGTCTCTTCTGCCCTGGGTGGAGTTTAAGCATAAGACCTCAAAGCCCACCCCAACAGTGATGAACTTCTTCCCACAAGGCCACACTTCTTAATAGTGCCACTTGCCATGGGACAGGCATGTTCAAACCATCACACTTCATGAAAGGAATTTATGTTAGTACTGTATATTTAGTCAAAAACTTATAGCTCAGAAGGTCATAGGCCTTAGTGGGGAAGCCTACTACAGTGTTTTCCTAAGCAAACATGTCAAACTGTGTTCTAAATATTTGTATTTGTACCTAAGGATTAGTGCTGCTCTCAGCCTTGGTCAAAGGCTTCCGTTTGTAGTGAGTGATGGATAGTTAATCCAGAGACTCCTAACTGGTCAAAGTGCGGAGACTAAGTGAGCAATTAACCTTAAATGAGACATCTGTACCTCCACACCCACCCCAGGTTCAGAGAGCATGGAGGAAGAGTGATAGAAAGATGTAAGAGCCGGTGGATGTGAAAGACTGCCGTGAAATACTGTCTTCTGGACATGACACAGCTGTTGACCAGTGAACTAACGGCAGCCATGGCTACCACACAAGACTAAGCCCACTGACAGTCCATTATGGATTGAGGAGGGGTTCATGAGGCCACCCACTTCCCTGAGGAGCGAATGGACTATTAATGTTTTCTGATGCTGGTGGAGTTGGGACTCACTCATTCCTGTTATGTATCTGGGGCTAGTGTCTATATGTGGGGGGGAGTCATCTTCATTAGTGTTATAGCCACAGGTAAGTTGCTGCTCCTCAGGTAAATAACCCCTCACACTCATGAAAGCAACTGTAATTAGATGCAGTGAGCTACAAAAAAAAGAGGAAACAAGAGGGAGGACTTGCTGGGGAGAAGAAAGGGTTCAATGGGAGGGAGAAGGAAAAAAGAGAAGGTAACCGAGGGGTGTGATCAAAGCACACCGTGTGTCTGTGTGTGTGTGTGTCTGTATGTGTCATACACCGTGTGTCTGTGTATGTGTGTGTGTGTCTGTGTGTGTGTCATACACCGTGTGTCTGTGTGTGTCATACACCGTGTGTCTGTGTGTGTGTGTCTGTATGTGTCATACACCGTGTGTCTGTGTATGTGTGTGTGTGTCTGTGTGTGTGTCATACACCGTGTGTCTGTGTGTGTCATACACCGTGTGTCTGTGTATGTGTGTGTGTCATACACCTTGTGTCTCTGTGTGTGTCATACACCATGTGTCTCTGTGTGTGTCATACACCGTGTGTCTGTGTCTGTGTGTGTGTGTCTGTGTGTGTGTCATACACCGTGTGTCTGTGTGTGTCATACACCGTGTGTCTGTGTATGTGTGTGTGTCATACACCTTGTGTCTCTGTGTGTGTCATACACCATGTGTCTGTGTGTGTGTCATACACCGTGTGTCTGTGTGTGTGTCATACACCTTGTGTCTCTGTGTGTGTCATACACCGTGTGTCTGTGTGTGTCATACACCGTGTGTCTGTGTATGTGTGTGTGTGTCTGTGTGTGTGTGTGTGTGTCTGTGTGTGTGAGAGAGAGAGAGAGACAGAGACAGAGAAACAGAGGCAGGGAGAGAAACAAAGACAGAAAGACACAGAGAGAGATTGTGAAAGAATAAATGCAATTTTAAAATGAACTTTAAAAAATCCCCAAACAAAGCCTTCGGTAGTGGCACACACCTTTAATCCCAGCACTTGGGAGGCAGAGGCAGGCAGATCTCTAGTTCAAAACCAGCCTGGTCTATAGAGCAAATTCTATGACAGCCTGGACTACACAGAAATTCCCTGTCTCAAAAAAACAAAAACAAACAAAATGATAACAACAACAAATCCAAAAAAAAAAAAGAAAGATAGTTTAGAGGAAAAGAGACCATCAGTTTCTCAATTCTGAATTGCATTCGTAACCCTGGCTTTTTCTCAGTTTGGTTAAACAGAGAAAACAGGCCAAAGAAAGAAAGTGAATCTAGCCAGGAGAAAGCATTGCATGTCAGTGCTGTTGGGTGCATTTTGTCTTCTTATCTTGATTTCTGTTTTAATGATTAGTTTCAGGAATAAAAAGCCCTCTGCAACCACTCTCCTCATTTTCTGTCTTTGTTTTGGTTTCAGTTGGGCCAGAAGGAGCCTTTCTTTCTGGTATCATCATCAATAACAATAGCATCTGAGCATGTATACCTTGGGGTGATTCGGTCAGCAGCAGCGCAGATGATCAGAAGAATAATGACCAGATAGGTATGCCAGTGTCATTTCCAGGATGCCCGGGCTCTGAGATCTGGTGACTTCCCTTAGACAGCATCCTATGCCAAAGCTCTTAGGGCCCTTCTCCTTGCCAGGTGTCATTTTGGGAAACATACCTAGCATGTTTATTACTCGAAGAAAGCACAAGTTTAATTGATTCCTTAGCATAAGAGGGTTACTCTAACTTTATAATCTAGTACAAACTATAAAGAAGATTAAGATCCATCAGGTTTCATCACAAGGCAGTGATTTCTGAAGCAATCATTGTGCTCCTGCCGGTCTGCTCATTTATACAGAGACGTCACAGTCCTCCAGCTCTCCCTTCCTTCCAGCTCCACTAGGAAGAGAAAATGCTGCTCCTTTTTATACTCTGCTTGTCTGAAAAAGGAAGCACACACAATCAGATATCACTTTGAATAGTAGCAAAGGATCAGAAAAAATGCCTTGCTTTGTGAATCCATGTAATTTATTTCTTTTATGTGTATAGGTGCTTTGTCTGCATGAATGTCTGTGCACCCTGTGTATGGGTGGTGCCCCCAGAGGCCAGGTTGGACCTGGCAAATCGAACTCAGATCATCATTCTTAGTGACAAGCATCTTTACCCAGTGAGCCGTCTTGCCAGCCTGTTGCTTTTAAATAATTGATTTAATCTCCTTGTTCGTTATTAGTCTGTTTAAATGGCCTGTCTGTGATTCAGTCTTTGTAGAGTTTGTGTTGCTACAAATGTATCCCATTACTTCAAACTTGTCCCCCTTGACTGTTTTTTGTTTTTTTTAATCATTTGCATTACTGTGGCATTGGTTGTAATGTCTCTTTTGTTTCAGATTTGTTATTCAATTCATCTCTCTTTTACTCCTAGTTAATTTCGGCAAGAGTATATCAGTTTTGTGGCTCTTTCACAACACAATGTTAGGGTGATTTATTTTTATTTCCCATCTTATTAATTTCCACGCTGGTCTTTATCCCTCCTTCCTTCCGAGAGCTGTAAGCTTAGTTTGTTCTCCTGGTTCCCTGAGATGTGAAGCTTCAACTTGCTTTCTAACTCCATAGGAATTATTCTTTGACTTGTTGGTTGTTCAAAGGTGCATTGTTCAATTTCCACCAACTTATGAACTTTTTGGTTTATCTTCTAAGTTCTCATTTTGTTCTATTGTAATTAGAAGGTATACTTTCTCTGACTGAAGCTCTTGGGGCTTTTTTTTTGGATGGAGGTTGTGTGTTTGTTTATTTGTTATGCTTTGTTTTTATTTACAGAGACTTTTTTTTTTCAGCCTAATATTTACTATATCTTGGAGAATGGAAAACAACACACATTCTGCTAATGTTATGTGGGATACTCTGTGCATGTTAGTTAGGTCCATTAGATCTTTATTTCCTTTTTGAGTCCAAGTCTTGCATATGCCAGTCTGGCATCAAACTCACTATGTGGTCAAGGATAACCTTCATCTTCTGATCCTCCTGCCTCACCTTTCCAAGTCCTGTTATGGCAAACTTGTGCCATTATATTTAGTTTAATGCCATCCTGGAGACTGAACTCAGGGCCTAATGCATGTTTAGAAAGCTCTCTAAAAGGTGAGCTATATTTACAGTCCCAGAGTCCACCTTTTAGATTTATCTGCTGTTTGGTTGTTTTATCTACCTTTGAAAGCAGGTTATTGAAGTATCTTACTTTTTCTATGTGGCTCAGTCTCCTTTAGATTCTTTTAAAGACTGCTTCATATAATGAGACTCTCCAGTGTTCACACACAGATATTTGTACATAAATATAGTATCATGTATTTATGAGTGTTTTACTCTTTATACTTAGTATACATCTTTCCTTGTATATAATAACAATGTTGTTACTGAAAATCTACAGAGTAGCCCGTCTAGCCCTATTTTAGCTATGATTTGCTTCTGCCCTAGCCAATCTTAACTGTCAACTTGGATTAAAAGCTTCCTAGGTGATTGTAAAGTGCACTTCCGGTGTGGTTATGAGGTCATTCCTAAGGCAAGTACATCATGAGTGCATTGCTTCAATCAGCGATCTAACCCATTGATGGGTTAAATTAGAATCGACTATTGGGAGGTGTTTGATATAGGTAAGATATAGGTCACTGGAGAGTTTGTCTTTGTAGGGTGTCACGTCCCTAGCCCAGTCCCCTCTTACCCTCCCCTTTGTGGTCTCCACAGATGAGGGGACTCTGTTGTCACCAAACTACTCTGAGTTGCCTCTGGCCCACTGTGATGCGGCTGGAAGATCAAAGATCTGAATCTCAGACACCATGAGCCCAAATAAATATCTGTTCCCTTTGAATCATTTTTCTCTGCCACTTGTCACAGCAATAAGACTCTAACAAACTCTCCTTTTACTGTGTGTATGGTGAAGTTCTTTTTTGTGTTGGAGGAAGGGAAATATAGAATAAATATCGTATTTTATTTCTTTCTTTTCACTGAAAATAGATTGTTCTATCCAATGTGTTCTAATTAGTCTCCCCTCTCCCTGTGCCTCCCAGCTTTTCCCTGTCTCCCCCTCTGCTCTACACCCTTTCTGTCTCTTTGTAGAAAACAAACAGGTTTCTACAGAATAAGAAAGAATCATAAATTCTTATAGAAAGTGTCATACTAGGTAGTTTGAGGGGGCTGTTTTGTTTTGTTTATCTGATCCTGACAATCTTTAACTAAGGAGTTTAATCCATATACATTCAAACAGTTACTGATAGCAAGGATTTATTGTTACCTTCGTGTTGTCTGGTCCACCTCTAGAGCTTCTCCTCCAGTGCCATCCCCTCTTTCTCACTGCTTTCCTTTGTGTTCTGCTAACTTTTGTCATCAGGAGCTTTTATTTCCCTCTCAGTTTCCTTTTATGAACAGCCATACCTCAGAGATATTGATGGTTCCGTTCCAGACCACTGCAATAAAGTGCTCGTTGCAATAAAGAAAGTCACATGGATTTTTATTTCCCGATGCAAATAAAAATGATGTTTATACTTCGCTGGTAGTTTATTAAGTGTCAAACAGAATTGTGTCTTTAAAAACCATACATGTGCCTTAATTAAAAAACACTTTGTGGCTAAAAATACCAATGATTATCTAAGTCCTTGGCAAATTGTACTTGTTTTTTCGCTCCTGAAAGATCCTGCAGTGGTGTTACTGGCTGGTGGCTGGGCAGGGTGCTAGGGATGACTGAAGCTGGCGTAGCTGTAACAATTCCTTAAATTAAGACAACATGCAACACAAACCTTGGTTGCCAGACAGAGAGAAATCAGTCATGAACAGCCCAGGAAACCCTCCCTGGTGGTCAGCTTTCACAGTGCTAGGATGAGCTAGTCAGGTGCTGTGGGAGAAGACACCAATAGTCTTACCCAGCTCTGGACACCACATGGGTATAGACCCACCTCCAGGCGAGCTGTGCCCACTGCTGCAACAGCGGCATGACTGTTTATCAGGTAACCAACCATTCTCTTGATTGGATTTGAGGCTTGCTCTACATGAGAGGACCATGCCTAGTACTGTAAACACTGTTAAAAATCCATGACTAGAGAAGCCATAGGCCTTAGGGGAGAGCCTATTGATACAGTTTTCTAAATAGTCATTTTTCAAACTGCCTTCTAAATATGTTTATATCCCTAGATATGTGCTATTCTCAAGCCTGGCCAGAGAACTGTCTCCGTCAGAGAATAAGCCACTGAGAATGTTCAGCACTGGATGGAACCTCCTATATCAACCCCACCCCCACTCCACCTCCAAAAGGCTCAGGAAAAATTGCAGAAGAGGAGGAAGAAAGCAATGTAAGAGCCAGCAGATGGGGAAGAATGTTATGAAATACTGTTCTTCGCCGAGAATATGCTATCGCACACATGAACTCGGACCAGCTGTGATTACATACGCAAGACTGAACAAAATCAAAGAAATTACAAATTCCACTATGGAGATCAAAGGAGCCCCTTAGGCTCTACCCTTATCCGTGAAGCTACTGGCTGGTGCAGGCTGCTTGTGGAGAGAGTCACATTTTTTTTTTAAACTAAGCAGTCTTTAATGAAAGTCCTGTATGACATACCTCTGATCCCGCATCTTCCCCATCATTTCTTCCTTGTATTTGCCCTCCTCCTTTCCTACTTGTCAGGACTTGGCTTTCCTCTCCAGGATCTTCTTGTGGTCCTTGTCCAGCTTTAGCCTGGTGATACCCACCTTGCTGGGGTGGATGCCCATGTGGACAGTTGTGCCATTAGCCTTTTTCTCACTGGGCTCATTCAATGTAGATGATGTATTTCTTCCTGGACACTTGGACCACTTTGCCATCTGCTGGCCTTTGTGGTGCTCTCAGACAACCTTGAACTTCATCATCCTTTTGAAGGAGCATAGACCAAACATTATACTTCAGCCTCAGCTCTTTGAAAACAGGAAGACATGATCTTCCTCTGAATGTGTGAAGGTGCATTGAAATGCTGTTTGCCGCTTTTCCTTCGGTCAGAAGTCACAGAGGGATTGAATTTCATTTTGGCAGCTGTGATCCAGCAATGGCCACAAAAGGAAAGACGAGAGTCACATTTCTTTAAGAATGTGTCCACTGGTAGGTTGAGCATGCCCCAGTGGATAAGCTCATGCTCTTGTGCATATAAAAAGCATATAAACTAGATCCAGTGGGTTAAAAAGAAAACAGGGGGAAATGAATTGGGGAGGAAAATGTGGTCTTGGGGAGAGATGGAGGTAGGAAATGAGGGATGGATACAACCAAGATACATTGTATATATGTTCAAAAATTTCGCAGGATATATATTGTTTAAAAATGACAATGAAGCTTGCCATATCAATGGACTCTTCCTATGAGGGAAGAGTAGTTCTGATGCTATTTGAGAGCAATTTCCTCACAAAATTTCTTAGAGCTGGAGCCGATTCTCTCAAACCCTGTCTCTACCTTCTGGTCTAAGTATGTAATGTTCTACATCTTTTGCTGTCATTTCAACCAAATCCATAGCAGTTCCACAAGGAACAGACACCCTTTCTGCCTGTCCATACCTCGTCAGCCACTTCAGCTCTAGAGTGAGATTATAGCAGCAATTTAATCATCTCTCCAGATTCATTTCTAACTGTAGGCATCCAGCTACTTTTGCCAATAAAGCTTTGAACCCCTCAAAGTCACCTATGAGGGTTAAAATTGACTCAGCCAAACTCATCAATTTCGGGGATTTCACCTCTTCTCCTGATGGTTGGTTTTGCTATATATATATATATAGATATACATATATATCTATATATATATATATAGAGAGAGAGAGAGAGAGAGAGAATAAACTTGTGAGTAAAATTAAAAGGTATGATTTGATGATTAGCTTTAATTGTTAACTTGACACCTGGGAATCACCTGGAAGAGAGTCTCAATAAAGGATTGTCCACATTGAGTTGTCCTAGTGGCATGTCAGTGGAGAGTTGTGTTAAATAAATTAATTGATGTGGGACAATTCAGTCCACTGTGGGCAGCACCATTCCCTAAGTAGGGGCTTCTGAACTACATAAGAGTGCAGAAATCAAGCTGAGCATAAATAAGTAATCAAGCATTCATATACTTCTCTGCTCTTGACTATGGGTGTGATGTGACCAGCTGTTTGAAGTTCCACAATAATGTACTGAAACCTGGATTTGCAAGCCAAGTTAAGCCCTTTGTCCCCCAAGTTGCTATTTGTCAGAAATGAAACCAGGACAGCCTGTATATTCTGTTGATAGTTCTTTGTGGTTATGGTTGCAAGACATAACATGTGTTAAAGTTATAGCTGACTATTTAATTTCAATGGCATACAAAAATTCTATTCCCATATGCACAGTCTACTGACCTATCTTATTACATCTTTATATAATGTATGCTCACTAACATAGATTTATAATTTGTTTTTGTCATTTAAGTTCATTCATATAAGAATTAAAAGTGAGTGTATGTATCAAAATTACCACACTACCGTTTACTGTATGTGTGTATAAATTTATTCTCTCTCTAGAATTTGATCTGCAGGACTGTCTATCATTCATTTCTTCCTGCCAAAGGACTTTCTTCAGCATTTGCTGCTGGGAAGATCTTATAGTAATTAACTCCTTTAGTTTTTGTTTACCCAAAGAAGCTTTAAGTTCTTTATTTTTGAAAGACACCTCTGGCTTGATTTCTAACCCTTGTGAACAACACCCCACACATCTGGCCTTGTAGGTTTCTGCTTTATGCTTTATCAAAGCTCACTTCTATGCAATGAGCTGTTGTCTTCCTGCCTTTAAAAAAATTCCCATTTTTGTCTTGGAACTTTAACTATCTGGGTCTTCTACTTTGTTCTCAGTGAACTTCTTAGGTTTCTTCGATTTGCATGTCCAGTTTTCCCTCCTTCAATTTAAGAAAATTCTGGCCATTATTTCATCAAATAAGTTCTCTATTCCTTTCTTATCCTTCTGGAATTTTACTAATAATGCACTGCACTGAATTGCTTAGCAGCAGCATCCTACAAGCTCCAGCATCCTATCAGCTCCAGCATCCTATCAGCTCCAGCATCCTATAGTTCCAACATCCTATAAGCTCCAGCATCCTACAAGCTCCAGCATCCTACAAGCTCCAGCATCCTACAAGCTCCAGCATCCTACAAGCTCCAGCATCCTACAAGCTCAAGCATCCTACAAGCTCAAGCATCCTACAAGCTCAAGCATCCTACAAGCTCAATTCCTTGACAATGTTTGTTCTTTCTTCCTTTCTCCTTTTTCGATGCTGAGACACAATGGTTTTAGCACGTCTGTATGAAGTTCCTGATCTTTCCTCTTCCTGACCCAGTCAGGTACTGGGACCTTTTCCAGAGACCTTCTCAGTTCAATTACATTTCTTATGTACAATTTGTGTTTGATTGTTTATTTGTTGTTTGTTTGTATAGATTGTCCCTATTTCTTTGTTAGTGTTCTCCTTTTGCATGTTTCACCCAATGAGATTTACTCATCTGTGTTTTCTTTTAATACTTTTTTTTTTTTTTTTTTTTTACTGTTATTAAAAAATATTTGTTAGGCAGCTCATCCATCTGCATTTCTTCCGGGTCAGGCTCTGTGGTTTAATTTCTGTCATTTCATTATCCATGATCTCCTGTTCTTTTGTGTAGGATAACAAGTTTAGACTTTCGGCATTTGGAAAAAATGATAGCCTGCCCCTCTTGGACTTTATCAACTGGCTTCCTGCAGCAGGGGGCTGGGTTGGGGTGGGGATGAGATCACACTAATCAATCAACCAAGGTACAAATTCTGGTGCCTCTCAAAACTTTTCTGACCAGCATCTGTTCTGGGGTTGACTTGTGCTTAAGGTCCTCTCAAATTCCCTTAGCATGCTACTTGAAAGCCTTTAATCTCTTGCTACTAAGGGCATCTATCTGCGCAAATGCAATCCCAGTGTGCCACTGGGACCACACAGCTTGCAGTGACTGCTAGTCCTGTTAGCTTCAAAGTCAGGTAACATAGACACAGTTCTCAGAATGGACGGAACACTGAACTTGGTCTCCTTTTTGTTTCTGCTCAAAGAGAGGTTACCTGGTAGAGGATGTTTCCTCTCAGTGGCATGGTCCAGGTTAGAGGGCATGGGAAGTAAGGGGCACAGATGAGTGTGCAAACGCAGCCATCTTTCTGGTCCTCTTATCTGGAATCCTTTCCTGATTTGAAGGAATTCTATGAGGATGTTGAGGACTTGCCTGATCTCCAGAATTCTAAATGAGTGCTTTTCTTTCAACTTGGTATCTCTGTGGAAGAAAGCTTCACTTTAAGTGTTGTGTTGTTTAATAGTGAGAATAAAATATTACATTTCCTATGAGAAGTGAGTCTCCATTTCATGGGTATCTCTTTGTCTTTCACCCATCCACATCCAAAGACCCCAGCTTGGATCTCTCTCACATTTATCACATCTACCTTTATAGTTCCCTTTGACAACCTGCATCTCTCTCTTCTAGACTAAAGGACACCAGACAGAGAAGTTGGGGGAGGGGAGGAGAGAATTTTGAGTCAGTATGTTTCAGCTGAAAAGCAAATGACTGAACTAATGAATGGGTGAATGAATGAATTGAATGAAAAGGTCTTCAAATAACAGGACAAAAAATATAATGAATCAAAGACAAGGAGTCAAGAATAGGTAACTCAGGGTCCTGAGGGAAAATGATAAAGACCCAGAGATATTCGACAGAGACATGTTCACAAAGGAGCAGGGAAAAACCACAATTCTATTTACATCTGACAAGGCCTGTGAGTGCTGTAATTCACACATTTTTATTTTAATTGACATGGAAATATGAGAATATGAGTACTGCCGCTCTGGAGTGCTTTAAAAATCAAATCTATAGCAAGCAAGTGGCTTACTAGAAGATTACGCACCTGGGAAATGCTAACACATGTTGACATAAAACAATAAACTTATTGGACTTTCTCAGAGTCACATGAACAACTGCGTACTGACCACCCGTCCTCAGAACTGGAGTCCTGTTTTATTTCCCATTTCCTGGTGCTGAGAACTAAGACTCATTTAAGAAATACTGCAGGGAACGTGGGAGGGAGAAGAAAACACCCACGGTGTCCTTTGCATTGTTGCCGGGCATCAGTGATGGAACTCTGTCCCAGGGTTCAGGACCACCGGACAAGGAGCACCATTATCCAGCTCTTTGACCGTTTGCTACTTACTTGCTTACTTACTAAGTACTTAGCTTACTAAACCTTGGGTGGCAGATTTCCTAATAGCTGGGAAGGAGTAGATTTGGAGGTATGCTTGTGGGAGATGGTGTCTTGGTTTAACAATGACACGTCTTTTACTATCAGTGGCCAGCATTATGACACTGCTCTCAAAAAGGCCGGAGTTCTTAGCCTGATGTTTGGAAAAAGTGACGTAAACACAGGGAAGCAAAAGCAATCACTCCAAGTCTAACAAAACACCAGGGAGGAATAGCAGAGCTGTAAATAAGCACCTTAAGGCTCTAGAGCTAATAACCCCTCTAAAGGGTCTTCCTTGCTGTTGTTTCAAATTTGGCTAACATTTGGCCTCTCTTATTAGAACGGAAATGTTATCTACAGTTGCTATCCCCTTCCCTATTTCAAAATGTTGTTTTTAAAGCTCGATTTGAATACATTAGAGACTCTTTTCAGTTCTTGCAGAGGGAAAGTTCATATGCAAGAGTCTACATAATAAAGCCTACCCAGATATAACAAATGGGGCTGTCAGATTGATTCTCACTTGAGACACCAACTGTAGCTAATACTCCTGGATATGCAGATGTTTTCTGTCTCTTTCCCTCAGACCAAAAAAAAAGGCATTTAACGGGAATAATGATAAATTGGTACTAATATGAAAAGACCCTGCTGCACTGTGACAAAGAACCCTACAGGTCAAGGTTGGAAGCGCATGTGAGCAGCAGAGTCCTCACCTCTGTGCAAAGCGGTCTCTGGGAATTTATGAGCTGAACTATTCACTCTGTCTGAAGACCACACAACATTCTTTTTGCAGAGAGAAAAATAAGACCCTGGACTGGACTAAAACTTCTGTTGGGAGAGACAGGATCCCCTGTGGTGTCTGAAACACACTCCACTGTGCTGACACACATAGAAATTAAGGGCTCTGTAAAGAATCAATGATGCTCACACAAGTCTGTCAAGGGCTAAAAAATATAAAGCAAATCCCACCCATTCTTTTGTCCCCATGCCGGAGCCCACATCTGCACTCAGCAGGTTACACTGTCCCTGGACGCACCTCTGCTCTCCCTCCTGGGATTCCATTCTCAACATGGACGGTCACTTCAACATTTGTTTCCACTTAAGCTTCCCCTGCCCCTCACCTTCTTGTGCACTTGTGTGGATGCCCTCAGTCTGTGGAGAAATGTAAAGAAAACCTGCGCTTAGTTTCTTCTGCATAAAGGAAGAGAAGATAGGAGGTAAAGGCTGATCGTCTGACCAAGTCCCTCCCTGTGTAGCACTACTTCCCAGAGAACACTAGGGAAACCCTTACTCGAGTGGCTTGGAAGTCATCAAATGCTCTTTGCAGACATGGACTCTGGAAACGTGGAAACAGCCTTTTATTGAGCTTTGGAGAATTTACTTTGGACAAACAAGTTAGTTCCCTGGCAGGAGGACGCAGGAGTTAGTTAATTTACCTGAAATTGCATGCTATGATATCCAGTCTGCACATGTATACACAGAGCTGACTTGGCCTCACTGACTCTGTACCTAATAAGAATAGAAGTCAGAAACTCACAGAAAAGTGATCAGAGTATTCACCTATCAGGCTCTGAGCGGCCACACACTTTTCCGTTGAAATGATTTAGGCAGTCAGCTTCGGAATTGTGCTGATTGTGTTACAGAACTCAACAAGAGACAACTTCTCCTCTTTCTCCATGTTGATTTGCTTTTTAAATTCAGGATGATATAGCATAGGTGTTTGCTATTATCAAAGATTATCATATCTCTGCAATAGCAAGCCGGATTTCCTGTAACATGAAAGCCAGATGGAATGGTGATTGCTAAGGAGGATCGTTAGATAAAGAACACTGACTCCAGTGCAAGGGTGACAGGAACTGAGAAAAGCCAAGCTTGTGGCTGATCATATGGACATTAGCTCACAGGAACTACATCGCTCTTCACAGTCTCTGACAAACCTGAACTATTACTTGAATGTGCTTCCAGATTACAAGACCCCAGAATCAAGTTCTGCACTGAGGTCTTTCCCTCAAGTCCAAGGTTCCCTTATGGGCATCTTCTATGCTATACAGTCTTGTTTCACCTTCACTGTCTTGGGTCTATGATATCCCGACTGCTAATGCAGAAATGGTTCTTTCCAGGACCTCCCTGCCTCTTTCTCTTCCAGTGAACCTTGAATTGATTCCTTTCACATAGGGCAGCTCTACAGAAATGGCACACTGCATCCTGTGAAAGGGCTGATGGAAAGCTCAAGCCCCTTTCACTTTCCTAAAGTCTGGACCATTAGCTTTCATCCAGTGCTTCTTGCTAAGACCTTGGTATGCTGAGGTCCTGATACCACAAAGTGAAGATAGTCCCTCACCCTTCTCCTCAGCTGTAGTGACATCCAGCAATGCTGTGACCAAATTCTGGCCCCAGTGTTTAATAACCATGACCTTGACGTGCTACTAGGAGGACTAAACGTCAGGATTCAAGTGAAGCTCTGAGAATGAAGACTGCCATGTAATAAGTACTGAATAAATGTTGGCCATTGTAAAATGCCCTTGAATTTTTGAAGAGGATAAGCAGATAGTCTGTGAAACTGCTGCATAAGTGTCCTAAAAATGTAAGTTCTAATACTCTGCTCCTTGAAGCATCACAGAAAGTGAGCCCATGGCTTCTAGACAGTGTGGGGGACCCCTTGTCATTGACTCACCAGCAGCTTCCTTCTCACAAATGCTTCCCAAGATGACTCTGAAGAGAGGATTTCCCAGGACCTACAAGCAGAAAATGCAGTTCTCGATTCTGTAAGGCTTTTGCCAAATGTACCATGGCCCTCATCTTTATGGGCCTGAAAAAGCATCATTCCTAGTCACACTGAGGATAGGAGTCAAGGCCTCATGAACACACGCCTATAGCAAACTAATGGCAGGTAGAACAATTTAGAACAATGGTGACAGATGAGCTTGTCTTAGTCGCTTCCTCACCAGTGTTCTCTGGTGCTGGAAACTGGGTGCTGGAAACCCATCTTCCCATTCTTCCCCCACCCCACCCCCAACCTATACACAACTGATTAGCTAGATACTAACTGATAAAAAAAATTAGACTGCACATTAAAAGTGGGTGACTAACAGCACTGCCTTCTTAACAACGCATTTACACCATAATTGAGCAAGGACTTATTTTTGTTTGTGACTCTTGTCTCCAAGTGCAGGTTTCTGACAGCAATCTAACATTATTTACACTGGTCGGTGAGAACTGTGTATGGAAGCCTTCGATATCTGTGCCTAGCAAAACAACAAGAGCAAAATGCTCAAAAATGTTCACAACATTTCCCTCTTCCTGGTCTTTCCAATCTTTCCATAATGTACATAGTGTCGACGGAACTGTAGAATCCATGTGGATGTTTGGTATGACACAAGGGCTGAAGATGATGTCTGGACAGCAGGTACAGTCTCACTCATCCCCATAACAAGCTCTCCAGATCTTGACATAGCAGCATAATTTATCAATAAGACAATGAAGGACCCAAAGAAAAGTCAAATATATCCTGGAAATAAAACAAAACACAAAAACCAAAAGCCTTGCCACTTCACAGTTATGTAGGGATAGGTCTTCTCTACATTTAAATGTGCCCCAAGTAAAACATGGCTGTGTGTGTGTGTGTGTGTGTGTGTGTGTGTGTGTGTGTGTGAAGAGCCATGGGACAGAGCATTCTTCAAGGCTAGGTCAACACTCCTGCAACTCATTTGTCAAAAGACACATGTTCACTGACTTCAGGAAACACCGGTTCTGGGTGAAAAAAGAGAAGACTATTCATTTCCCGATCTCACTAGGAAAGGTCACTTTAAAACCCATGAGCCAGAAGAAAGAGGCGGGTAAACAAGAGGCCCAATTGTTTTTCTCATCCATTAACTTCTGCTGTTTATCCTATGAGTAACTCTCAGATTCTTCAAAGCCCTCAATATTTATTTCTAAACATCCCCCAAAATGAAATGAACTCTTAGTTAATGGTCAGATTAGGAAACTGATGGTTGGAATTGGAGAGATGGTTCAGTGGTCAAGGATACTTATTCCTCTTACAGAGGACCCTAGTTTGACTCCCAGAACACACATGGGAGACAGAATTATCTAAAACTCCAGCTCCAAGGATCAGATGCCCTCCCCTGGCTTCTATGTGCAGCTGCACATATGTGGCATATACTCTCACACACCTATACACACATGAATAAAATATAAAAAAAAAATCTTCAAAAAGAAATAGATTGCTTACTTTTACTTTTTTAAAATAAAGAAAAGGTAGGAGGCCCAGAAAGATTTAAATGCCCAATTTAGAGGCTGTTTAGACATTAAGGTTTAGTACGTTTATTTCATTGGCATTTGCTGGACACCTGTTGAATGAAGAGTCCGTAAAAGCATAATAAGATGGTGAAAATACAATCCCCACCCCAAGGAAACATTTCCTTCCAACAGGGTGACAGTCTGGTTGGACAGCTGGGGAGCTTCGGGAAGAACATGCCCAGGTGAGCTTGGAGATACCTGGGTTCCAAGTTTTTCCCGGCTCAGAAGCATAAGGCCGATTCCCACTCGGTACCTCGCTTATGTCTGCTGTGAACAGAATTAAGACTGTTTGCATTTCTTCACGGGATTACCATCAGGAGTAAATGAGATGCTGGCTGAGGAAAACTTTCAGGAAACAGTTTCTCAAGGGCTTGGGAGATAGCTTTGTTGTGAAGTGATTGCCTTGCTAGCATGAGAACCTGAGTTTGACGACCCCCCCCTTTTAAGGTTTTTAAACCCCTGCATTAAACCCCTAATTCCAGAACGAGGGAGTCAAAGGCAGGCAGATCTCTGAGTCTGAGGCCAGATTAGTCTATGTAACAAGTTACAGGGTTTCCAAGGCTACATTGTGAATATCTGTCTCAAAAACAGAACAGAGCAAAACAAAACAAAACACCTGACTAGGAACAAGAGGAAGGCTGGATGTGGTGATCCCAGAGCTGAGGAGAGAAAGATAATCCTTGGGGTCAGATTGCCAGACATCCTATGCAAACCAGCTCAGTTAGGCCTGTGAGAGACACTGTTTCAAAAAGACAAGGCAGGAAGCATGTGAGGAATAGTTGACTTGTTCCCTAGCCTCCACATACACATATGTGCACCCATCCAAGCATGTGTGTGTGCGCATGCACACAGAGACAGACAGAGACAGAGAGACAGAGACTGACACAGACACAAAGAGACCCAGGCAGAGGCAGAGAGACACAGACACATTACCAAATGATACAAACAAAAGATGCTACTATTGTTGCTGACAAAGTCTTCATTTTTAAGACTCTTTAAAAGGCACTGCCAATGGGTTTTGATTTTTCTTATGGATGCTGTCTTTGACTCTGGGTGCATCTGAATGTGAGACGGTTGAGTGCCATGAAGCAGGGATAAATATCATTTTACCTGAGACCGTTTTCCCCCCTGAGTAGTGTGAGTATGAGAACCAGCCTGTCTTTGGCACCTCAGCTTCTCTTTCATGAACATGCCTTTCATTTCATGAGTTAAAGAACTTATAAGTCATCTGCTTAGGTCCCTGGAGAAACTTCAACAAGGTGTTTTGAGGAAGAAAATGTTTGTGTCATTTTCTTCTAAATGTCTCTTTCTGAAAACTGAAAAGATTCGTCTCAAGGACATCACACTAAAGTAGTGACTGTTTACACAACTCAAAAAAAAATTTAACAGGAGTGAGTAGACTTATTAATTCAGTGGTTTATTGAAATTCCACAAACATCCTATGTTACTTACTCAAATCTACACGCTTGACTGTTTTCTCTGGACATTTGGTTTTGCTTTTTCTTAAATAAAATTAAGGATTAGGCTGCATTAAGACAATTCCTTTTAAACTTTGCTTTAGTAGTAGTAGTAGTAGTAGTAGTAGTAGTAGTAGTAGTAGTAGTA
>JADRCH010000013.1:10066288-10083979 GCA_019843965.1 Rhynchomys soricoides
GACTGTAAGGGGTGGGCTACTTGATTTCCGGTGAGTGGGACTTGACTGTAAGGGGGTGGACTACTTAATTTCCGGTGAGTGGGACTTTGAAAAGGAGCAGACCGGCTTAAATTATGGTCAGTGGTAAAGGTATAAAGGAACAGTAATAAACCCATGGATGTTTAACAAATGGTGTGAATACTAACGAGTAAATTAAATAATAAACTAGGAATGAATAAACGAGTGGCTTTCTCGATGAAATGTATGACAAATGACGGGTACTAGAAGCATTTTTGTAAAACTGTAAATAGTTTATCAACACCCCCCAAGTCTATGGTAATTGTGTGTGTGAGAGAGTGGGGGATGATGATTGACAAGTCACAAGCCGCCCTTCTTTTTCTCTGTCCCATATCATTTTAAACTTCTTCCCGCCCTACCTTCTCTTGCATGGGTTGCTATTATTTTTCAGAACTCCTGGGACAGCTAGAGAGATGATGGCTCAGTAGAAAAGATGCTTGCCACACAACCATGAAGGCCTGAATTCAGATTCCCCAGAATCCACCTGAACACCAGGCCTGCTTGGAGGCTGTGATCCCAAAACTCAGGAGGCAGAAAAGGGATTCCTTGAGGCAAGCTAACCAGCTACACCAGCTGATGAGGGAGTTTTGGGTTCTGTTGAGAGACTCTGCCTAAATAAATAAGGAGAGTAATCAAGGACAACATGTTGCATATATTCATACACCTGCACAAACAAATGTACCCCACATAGTATGGACATGTGTACACACATCCCATCATATCACATAAACATACATACAGGTGCCTGTAAAAAAGTCCATGGATCTAAACCCTGACACACATGCCTGTAATCTCAGCGTGTAAGAGATAAGGGGGGGGGGGGGGAGGAATCAGTGAATTGAGGGCCAGCCTGGGCTATGTGAGAGCTTGACCAAATTTTTAAAAAGGTACCCAGATCTAGAAAACTACCTCCTAGTGACTTCCAGATTTTATATTTGTTCGTTTCTCCACATACTTCTCACCTGAACACAGGAAAAGTCTTGCTACGAAGACTATATCCAGTGCCAAACAGACCGACATTTACAACACCAGGCTCAAGACCAGCCTTCCAAAGGGATAGCTGCTAAGGCTTGCCCTCTTCTCAAATGTTGTGCATTATCCTGGAACTTTTTTTCATTTGCAGTTCTCCTAACTTGAAGCCCTGATTAATAGGGGACACAGAGCCCTGTTAAGAAAAATTCAATACGTTATGCTCCGGTCTAATCTATCCTATGCAGCTCGGTTGCAAAGCCACACTGCAGCGTTCTCTTAGCTGCCCCTCTGGGGCTGGCGGGGCCAGGGAAGGGAGAAGTGGGAGGAAAGTCCACTTCCTGGCAGCCCCTCAACAGTAACTCCAGCTCCTGCCCTCTACATGCCTGTGTGAGGGCAAAATGTGCATGCACACACGTACACACGAGAACACATGTACATACAACAAGAAGGCACACATAGCTTCCTGAAAAAAATGGCTAATATGCAGATTTGAGAAAAATGAAATTTCCCTCACTTTCATTTCACCCCAAGGGCCTTGGGTTTGAGTCTAACTTTCCCCCAACCCCAGTGAGCAATGATAGGGTATTTTTCTTCCTTTCCTTCCTTTCTTCCCTCTGTCATTTAATTTCATTTTGATCTAACAAGGTCTCACTACACAGCTGTGGGTGCCCTGGAACTCACCACATAAGCCAAGTTTGACTCACAGCCATCCTCCTGCCTCCAGCTCCCAAGTGTGGGCAATGTGGGGATGAACCTTTACCACGATCAATAGTTTCATTGTTTCAGAGGGGAGAGTGGGAAAGGAGAGGCATTTTGTTTGTTTTGTTTTAAGCAAAAGCAGAGCAAGAGATGACATCATGGTGATGCCCAAGCCTGCTTGGAGCTGACCGATTGGGGGCTAGCATTGGATTCCAGTCTCACCTTGGTCAGCCATGGCACCAGCTACCCCAGTTTCCACGAAATCAGATGCTAATGGGTGATTCCAGAAACCTTCCAACTTGTAAACTGGAAAATCCGAAGGAACCTGAATTCCAGCTCACAGTTGCCAAGAAACTCTATATGGTGCAGGTGCAGGGCAGGGGTTGGTTTTTTTTTTTTTTTTTCCTTCCTCTTTTAAATTCAGACTCATTAAAATATGTATTTTGCAAGGGGATTAAATTCAAACATCTGGGAAAAGGAAGAAAAAGTCTACAACTCCAAAATATTTCTTTCCTTGGCTTTGGACTTTGATTGTTTCATTTCTTTTAAGTTGGGGATAAGAGGCTACTCGCTGGTGAGATGACAGAGGGGCACGGAGAGGGCTAGAAAATGACTTGGAAGGGTCCCTGACTTCATCAGCAGCCATAATTGTGGGAAAAGAACCCGAAGATGCCAAACAACAGGAAATTACCAGAAGAATCTGTCAGCACAATCAGCTGCTATTTTCATTGTTCTTTGGCAAATTTATACGCAGTCGGGAGCACCTGGGCTGGCCTGGAGCCCAGGTTTGACTAATTGCCAGGGGAGAGGAGTCGTCATTTGTCTTCGATGGGGTTTCCTCCATTCGCTCCTCAAAACATGTGGTTTCGCTTTTCCCCTCTCTCTGCAGGAAATGGCAGGACAGTGAGACGCAAAATAAATGAGTTCACTTCCAAGAGGTTGCGTCCTAAGAGGCCACTCCAAAAATAACTGTCTTGTGAGACATTGTTAATAACCAAGGTTCTATATGCTGTCCTCAGAAAACAGCGTTTCAAAGGCACAGTGATTCCCACCCCCACCCGATTCCCTGGCAAAACACAGTGCACATTAAAAATAAAAGCGTGAGGGATGAGAGAAGAAATCAAGCCCAGTGTCTTCTGGAGGAGGGGAATGTCACCCCTCACAGGTTTGCAAAGCTCCTGTCCAGAGAGCAAAACTGTCTCCAAGGCCCATTCTCCAGTAAGTGAAGGATGCAGCTGGGATATCGAAGCCCAGCCCGATCAATTGCAGCTCTTGCTCAGTGAGGGTCACTGACTCCCCTGCCATAAACCCTACTTATAAACTTATGAGTGGGAAGCCTGGAGGTTCCTTGACAGCATGGACGATGCCCACGCCATGTCCACTTGTCGAACTGTTGCTCGTTGCATGGCGGAGAGTTGATGTTGGATCAGAAAGGGTTGAATGAAAAATACAGAGGTATCTGCACTAATTGTCTGGCAAGTAGCTGCTGTCCGGAATAGGGTGTAGATAATTTGAAATATCTCAAACTTCGAGAGATCACTTTTTTACAAGAACCACCTGTCAGAGTGACAGCCTTCTTCTCTAACTTTGTTCCATTCTTTTTATGAGTTAACATTCCAAAGAACGTATACATATGTGTATACACACACACACACACACACACACACACACACACACACACACACACCTCAACCACATACCCCTCCCATCATTTAAGCAATAGCGCTAGCCAAGATACTCTACTTGAGTAGCAAAGTAGCAAAGTCATGTTTTATATCCTTCCCTGAAACCAATCAAGCTTTCTGACTTAATTGCCTAGTATTTGCAACGTGCTGATTGGAACATGTCACGGTGACAGTATGTTTCATATTGAAACATACATCCGCCTTTGGTACATTTTCACCTGCGAGTGTTCCGTCCCTCCTGTGATTTAGGGGTCTGGCAACGTGTCAACAAAGCGTCGACTGCGACTGCTTTTCCTTTCTTCCTTTCTCTCTTTTTAAAGCATCTAGAGCACCCGGCACATCATAACTACCTTCGACGAAGCCAGCAACATTTGGGTTTGATTTGGTTTCTGTCGCAGACCCCTTTCCCAAAGTTGAGCTGAGCTGTAATTCTAAACTGACCCACCTTCCCCCTCGAAAAGGTGAAAAATGTTATGGAGCGTTTTACAACCCACAGCCCATCATTTATGCTGAAACTCTGGGAGAATCCAGACTTGGCTTATTTTCCCTAAATCAGAGATGTTTTGACATGTTTATTTGTTTAATTTGTTTATTTTGACTAGCTCTGATTATAATTGGCAGCAGCGGGTAGAATTAACATTAGACAGTGTCTTAGACTTGTCTGTTACAATAACGGGGAAAGAATGTGAAGAGAAACCTACCCAGTGCTTAACAATAGCGAGCAGGCAGGGACGTACATGGGGTTTCTTTCATGGCAAGAATTGCAGCCCAGCTTCCAATTCTACTTTGAAAAGTGCATATTGAGAATGACACAGATTAACTCTTTTCTTTTCCTTTGGTTTAACAAAAATGCCCCTCCAGTAACATACTTGGATGAAAGTTACTAAAAATACAAATTAAAAAAAAATTTTTAGAAGTCTATTTAACTCCAGGACTTGTTTTCTGAGATTTTTGTTGTTCTGTGGCCCCTAAGAAATAACTGTTTGATAACATTAGAATGGTCACCCCATATCTAATGTCATTTGTGGGGTTGAAAAATGCACTTTCTGAATTCTTTGTCTAAAAATACCCAAACTGTGAGATTTACATGGAAAACGCAGGAGCTTATTACACTATGGTAGTTTCTCCTGCCCTGTTTGCTGTGACGATGGCCGCAGCCCATTAACTCGAATCTTTATGCTTCCAAAGGTCCACATAAAATCTGTTTCCTAGGAATGATCTATCCCCCACATACAAGAGACATATAACCCACTCTGGGGAGTGGGGGAGTCTGTATACATTGCCCAGCCAAATCACACATCAGTAGGTAGCAGTGTTCCATCCAGAGTATTCATTCCAAATCAGTGGGAAGACTCGCTCACCCCCACCCCTTATCCTTCACCCCAATGCTGTAGACTGCATGTGCTATGAGGTCACTAGAGAGGGTGTCTGACTATGGCTCCCGTAAGGAATCCATTCATTATACTGAGAGCACAAACAAGCCTTCCTCACATTTATTATCCCGTAAATATTTGCCCCACCCCACCCCTGCTCACAGTATGGTTGACGGCTGTGTGCGGTCCTGACGTTGAATACCATATGCTCTCTGATGAGGGCCAAGTTCAAGTTGCCATATCTATGCCAAGCAGCCCAGAGGTTCCATGCTATGCAGTATAAGCAACTTGTCTTTCGGCTTGTCTTTCATTTTAGCTTAAATGAGTCTGGTGTGGGGCAAGAAAAATGACTGCAGGATCAGGAGAGCTGATAACACTTTCTCTGCCCTGGTCACTTCTGGGTCTGGTCATAGGCCAAAGTTCTGCTTTTTTCAAACTGTACCTTGCTTTCCCAGGAGTTAAGGGTGGTGCCTGACAGAACAGAGCAGCAGGATGTGGTGGTGGTGGTGGCACTGCCAGGCATGGTCCCCACCCTATGTGCCTTTTCCTAGAGCAGAACTCTTCTGACTGAGAAGTTGCCAGGTCAAGACTCCATGAGATGAGAGAGAAATGCCAACAGTAGACTTCCAGAATTTTCTAGGTATAGAATTCAGACTGAGACCCAGAGTGCAGAACCTGGAGTCTCCCATCTCTTGTCTTTGACATCTTGGTAAGCCTGGGAATGAAAAGCCAGTCCCATCAAGGAGAGTCAGCTGGGTCTCCAGACATGTAATAAGCAACTAGACAGAAAGGTTTACTACACAGCATTCATTTACTGCTTAATTCAAAGCACAGCCATGTCTGTCCCCTGAGCACTGGGCTAATTGGGACTTTACCATAGACGAGGCCCTGTGTTGTTTCTGTCAACATCTTGGGAGAACCAGCAAGACATAAAGATAAAGGATACAACCTTACATTCAGCATTGGGGAGCAGGGGTGAGGGGGTGGGGGGTGGAAGATGCTTCTTTTTCCCATCTGAGAAGGGATTGAGGAAGAGGCCTTCGATAAGAATGACAGAAAGAAGTCACTTTCTCCCGTCTTCCTTTAATTTACTGCCCTCAGACTTGTAACCTGTAACCAGCACTCCGGACTGGAATGCTGAGGTCTGTCTCTGGTTTCCACTCTGCCCCTGCCTAACTGTGTACCTTGCAATTATTCACTCTCTTGATGTCTTCTTCATATTCTCCAGTAGTTTCAGCACCCAAATGATGGTGGGCTCCTTAGAAGACAAACCCTACTGCCAAATAGCTATTTTTTTATTTCTACCTTCTAAAGGGAGAGCTTAAATTGTTCATGGGAAATAGGCTAGCTTTCTTTTTCTTTTGGTTAAACTCAGTAATGAAGCATGGGCCGTAAGTGTTTTCAAGCTTCTTGGATATAGAGGTTATATAAATACAAAGCAATATTATTGAAATGAAACTTCTTCAGGGCGTTTGCCAAGGGACCTGGTGTTAGGAATATTTTACATGAGAAGATTAAATGAGGAAGTGTCTAATGAAGTCTTGCTGCTGGCAGCTCCATCAGGACCCGTTCTCAGTCCCGCTGGGGAGTGCGGTGATTTAGAAGAACAGCCACATAGTGGCTAACTTGAAGAAGAGTCTAAGAACCATTTTACTGCCTGCCAATGTGGTTCTGTGGCTTCAGACATTCCCCAAACTCACTGCACTAAAAATGATCAAAAATGGAGCCCAAGAATCCTTCAGGATGAGGATACCTTAAATGTATTCAAGTTAGAAAAACAAAAAACAAAACAAAAAGAAAAACCTGACCCCTTCAGATCGTCTACCAGGTAAAACCCTCTGGCTTTGAGAAACCGGACCCCATTGTTTAAGAAGAAATTCTTGGGCTGGGGTTATACCTCAGCCCATAGAGTGCTCGCCTATAGAGTGCTCGCCTATAGAGTGCTCGCCTATAGAGTGCTCGCCTAGCAGGTATAGTGGCCTGTGTTTGACCCCCAGTACTGCATTAAAAACCAGGCATGGTGATGCATGTCTGCCATCCCGGCACTCTGGAAGCAAAAGCAAAAGATTCAAAAGTTCAAGGTCATCCTCAACTATATAGTAAGTTAGCAGCCAGCCTGGATATATGAGACCCTGTCTCAAAGGGGAATGGGGGAGAGAAGAGAGAGGAGAAGGAAGGGAGGGGAAAACGGTCGAAGGAGGGAAGAGAAGGAGAAGAAACTCTTGTAGTGGGTTGCCTACTCTTTTGAAGATACCTGACGTGCAAAAAAAACCCAGGGAGAGGAGAGAGTGAGCAGTGACTAGGATCAAAGTCAAGGGCTTGCTGCAGTGCTGGAAAAGTAGAACTGGGTTCGATTCTCCCACTCCATCCCCCTACACTGGAATCTTCTCACACATTGCCAGGGATGGAAAGGACATCATGACATGTCTCTGATGCTACACTATGGTTTTGCTTTATAAAGGGGTGCAAAGAAAAACGACAATGCTAAAAAGTAAAGATAAATATTTACTAAAGCAGCTTAGAGATACTCGAGCCTGTAAATTATGCAAAAATAAGTTGAGCTGATGTGTGAAATAGACACTCAGAGACATGAAGCCTTTCTCTTAACACTGTACAGGTCACTCTGGGTAAGTCACTTTGTACATTCTGAAATATCAGCACATGGAGAATCAGAAATGTGAGCAAAGCCCTCCTGACAGGGCAGTAGCTGCCTGGGGCCAAACAGGTGTAGTGATGCTTGGGACTGTGCCACATCCTATACCAGCGTGCAGTATTATCTTTGCTGGGTACTGAAGCAGAAGCTCAAATGGCTCCTTAGACAAGCAAGAAGGTGAGAATGGGCTCAGAAGCAGCTCTCGTCCCCAGCGCTGCCATCCGGGAGCTGTTTTCAACTGCAATAAGTGAGTGCAGATTGGCTTTAAATATACAAGCAGTTTCTTATTTAATCCAAAGATAGCCCTGAATTCTGTCATCCGTCTTGAGAAGTTCCCTCTCTTGTCTTTTCAATATGCTCTTGGCCCTGAAGTATCTTCTTTTGTTTGGCTTGTTATATAAATACAAACTGATACTACTTGATTTGATGTGAACTTACATTCAATTCAAAAGACATCCCCAGAGAAGTCCACTCCTCAGTTCTGACTTCTTTGGACCTCCTAGTTGTATCTTCTGAAGACTCCCACTGCAGTGTTCGGGGGCTTCATCTTTCTTCCTCCTGGTTCTGCCAGGATGGCTTCACAGACCAGACAGGCTCTGCGCTGGCCTGGCCCCCTCTGTGGAGCCTCAGGCTACAGGCATGAACAGTCAGCAGCTGATCCTGGGTGAGGTGGTTTTGGAATCCCAGGGGATCCTGTGCAGCCTGGCTCCAACTCTCAGCTGAGCAGAGACAATAGGAGGGGTTTGGAGACTTTCTGGGTTCCAAACAAGGCTTTTCAGGTTATATATCCATCAGCCATTAGGATCCCCTCTCCAGGGTCAGCCCAAGAACCTCTGAACTTACCAATGGTTAGCATCTAGCTCTGCCAGTGCACTGCACTCAACCAGGGCATTGAGGGTACTCAAGCAGGGAGTCAAGCAGATGGCCCTGAACCTGAGGCTCTGGGCTTCTAACCAGGATGGGTGACCTTCATCATGACTTGCTGTCATCTTCCACCCCAACTCTTCTTTCTCCTCTTCTTTCTGGTCTTCTTGTTCCCCTGAGTTCTCTTCCCCTTCTCTCCCATCTCACAGGCAAGCTTGCAACAGCTGCTCTTTGCACAGCGAACTCCTGGGCACTCCTGGCTCTTTTGGGAGTATTATGGGCTACCACAGAAGTCCCGTTTTCTGGTCTCTCTTCTTTGCTCCATATCTCCTCACCAGTTCTTTGAGTTTTTGAACAGTGTCAGCTTCTGAGTCCTGGGAGAGCCCCAACTTTCCCAGGCTATGGTGTTCAGTGGACATGGCAGGTTTCTTTTCCCATTGTGTGGAAAGCCGTGTGAGCACTGTTGTTCCTCCTTTCCACTGTCCAGCCCCATCCATGTTGTGTTATCCTCTTGATGCTCAGATCAGTCAGTGACTCGCTCAGAGTGGGAGGCTCAGCATGAAAGTTGACCAAAGCTAAGTCTTACTGCTGGCTTCAATTTCATACCCAGCTAGTGAAGCTACTTGAAGAGAGGGGTGGGGGTTATTTTCAAAGCAATACATTTGATCAAAAGAAAGAAAAGGAAATTTGGCTTTGTAGTTTCCTTGGGAAATGAAAGAGGGTACAGTCATCCTTTGATCCACAGAAACTGGTCCCTAGAACCCCAGACACCCAAATCCGTTGTTGGCTAAAATTCCTCTATAAAACGCTATATCATCTGCGCATCACCTCTGAGCAACCTTCATGTAGAGCAACTCATCTCTGGATTATTTCTAACACCTAATATCACAGTGGAACTGTTATGCCGGCAGCTATAATCTCATGTTCTTTAGGCAAAGATGACAAAGTAAAAAAAAAATGTATCTGCTGAGTATATATACAGATTATTTTTACGATTTTCCATCTTCTGTTGGCTGGATATGAAGATGTGGAACCCATGAATACGATGCACTAGCCGTATGTGCCAAGCTCATTGTCCTGGTAAATAAAAAAAGTAAACATGTGGATTTGAAAACGTTGGCTAACTGTGGAAAAGGAGAACTGAGGCAACCAAAACTCAAGTGCTTCTTGGGTAAAATTCTTCGTATTGTTCCACTAGAAAGAGAGGGAACATTCCCCTTCAGCAAGAGGGAAAGATATTCCAACTACAGCGACCCCAGAATAGATAGCTCTCTGTTGCCATCCAGTGGGGCAGCGTTGTAAGGGAGCAAGATTCTGAGCCGATCCAGTGAATAGGATCCCAATTTGCATAAAATTATTCTATATCCTCCAAAGAATGAGTAAAGCTTCCAGAACCTCCAGCCCTCCCACCTCCCTCATTAGCTTCTTTTGTTTGTCTTTGAGATAAAGGGATCTTGGCTGGCCTCTCCTTGTTGACTGAAAAATTCAGTGTTCAAAAAGAACAGCTTTTGTGGTACTTGGGCCAAACCTACAGTTCCCTAATTGGTTTAAAAGATGGGGAAGCAGGGTGTGGAGAGAGAATAAATGTGAACCAGAGAAACAGAGAGAGTACACAGTGCTGGCGGGTAAGTGCCAACTGGTAAATAAGTCCTTTTTATAGTTTCATTTGGCCTGGTTGCTGCAAAGGCTTCCTTATTTGAGGGAAGAAGCAGACTTAAGGGCAGTCTTAAGTGACAGTCAATTCTTCCTGTGGATTGCTAAGATCTATGGCTGATCCGTAAAGAGATAACAGGGGTTTGACTGTGCCCTTGAAGTCTGAGGATTAGTTAACCAGGAGGAAGCATTTAGATCCAATTACCCTGGAATTTTCCTTAAGCACACACTGGGCTTTCCTTCAATGGGTTCATGTCTGGGGTTCTTGCTCTGATCAACCCAAACAAGGCCAGTGGTCAGCTTGGTCACCAACGGTCAGATGTCAATGACACAGACCACATGGCACTGTGGTGAGTCCAGGACACACTACAGGCAGATTCAGACTATGAACCTCTGGGCCAGATTGTATGGGAGTCCACAAGTATCCAGTTGAAGTATCTTTAAAACTGAGGTTTGCTTCCACGGAAAGTTAAACAGACTATCAAATGTCTCATATGTCAAAACTGAACATATCGGAACACCAATAAGCTAACCTGTGGCGTCTGGACTTTTTGCAAACTCTGCCCTCTGCTCACCTCCTCGTGTAACATTGCACGTGTGTGTTCTTTCTGCATGAGCTGATTGCTCACTATGACTCAGAAGAAAAGCCACACAAAAACCAGGTAAGAGGAGCCACCCTCCACAAGCAAAGAGACTCCCTCTCTCAGCACAAGCCCAAGTCCATTTGCAACAATCAGGAAAGCTATGACAAGAATGGAGATAACATCACATCTGCAACCACATTTGTATATATTACATATCTTGGTTGCGTTCTTATTTCACTTATCACTTAATGATAACGATTATTAACAGATATTAAATTTATTAGTTTGAAATTCATCTTCATTTTTTAAACTCAACTCTTTCTCTTTTGGGCTCTGCACCAGTGTATTTGAGAAGTATCAGAGATTGCATGATAAGCCATTTATTTTAAATCATTACTATTTGCAAATGCTTATCTGTAAGAATCAGAATGTGCTCAATTCTCTTCTGCTAGGGCAAAACATAAAACTGGGAGAGGTGGTACACTCCTCTAGTCCCGGGAGGGGAGGATCAGGAATTGGAGGTCATCCTGGGCTACAAAGCAGATTCAAGGCCAGCCTAGGTTACACAAGTTCCTGTTTCAAAAACTGAAAGGAGTTCCTATACTATTAACTCCAGAATAAATATCATATATTTACTTTATATAATGATAGTGAGATCATAGATATGATATTGGTATTGTATCATATATATTTACATATATGATTACTATTATCATATCATATATATGATATAATAAATGTAACCATATACATGTTTAACATCAGATTTTATTTTTAAAAACATATTAGTGGTCTTCTATTGACTAAAAAGACAAATAAGCATACTCTTTGTAGGTTATCATGGACTGAATCATGTCTCTCCAAAGTTTTAGCCCTCAATAACTCATAACCTAACTACATTGAATGAGAAAAGATGGGTTAAAATTGAAAAGAGGCTGGAGGGGTTCCTGGTCCTATTTGAGCGGTGTCCCTCTAAAAAGCCATGAGGGCACAGACATAGAGAGATGGCCACAGGAAGACCAGGAAGGGAAGGTGACCACCTACAAGCCAAATCCTAAGGCCTCCAAAGAAAACAGCCCTGCTGGCAGCAGCCTGGTATCAGACTCACAGCCTCCAGAACACAAGAACATAAACATCATCAGTGGAAGCTGCCCAGTATGTGGTGTTTTGTTATTACATCCTGAGAAACTGAATACAGAGTCCAGATGAGTTAGATCTGAAATTCCCCACCACATCCTCCCTTCCTAACCTTAGCTTTCTGTTGTTGTATTTTGTTTTCAATAGCTTCTCAAGATATTCATTCACACAGCACAGAATTTGCTGGCTGTAGGTGTTAGTTTAATGATTTCAGTATACTTACAGAGCATTGTACAATCCTGATCACAATACCACATAATCTCGAGAAGGACACTTAAGCCCTCCGGGCCTCAGCTTGTCGTCTATGAAATGGGGCTAATTCCTTCCATGTGCATTTGTTTAGATGATTGGAGGATTTAGCAGAAGTCATGTGATGGGTCCATGTCCTTCTTTCTTTATCATTCGTTGGGCTTGGAGTCCCTTGAGACTAATCTTTAATGAACAAATACCTGGCTCTTCAGTCAAAGCTCGAGTCTTTACAAAACTTCACACACACACACACACACACACACACACACACATACACACACATACACACACACACATACACACATACACACACACATACACACACACATACACATACTCACATACATACACACACACGTACACACACATACACACACATACACACACTCACACACACTCTCACACACATACACACTCACACACACTCACACATACACACACATACACACACACACACACACACACACACACACACATCCTGTTCCTTCCTACTTTTTGCTCCATCCCTAAGGTTTTAGAGTCAGCTTTGGGTTCCTACCTGACGTTTTCTCCTACATAACAGATGGCTGGCATGATCCAGCTTCCTAGCATGCTTGCCCTATGTAATTCCCACCCCCTTGAATGTGCTGGCTGCACCTAGTGGCTTGCTTCTAATAAACAGAACCCAGGAGAAGTGACAGGATGTCATTGCTGAGATTAGGTGCCAGAAGGCCAGTGGCTTTCCTGTGACTCATTCTCTCTCACTCACTTATTCGCTCTGAGGGAAGCCAGCTGCCACATTAGGTACTGTCCTCAAGAGAGCCATGCAGTGAGGTTTCTCAGCAGCAGCAGCAGCAGCTTGGGTAAGTTTAGCTATAGAAGCCTCCCCAGAAGACTACAGACATACACCTCAATTGAAGCCAGCTTGAGACTCAAGCCAGAGGCCACAGTTAAGCTATCTGAGGACTGTTGAGTCCTAGACTGTGAGTCATGGGCTACTGAGTAGGGGTGATTTGTTACACAGTGTACATAACCTGCACCTACCTCACAGTCTAGAATGGAAAGGACTGAAGCCAGACTGACCAGTCCTTGCAGTTCAGAGCCCAGCACCTTGTTAATGGTCAAGAAACTCACCAAAACCAGCCCGTGAGAATTTCCTACCACTTTTGTCTCCTTAGAAGGGCTTACTACCTTCCAGACCCTGGAATTCAGTTCAGGCTACATCATGACCTCAGCTCTCTGATGGCCCAAATGAGTTATGATTCTGTGGATGACCCCAATTTTTTACATCATTAGCATAAAAGCAGTTCTCTTATGGGTCTCTGATGCTTAAATAGAAATGAAAGTTTAGACTAGGTTTGTACTCGTGTGTGTGTGTGTGTGTGTGTGTGTCTGTGTGTGTACTTGTGGGTGTGCAACTCTGCATTTGAGTGTGTGCAGCCAGATTTTGACATTGTGAGTCTTCTTCAATCCCTCTCTACGTTAGCTTTGAGACTGTACCTCTCACTGAATCTGGAGCTCATAGATTTGTCTAGACTGGTCAGTGAGCCTCAGAGATCCTCTTGTCCACACACCCTCAGCACTGAGATTACAAGATTCGTATTTCTACACACAGCTTTTTCCCCACACTGGTGCAGAAGATCAAACTCAGGTCTCAGGCATGCAGGGCTAACACTTCACTGGCTAAGCCATTCTCTGGACCCAGAATTTGCATTTTGATCCTTCTGATTCACTCTGCTCATCTGTGAATCAACTTCCTCATCTATTCAAGAAGTTTCTAGATGATGATGCTTATGACAGTGACTGAATTTGACAGGATGACTTCTTAAAATCATGTGTGTTATTCTGGGTTCCTTTAGAAGACTCCAATGTCATGCTAGGCTCTTGGCAGATGAGGAATTGACTAATTAGGTCTTAGGTCTTAGGGAGGCTGAGGAGAACTGTGGTGACTCTTATGATTAGTAATTGCCATGATTCTGCCGTGTCCCACCACATACAAAGAAACTACAAGAATAAACACAGAGCTGCCAATCTCAGCCTTTATGCTCTCAGGCAATGGTATTTGTTCTAAGATGTAGACTTACTAGAAGGCTTCTCTCTGGTCAGCGTGAGGAGTCTAGAGGTGGCCTTCCTGCTGAGCCAGTCAAGTCTGAGAAATGTGCACCAGGAGAGTCTGCAACCACATGAAGAGAGGCCCTCCAAAGAGGAAAGTCACACAAGGACAGGGGAAGAGAAGGTGAAGGACACCCCTGCTGATGTTACATCCCACTTCTGATTCCTAAGATGCTGATTCCTAATTCAGGAGCCTTAGGCCCTTTGCCATGTGAGTCCGTATACCCCGCTGGTGAGAGGTGGAAGTCCAGGCCTCACAGCTGATAAAACCAGAGAGTGGAACAGTAAGGAACAGTTCAAACAAGTTCAGTAGGATGTCGTCAGGCAGGATGCTTTCAGATGCAGGCTTCTGGGGACCCAGGAAAAATGCCTTGAGCTTAACTCCTGTCATTAAGCACTTGGCTGTAAATCACCAACTTCTTAGGAGCTGGAGAGAGAGCTATTTTACAGAAGATTCTAGCCACATTGTCAGGGAACAGGGTAACATGGGACTGGATTTGGGGTGAAGGGGTTGTTTAGATTTTAGATTTTATTTTTCCTTTTTGGATATAGTTTACTAGAATGTATATCTGTATACAATATTCTTTCAGTGCCTATGGAGGAAAATAGAGGGTGTCAGATCCCTTTGAACTGGAATTAAAGACAGCTATGAGTGCTGGGAATTGAACTAGCGCCCTCTGGAAGAGCAACCAGTGTCTCTAACCACTAAGCCATCTCTCCAGCTCCTATCTTGTTTTCAGGCAAGTCTGTGAAAACCAATTGGTAGAATATTATAGCCAGTGAAGCTACTTGGAATCTGTGCAGGTGACTGCTGTCTCCCAAGGACAGTCCAGCACTTCAGACAATGTCATTGACCGGATTGCTGTATTACAGAAGTTAGCTCCAGAAGTACCTGGTACAGCGGCTCTGTGCGAGAGGGGAAAGCAGGGGCATTGGAAAGGCGCTAAGACTGGAGCGCCACCATACTCTCTCACCCAATCTCTACTAGGTACAAGGGTAAAGTGTCACCTCACATTTGGAGCCATGAGACACTAACAGCTCCCATGGGGATGGAGCCAGTTGCCTTGGCCATGGCCTCATTAGTACCAAGTTGTAGCCAGATGAATCAATCATAGAAAGTAACACTTGTCCATACCATATGCGTTTTCCCAAGACACTTGACCCCAGTTTAAGAAGGAAGTTATATTAATAGCAATCATCCAGATTTTGACCGAAATTCTCTACCCTCCTTTGCTCCACTCAATTTCCCAACTCCTTACTCCCTAGAATTGGGAGGATTTTGTGATTCACAATAGTAAAGCCAATATCGAGTCCCTGTATGACGCCACTCCCCTGCTCTCCCCACCCCACCCACCACCTTTCTTTTGCTGCCTCTTTAATGTTTTGAAGGTATGAGAAGGTATGAAAAGGGAATATTGATTTGCCCTTCAACTGCCAGCACTGCACAGGAGCAAGGAACACCTTCATCTCCAAAACCACACAGACAGAAACTCCCTGGTGCTGTGGGTACACATGCAGGCATACATGCACACATGTATCAGTGTGCACGCTACATATACTCCCTAGAGACACATGCTGCCCACAAAGCAGGGTGTCGCACTTGTGGGATGGTTCAGTGAATAAGGTACTTGCAATCAAGCCTAACAACCTGAGTCTGATCCCCAGAACCCATGTGAAGGTCGAAAAAAAGGACCAAATCCACAGAGTTGTCCTCTGACCACCACATGTGCCCTCACACTAATAATAAATGTACATTTAAGGGAGCAGTGCATTATGCCCCAACTCTCTAGGAGATCTTTCATTTCATATGCTTTTTCCATTTGTTTTATTTTATATGTGTATGGATGTTTTGGCTGTATGTATATATGTCTGTCTACCATATGTGCACCTGTGCCTTCAGAGGTCAGAAGAGGGTATTGGATCCCCTGGAGCTAGGGGTACAGATAGCTGTGAGCTGCCGTGTGGGTGCTAAGACTTGAACTTAGGTTCTCTGGAAGAGTAGTCACTGCTTTAAACCACTCCAGCCCCCTGATTTTTCCATTTCAATACACTGTTCCTTTCTTTTGATTTCCTAAGGATGTGAATCCATGATGCTGATGGAAAACAAATCTTTCGGACAACCCCAGCACTATCTCCTAGGCCTGCACTTGCCTTCCTTCACCTCCCTACTGCCTGAGTACTTGACTCCCACCTGACAAACAAACATCCCTTCCCTTTGGGGCAACAGAATCCTCGGGGTTCCACAGTCATCTGTAGCCACAAAAGTTATGTTTCATGTTGATGGTACAACTTTTCACACTCGGTTCTTAATTTTGCATACTATTATGGGTAGCACAGGTAGTGTCACTTGAATCTAGGAATGTGTGAAAACCTGTACACCTGTATCAGTATCACCGCTAGGTTACCCTGCAGAGGTGGGGGGGGGGGGTGGCTCACTATAGTTCAGTGTACAATATAGTAGACATGAATATGATAGGATTGGGTGTTCATAGAGAGGCTGGGATGATGGCTCAATCAGTCACACGCTTGCCATAGTTCAATATCCAGCACACACAAAAAAAGCCAGGCCTCTGTAATTCCAGTGCCAGAGAGAGCAGAGACAGGAGAATACCTGGGCCCTGATGGACAGCCAGTCTAGTTGAATATTTAAGCTACAGATTGGCTGAGAGACATTGAAGTGGAAATTTCTGGTTTTGTTGAAGACTCAATTGTGTCATGTGATGTTTTTCTGGAAGCTGTCTTATAAGAGGATGTTTTGCTGAAGCAGACACATGAGGGGATGTTTTGCTGAGAACAGACATGTGGTGTTTTTCTGGAAGCTGTCTGGTGAAATGGCATGTGATGTTTGGCTGGAGTGGATGCTTGAGAGGACATGTGATGTTTGCAAAGAGTATAAGTATCACCCAACAGAGAGTGGACAGCACTCTGGCATTGGTTCACCTTGCTGGACTTCTTTGGGCTTTGCTGATGCTGGTCTTTGCTGATGACACCATTGCATTGGTTCACCTTGCTTTTTTTTCTGATCTTCTCTTGTCATGACTTTGGAGAGAGAAGCGCACCAAAGAACTTTTGGTAGTATTCTAGCTGTGTCTTGCCACTTCAGCAGACTCATGCAGACTGGCATAACCTCATGGTTTCTTCTGGATCAAGCCACTGCTGATGATTCATGTTTGGTGTTGTGCTAGTGGACTGGACTACAGACAATGAAGACTGGAATTACCCCAACGAACTAGTTCTAAACAAGTCTATGCCCTGTTAGCCATTTTCCTCCCCTACCTTTGGTTGGTGGGCTATAAGGGAGGTTGAAGCGTTTAAGAACCCTTACTAAAGTAGGTTTTGAAAATTAAAGCCTACAATTATCTCAAAACATAAAGATGACTCAAGAAAAGATGACCCAACAAGTAAAAACACTTGTTATACAAACCTGGCAGCCTGGGTTTGATCCCCAGAACCCACTTAAAAGTAGAAGAGAAGTGACTTCACAAAGTTGTCCTCTGATGTCCACATGTACCCCCCCCATCATTGTATACACATACACAGTAATAATAAAATAAAAATAAGGTGGTGAATAATTGAGGAAGACGCCTGACATCAGCTATGGGCACCCTCATGCTCACGAGCACACACAGAGAGAGAGAGAGAGAGAGAGAGAGAGAGAGAGAGAGAGAGAGAGA
>JADRCH010000013.1:10083989-10203966 GCA_019843965.1 Rhynchomys soricoides
GAGAGAGAGAGAGAGAGAGAGAGAGAGAGAGAGAGAGAGAGAGAGAGGAAGGATTATTTTAGAAAGAAAAACTGGAATTTCCCCCCCTCTATTTCTGCTGTAGAGATCTGCATAAACTGTGAAAATATAAAGAGAATGCAATGACAGTAACAGAGACAGTGGCTGGGCCTCATACAATCCATTGACATGGGAAGTGGCATTTACTAGGGACTTCAGAAAGACCTTCACAATTTGCTAACTTTTTAGATTCAAGTTCAAATCTAGGTCCTGAGGCTGCTTTGTCCATTAACTCTGTGTTTAGGGACTTTCTTATAACTTATTCTGTTTAATCTCCATGATTAATCTGTGTTAGCTATGATCCGGGAGGTAAAACATACTGTCTTCCTTTTTGTTCTTCGAATTTTGTGTTCAGTGTAAAAACTACAATAAAAGAAATTTAAAACATAAGTAATATTTTGAGGCACAACATATGTGTTTTTCTACCATCTTTGTCTAAGTATGTATAATTTGTACCAACATAAATTTGAAGGTGCTTATTTTCTTAGCAAGACTAGTGAATTTTTCCATAATATGAAATATATCCCTCTCCATAATAAGCCATGCTTATAAGAAGTTTAATGACACATCATATACCATGATGTGTTTAACCAACTCGCTATTGTAGAGGACATAAAATGTTTCCAACTTTTAGTTATCAGGAAACTGCTTTGATCAGCTCTCTGACAGCAAAGTCTTTGCACATCTTCATGATTAGTCTTCTTGGATTGATAACTGAAAGTCAAATTTCTGGTCACAGCACATGTAACATTTTAATGCTTTTCTTCTTATTGCCAAATAGCACTCTAGAAAAGTTATAGCAACTTGCAAAACCACAAATGATATTTTAAAAATTACTCATTTCCCTATGACACTGCCAGCATTTTTATCTTTGACAGTTTTTTGAATGAAAAATTAGCTTTTCTTTTTAATGTGCAATTATTTTACATTTATCAAGAAAGTTAAATATAGTTTTCATTGATGTACTGGAGTTTTTAATGTAGAAATTTCCTTCCTTTTGTTTTCTATTAATCTGTTCATCTTTGTCATGATTCCTTTTTTAATGTATGTGTGTATCTGTATGTGCACATACATGTGTACATGTGTACACATATGAAAGCCATATGTTGACATTGGATGTCTTGCTCAATCACTCTTTATTTACTTTTGTGACAGGGTCTCTCACTGAATCAGGAGGTCACGGGGGTTGGGGGGAAGTCCTGTGAGCCTCAGGAATCCTCTTGTCTCCACCCTCCCTGATCTGAGATTACAAATATGTACTGTTGCACCTGTCTTTTATTTAAATGCTGGGGACTGAGCTCAGACCCTCATGTTTTCATAAGAAGCACTTTGCTCACTGAGCCATCTATTTCCCCAACCTCCATTTTCTTGATTTCCAAATGATTCCCCATTTACCTCTTGTAGTGATTTAAATAAAAATGGCCCCCATGGGCTCATATATTTGAACAATTGGTTGTCACAAGTAGAGCTGTTTGAAAGGATTACAAGGATAAGGAGGTGTGGCCTGATTGGAGGAAGTATGCCATTAGGGGTGGGCTTTGAGGTTTCAAAAGTCCATGCCTTCTATCTATCTATCTATCTATCTATCTATCTATCTATCTATCTATATCTCTCTCTTTTTACCACTGGTTGATCAGGAAGTAGCTCTCAGTGACTTCTTCAGAACCATTCCTGTCTGCTGCCATGCATGCTCCCTGCCATGATGATAATGGTCTTAGCCTCAGAAACTGTAAGCCAGGCCCCAGTTAAATGCTTTCTTTTATAAAAGTTGCCTTGGTCATGGTGAATCTTTACAGCAATACAACAATAATTAAGATACTTTTAAATATTTTATTATTTAATATAAATACTTGTTTTCATGGTAAGTTTGAAGGAATCATACTGTTCTACCTTTTATGATTTTGTTTTGTTTTGTTTTGTTTTTCCAGACAGGGTTTCTCTGTGTAGC
This sequence comes from Rhynchomys soricoides, assembly GCA_019843965.1. Lineage (NCBI taxonomy): Eukaryota > Metazoa > Chordata > Mammalia > Rodentia > Muridae > Rhynchomys > Rhynchomys soricoides. Next base: position 10,085,995 of record JADRCH010000013.1, read on the forward strand.
CCTGTCTGTCCAGGAACTCCCTCTGTAGACCAGGCTGGCCTCAAACTCTGAGATACTCCTGCTTCGGCCTCTTGAATGCTGAAATCAAAGATGTGCACCATCATTGCACAGCCCTCTTATGATTTTTGTACCTTTTTATACATCTATAAAATCCTTACAAGATGACTTGAGAATGACTTAATTATCCCCTAGAACTGTAATGGTTTTTCCTCACATTTCAGTCATAACTTTGGGTGTGCCTGAAGTAGGAATCAACCTCTGTCCCATGGCTGGTGGCAATCTGTAATCATTATTCCCACAGACTTTAAAATGCTAGTTTCCTCACACATGGAAACTCTATTCTAGTTCCTAGGCAGGGCATGAGGGGCCTCTCAACATCCAAGGTCCTCCTCTGCTGGGAGACAATTTGTCCCTTCCCTACTTAAAGGAGACTTCTTTACCTGTGCTTAGATTCCTTGCAAAGCAAGGGGTCTAAATAATAATTAACTATGGATATCACTGTAAACCTGTTTTTGTTTTAATCAAAGAATATCATTTTACAGGAATCTCTTATAAAGTAATGAATGGACTTTGACCCAGTGTTTTTGTTGCTGTAATCCATTAGCAACTAGGGGAAACAGGTTCCTGTTAAAAGCCTTGTTCTGCCTTTGTTAACTCTGTGATACAGGGAGGGAACCTCAATGCTGAGCATCTGTGTGCAGCAGCAGAAGGTAGGACACTGTCCATCGGGACATCCCATCTGCTGCTGCTGCTTTTACCATGGGAGAGTAAGAATCCACTTCCACCACTGGGTAGTGTAAATAGGCCTTTGACCCCACACCAAAGGCCTCTCTATCACTCACTGCTCTGAATCTGTTTCTGGTCAGCTCCATTGGCTTGAATGTAGCTCTAATGAGGCTGAGGTCACGGGTTCAATACCAGTGTGGTCTAATTACCAATAAGTCAACTGTTTTGGGGCCTTAGTTTGTCCTTCCAAACCAAGCCAGCCATTCTGCATATGCTTAGCTTTGGTCACACAGGGGACAAATGGGGCACTCAGAGATAAATCAGTACAAATCTCCAACCATGGTGGGATGAGCACTCCAAGCCCAGCGGTTGACAGGTCAGTGGCAAGGTTTGGGCCTTAGCGACAAGAACTCATTCTTATACTGGCACAAGGGTCATCAGTAATTGGCACATGCCCCCCCCCCATTCTGTGGAGAGATTGCCAAGCTTTGCTCTCAAAGGGCTTATTATTCTAATTTAGAGGAGAGGCAGAGAGGAGGAGGGATCCTAAGCTTTTACAGGGATGTTTTCAGTTATCAGAGATCTTTTAAAGGAACTGGATGAAAAAATTAAAAGAAGAGGTAGTACTCTTGTTTTAAAAAATTACAACGTGAGGTAAACAATATGTTAAAATAATTTAGAAAGTAAGTCATAGAAGAAAATAGCCAGTGCCAACACAGTTTGTGTTGCTCTTTTCAGACCAATGATATTTTCATATGCCTATTTTAATTTATTGCACAGGTAACATCTTATATGAGAATTAAACACCTGTGGATGGAATGAAAGAAAATATCTAGCATCTCTCACAAACCTATCATTTGAAATGTCCCCATAGAAACTTCTAGTCCTGACTCACAGAAGCATCGCTTCTGAGTGGCTCCTCCTAGGCCGAAGTCCCCAACTTGACAGGAGCCCTACGATGAAACTCCCCCAGGAAGTAAGAGACCCCTACACCCTCTCAAACCCACTCTCACTTCCCACACTTGAGACTTTCCAAATAGCATGCATTCACCACACTATCATTTGGAAAACATCAAGAGAGCGACCTTTCCACCTGCCTAATGAGAATGCCGAGGGATGGGGTGCTTCCCTCAGGAATGTACTGTAATTTCTCATGGAAACACTTTGTGAAAAGCCAGTCGTATATCGTAGCCCCTAAGTATGAAACCACGGGTCCCTCTAACCACACAAAACAGCTGTGCCCTCTGCAAAAGGTCATCTGCCGAAGTCATGTTTCTCTTAACTTGTAAAGAAATGTCAGCCTATGTTTTATGCACTCCTCGTGACAGGGTACTGTTTATTGTATCACCAACCTGCCATAACTTCAGAACAAGGAAACTGCCATTACGCAGAGAGTATATATCTTTCTGACTTGCAGGAAAGATGAAAATTAAGAACGGCCCCTTTTCAGAGTGGCCTAAGTATTCTTTGACAGTCTTCTACAATATTTCAAATATCTCAGATTCATAAAACCTGATGCTTGACTCTCTGAACCCACTGGAGCCCGGGTTGGAGTGACAGAGATCGAAAGGACAGTGGATGGCTCTGCCCTCGGCAGGTGATCTGACCAAGTTTGTTTGGTGCCCCCAAAGACACAGGACATTAGGAAGTAGTAACAGCTAATGTTTAGCAGGTGCCTGTCCTGTGCGCTATCTCCATTTGTCCTCACATCTATGGAAAAGTCACGCCGCAGCTCCATGATACAGATAAGAATAAGATCATCAAGGGACTTGTCGTGAGGGCACAGCCACATTGCTGATGCGAAGGGGCATCTTAAGATTCAAAATCTGGGGAAATGCATCAGTCCTTGCCAGCACAGGGACCTAAATTCTATCCCCAGAAGCGATGCGAAACAAAACAAAGAAAAACAAAAAATGTGAATGGAATGGGTGGTGGCTGCGGTGAACTTTAGTCCAGCACCAGGAGTGGATGCCTGAAGGCTCACTGACAGCCTAACCAATTTGGCAAGTTCAAAGCCAGTGAGAGACTCTGTCTCTAAAGAGCAGGTGTGGGGGGGAAGGAGGGCATCTAAGGAATGACAGCTGAGGTAGTCCTCTGGCACGGGCGTGCACGCACACACACACACACACACACACACACACACAGAAAGGAGGGGCTTCAAATCCAAAGGCTTTGCTCAAAGCCACACATGTATTTTACACTCATGGGTCACATGTCACTCTCTAGGCACGGTGGTTCCATTCTACAGTTAGTGTCTTACCATCCTTATGTATAGCTAATACTGTCTAAATTGTCAGAGAGACAGCAAATATCCTAGTCATAGGAACACAAGCACACAATAACCTATTTGAAATCAGAGCTGTGTGACCTTAAACTCCACACTTCTATGCCAAAGTTCTTGGCCTGGAGAGTTTTCTAGAAGCCAGGAGAATGTGAACTATTTTCAAACCCCTGCTTTAGCTGTTGTTTGTCTAGGATACAAGGAGGAGGGGGTTAGAGATGAAATCACTTGAGAGATCTGTTTAAAATCCTTGTCAAAGTCTGCTTCACTGTGTTTTTGTACTCCAGGCCAGGTGAAATTTTAGGAATGTCAGGATGTTTCAGCAAACAGTCTAGATCTGGAGCAGGCTGACGAGGAACATGTGGCCACCACGGAACACGAAACTTGTTTCTGTGAGTTAGTGCAGAGGTTCCCAGTAGGTTGGGCAGTCTGGCCCTGGCCTCCTGCCAATTAGAATTCGATAGTCAAAAGGAAGGAAGGAGAAATGCTAGGGGTCAAACCATCTGACAGAGAAGGGGTCCAGGGAGATAGGAGAGAGGACGCTAAAGGAAAAATTAACTATGCATGGAAATGCTATAAAGAATTTCAGAGTGGGCAGCAAAGTAACTGTCAGTTTTCCTCGGCTTAGAGGGCACTAGTATTCAAAACCTGGGACAATACTTCAGTCCTCACAAGCACGTAAGCCATACAAAACAAAACAGAAAAAGCTAGATGTGCTAGTGGTGTGAGACAGAGACACAAATGGACTTCTTCTCTTCACACACACACATACACACACAGAGGCACACACAGGCACACACGAACACACGCACACAAACACACACACCAGCAACACACACAAACATATACCAGCAGATCTGTATTGAAATCCAGATGGAACCGTCTCATGTTTGACCAAATGGCTTCTGGGTCCTTGGGGATGTTGTGACACCATGCCTTTTCGTCTCCTCTCTTCTTCCTTTACTTCCTATCCTAGGTCTCTCTGACATTAAAGCAGGGCAGACATTCATGCATAGCTGTGTGGAATCTCTCTCTGTCTCCCTCCCCTCCTTCCCTCCCTAAACCCTCCCTCTGCTTCTGTTTGTGTTTTTGGAGCAGGGTCTCACTATGTCACCAGGCTATCCTTGGACTAACTTGACCTCTGGAATGCTGGGTTTAGAGGTGAGTACCACCACACCCAGCCTTCTCCCTCCCCACTTACACATAGCACTTTTCTTTGACCTGTGGAGGGCACTGTTTCAGAGGCTATGGAGCCAGCTCTCACCCATTTCTTGATTGGAGCCAGTACTCTGAGCCTTTATAAATGCCAGCATTCTGCCAGGCATGGTGACTACGAGGCCACAGGGGAACTCAGATACTGGTTTCTACTGGTTTGCAAACTGTGTATCTCAAGAGGAACGAAGGAGCCTTTCCAAGGACTGCCTAAATTAATCACTTGCATGTTTTAAAAGTGACAGTCTCAGGAGGAGCTGCAAGCAATAAACCAAAGTAGAAATTGTCAGAGATACAAAGACACAAGAGGATTCCCGAAGCACGCAAAGACAGTGGCGAATGCCAACTCTGGGTATCCAATCACTTCATTTTCCTCCTGGAGAGGACCACCTAGCCCAGCGCTATCTGGTAGAGCTTGCCGGGTCTACAGAAATATTCAGTGTCTGTGCAATCCAAAATGGACCCAACAACCATGTCTGAGCGCTTGAAACATGTTGCATATGACACACTAGCTTCCGTGATTCTCTAATCTTTTAGGTTTAGTCACATGAGGCTGGCGGGCATCCCATGGAGCAGTGTAGACAGAGGACATTAAAAAGAAGCTCATGAGGCACCAGATGCTCTGAAGAGGGAAGACTATGTTACACAGGACACAGGTTAGATAATATCCTATAAGATATTGAGGAAGCGAAAGGCAATAAAATCCTGAATCATGAGATTCTTTTTTTGAATTTTTTTTTGGTTTGTTTTATGATGTGTATGTATGTATGGTAGGTGTAGGAGTGTGTTTGAATGTGTGTGTGTTTGTGCGTGTGTGTGTGTGTGTGTAAGTAGGTGTGTTTGTGTGTTTGCATGTGTGTGTATGGTATGTATCCGTATGTGGTGAGTGTGTGTGCGTGCGTGTATACATGCCTGCATATACAGTCTCCTCAGTGTCTGCCTTCGACTCCCACCCTTCTTGTTCACTGATGCACACCCCAAACTAGCTGACCCATGGACTTCCAGAACTGTATGTAAGATCTTTTGTAGGCTTTAGCTCGGAAGTGGAAGAATGCTTATTTTTTAAAAAGAAACTCTTTCTTTTTACTTATGTGACTAGGCATTTTGTCTACATGTATCTATGTGCACCATATGTCTGCCTAGTGGCTGTGGAGGTCAGAAGAGAGCATCTGAGTCCCTTTACCTGGAGTTACAGGCCGCTGCGAGCTGCCATATAGGTTCTGGGAATCAAGCCTGGGTCCTCTGGAAGAACAGCCAGTGCTCTCAGGCGCTGAGCTATCTCCCCAGCTCTGGAGGGTCCGTTTTGAAAATAGACAGATATCAAGTTTAAGAAAAAAAAAAAAAAGGAAGCCTTGTGCTTGGGGTTGAACGCTAATTGGTCATGGATAAAAATAGCATCCATTTGATTTTTTTTCTTTTTGTCTTACCTCAAAGTGACTGATCTTCCTATGAGAAAAGAAAAAGGGAGTATTCTGAGAGAAGAGAAAAAGTGAGCTGTTTCGGCTCTAGATGAGTTCACGTTTCCACCTGGGTTGTGTAGAAATGATAAGATTGAAATTGTAAACATCCTTTCTGTTCAACCACAAGAGTGAGAGGGGTCAGTGGAGGGGTCTCTACGTCCCAGTCTTCAAGAAAAGGTAGAAAGAAAAGATTCTATAAAGATGAGTGGGGCTGGGGGCTGGAGAGATGGCTCAGTGGTTAAGAGCACTGACTGCTCTTCCAGAGGTCCTGAGTTCAAATCCCAGCAACCACATGGTGGCTCACAACCATCCGTAATGGAATCTGATGCCCTCTTCTGGGATGTCTGAAGACAGCTACAGTGTACTTACATATCTTAAAAAAAAAAAAAAAATGATGAGTGGGGCTAATGTAATATCCAGAGCACCATCAAAGAGGACTTTCGGAGAGGGCTGGGGAGAGGGCTCAGCCCATAAAGTGTTCGGAGCTCAAGCAAGAGGAACTGAGTTCGAGACCCCAGAGCCATAGTAACAAGCCCGTAACCCCACCACTGGGGAGTAGAGACGGGAGGATTCCCTAGGGCTTGCTGATCAACCAGCCTGACTTAGAGAGCTTGAGGCCAGTGAGAAAGCTTGCCCCCAAATTAAACAAGGGAGACGGCTTTTGAGGGGCAACACTAAGGTTGACGGGCCTGCATCCACACGTGCTTCAAGAAAGCATTTGATGGAGCCTTTCGTTACAGCATTCTGGACAAAATTTAGAAATCTGAGCTAAACACCGATGTTGTTAGACTTGTAAGCATCTGGATGGCTCGGAGAAGTGGTTAATTGATGACTATCAACCTGCGGGGAGGTCTTCACACCGTGCCGTAGAACTGCCTGTCCTTGGCCTTCCTCACTGCACATTTGCCTGATATCAGGTGGGGACAGTGATGACGTGTTCACTAAATCAGCACATGACAGGCAACTAGGAGGGACAGAGAACAGATGTTAGGCCCTGAATCTGCTCGTAAGGTCTGAGACAATGTGGCCAGCTTTCCTAATTTTGCAACGTGAAGCTCTTCTCTATTCCATGTGGAGAAATAAAGTTGAGCTCCTGGGAAGATCAGGCAATGGTGTAAGAAGTCTGTCATGGATCTCTGTTCTCAAGATACAATAGAACCACTGTTACCTTAATCAGGGCAGCTGATACCCACATTCACGAGACTGGGCCTGCTGATGTACCCTCATACAGGAAAGGAATGGGAAGGGTCACTAGACCTAAGACTCCACCCACTCAGTCCCCTCTGACCTCCTCTCCCAGCTGTATATAACCACGTTGTGCTGCATGTGGTCTTGGGAGATGTATAATTGTGGAGGTTAACTGAAGGGGGGAACTATCTATGCCACCTCATGGAGCACAAGATGTTTCAATGGCACAGATATTTTGGCATCATCACACTTCTGACAAAAGCCCTGTGAGCTCACTGGCTTGCCAAGCTGCGTTTGGATGGAATTGTTCCTTTGGTTTATCTTGGGTGCTTTTTCTGGGGTGAGTAGATGTCTGCTCACATTTCCACAGGAAAAGTTAACACAACTAAAGCCTACTCCAGTGATTCCAATCTGCAGCCAGGCATGGGCACATGAGCCCGTAATCCAAACACCTCAGGGCAGAGGCAGGAAGATATTAGAAAGTCCAAAACCAGACTGTATATACTGAGAGTTCCAGACAATCTAGGGCTACATAGTGAGATCCTGTCCCTCAGAACCAACAACAACAAAAAATCAGCTACCATGGTTTCCCATGATCAGTACACCAGAAACAATTTGGCTCCTGGTCTTGACCTGTCCTGCTCTGTGGTCAATATAATGCATATCTTTTACCATGCCTCACTTTGTCTTGTCCCTTGGCTCTTGTTAGGACAGACCACACCAACTCCCCAGTCCCTCTTCTTGGTCCTCCATTTTCCTGAAAGGAATCTCTAAGTCTAAACCTATAGTTAGTTACACCCACAGTATTTAGCCTCCTTCTTGGAAAACGTGATTCCTTCAGTTTGCCTTGGAGAGACCTAGTGGGCCTTCTGTCCCAGTCTGGAAGGTCTCAGATTTGTTGTGATATATGTCTCTGTCCAGCATGTTCTGCATGACCTCTTATTGAAAGGTTGCAGGCCCTTCCTACTATGACACTAAGACCCATGTGAGACAGAATGGCACTTGAAGGGTCCAAAACCATGTAACACAGACACTCAAAGAGCAGTACCCCATGTTCAGCTTATTATGACCAGGAAATCCATGGGCTCTTGGGCTTGCTGTCCAGGACAGTGAATCTTTCATTGTTTTAGTGACTTCTTTTGCTGTCATGCCACAGACCATGATACAACTATGACCAAGGCAACTTGTAGAAGGAAGGGTTAATATGGCTTATAGTCCCAGAGGGAGAGGAGTCCATTGTGATGGGGGAGCATGACCACAAGCAGCCATGTGGCTAGAGCAGGATGCTGAGAGCTCACCTCTTGAATTACAAGCACAAAACAGAGTGACCTGGAAGTGGGCGAGGTTTTTTACACTCTCTAAGCCCACCCCTAGTGATCTACTTCCTCCAGCCATAATTCCCAAACTCTCCAAATGGCAACATCAACTGGGAACCAGGTGTTCAAATTTGTCAGGGACCCCACGTCCCTACCCCAGCCGCTCACCCAAGCCTCACAGCAGCTGGGAAGACCATTCACAAGAAGTGAAGAGTGAAACTCCAGGCAGGACCCTCTTTGCAGGCACTAGGTCATGCCCTCCAGGGACTGGCCTGTGGTTTACTTTCCTTATACACTTAAACAAAGTAGAATTTGAGACCTTTGACCTTTACAATAAGAATAAATTCTATTGGCTGATAAACAGAGGCATGAAGATAGATTTTGTGGAGGATGCAGAGTACATGGAGACTCCCTTCACAGAGATGTGTTCTATTCACAGAGACAAAGCTTAGGATGTTGGGGAAATTCAGCTGGAGGCTGGCTCCTAATGGAATAGCAGAGGATCGCCAGGTTGTTGGACCACATCACTCTGGCATTCCAGGTGACCACACACCATTCATTTCCCTCCCTTGAAGAAAATAGGCCCCAGTGATTGACAATCCTGGTTTTGCCAATACTTTTAAGCTGTGCTTCCTACACAAATCCATGAGCTTATGGGGAATAGTCTGTCATACTCACACAATCATTGAGGAAACAACTGTCTCATTTCCTCTGTGCTTATTAGCTTCTGCAAGGCACCATGTAGGGAAACAGTAATAAAATTAAACTCCTTGGAGAAGAAGGGCTAGCTGAATTGAGAGGTTTAAAAACAAGCTGATAGGACTGGGGGTGTAGATCCCTTAGCAGAGTATCTGCCTACCAAGTACAAAACCTTGGGGTCCATCCTGAGTACTGTATATAACCTGAGTACAGTACTTGGGAGGTGAACACAGGAAGATCAGCAGTTTGAAGTCAGTTTTGTCTATGTGGCAAGTTTGAAGCCAGCCTGGGACACATGAAGCCTTGTCTCTGAAACAAACCAAAAATAAAAACCAATAAAATCACACAAAGCCGGACAAGTTTAGATCTTTAGCTTTGAAATGTCCCTGTCATTCATTATCTACAAGTGTGCAGGCTTGCTGCGAAGAAGTTGGAGTTATTCTATTAGACAAGGATGGTAACTGCAGAAATCACATTTCATACATTCGCTAACAATTACAATCATCCGAGACTGGGTAGAACAACCTTTGGACATTCTGAAATCCCTGTTATTAAAGAAGCTGTAAAAGGAACTGTCCCCGGTAATGTTATAGTCAGAGTACATGAGACAACATGGCGCCAACTAGGAAATCTTTCGGGCCCTTTAAACTGCAAGTGCATAATGTTATAGCTAAACCTCTGATTTAACTCCAGTTATTTCCCCTTCGCCTCATCTACCATCAAAAAAAATACATTGTGAAGAAGATACAGCCTCTTTTTAAGTTTGCAAGGCCAGATAGAGAAAAATTGAGGAAGACCAGGAGTAATTCTTCTTTGAAGATACAGCTGGTAAGCATCTTCTGGGGTGTCCAAAATTCTCCTCATCTTTTCTAACAACCCTATTCCCCCCACCCCTGTTCCCTTGGGTTCTGTGAAGTATGACTTCAACCCTGTACTGTTATCAGACTCAGTATGACAGATCATTTTGTCTTCCAAGCCTTCCCCTTCACAGATGGGAAGCAGTCCAGGACACTGTGGCCAATTTGGTGGAGGGGGCCTCTCTTAGTTAAGTCACTGAAACCCATATAATGACCTGACGGGCTCCAGCTAGTCCCAGGATGAGAGGGGAAACCAAAGAAAGAGTGGATGATGGAGTGAAGTCTGAGAGATGCACACAGGCCTTGTTCTGTGCCAACCCATGGCTGTTTTACTGCTGGGCTCTCCCCCATTCCTGGGTCTAAGTCTCTGATCCAGCAGCTTTAAGGGAATTTTCTGCCTCTAACTCTCCTCTGGTTGTCTTTCCCAGATGATCAAACTGTCAGTACAGTGGTAGGTCCCTCAAGAATCACATGATCCCTTGTTAAAAAACCCCATTCAACTCTCAGACTGGAAGGTGGGTTTTTAAATGTAATATTTACATTAATTCTTTAATGATTTCATACATGTACACAGTATACTTTGATCATGCTCACCTCCCACTCCTCCAGCTAATTCCTCCTACCACCCTTGATGCCCCCAACTTTGTGTCCCCTTTTCTATTCTGAATAACCCACAGAGTCTAATTTGTGTTACCAGTATACTCATGGGTATCCTGGAGTACGGCTGGCCTTTCAAGAAAATTGACTGTCCGTCCAAGAAGCCATCAACTAGAGCTCCTCAGCTAGGGATAGGACTCATGAGGACCCTCCCTGTTCCATACTGGAATATTGATTGGCTTGAGCTCATGAACGCCATGAGAGGGCAACCCCAGCCGCTGGGAGTTCATGATGCAGACAGAAGTCTGCCGTATCTTGTAGAGATTCTTTTTGAAGTTTTCATCATTATTATCACTATTTCTTAAAAATACACATACATCATATACATATGCACATACACACATATATACATACATATACATACATACACACATACATACATACATGCATACATGCCAGTCATAAAGTGCATTCTAGATAGAACCTACAATCCATAATGGGTATGAAGCCCAGTTATAGTGGATCCTTACACGTAAAGACTTTGACTGTAGTTTTAAATTTTCCAAAGGATCAGTACCATGGTTCAGGCCACAGGATCTGAAACATGAGAAGAAAGTGTGTGAAGGAACATGGAAGAGAGCCCCTGAGATGGAAGTCATTGTCTCCTGGACAAAGAGAATTTCCTTCCCCGGAAGTAACTGGCATTCAGCAGCTACCGCTCTCAGCCTTGGTTTTCTGGATTCCACAGCAGATTATGGGCAGTGTATTTGGGAAGAGAGGGGTAGGAGAAGGAGAAAAAAAGAAAAAGAGGATGAGGGGGAGGGGGAGGTGTTGAAGGAAGAACAGAGTCTACAAAGATTGAATGATGATTAGGAGAATACACAAAAATAATAAAAGCCAGTGGGCTGAGGCCATTCAACACTGGGGCAGCCAGCTCTTCATAGCCCAATGGGCTCCAAGGGCCTGAAGCAATGATGACATCCATAATAAAGACATTAAAGCATTCTTTGAAAAGTTAGATAACCATCCAGATTCTTAGTAATCAAAAGCAGAAAAGATCCAAATATTTTTAAAAATATGTTAGGAAGATGCTTTAAATGTTTTCTTGCTTCTCAATTTTGCTGTTTAGAAAGAAAAGGCACTAGAGAGCTGGGGATACAACTTAATAGCTCACTTGCCTAGCCTGTACCAACTCCAGGCTTTGTGGTAGTGCGTACTTGTCATCCTAGCAGGGTAAAGACATAGAATTAGAAGTTCAGGGTCATCCTTGACTATCTAGAAAGTCTGAAGCTAGCTTTGGCTACATGAGGTGCTGTCTCAAAAATAAAGATAGTTAAACAGATTTTAAAGAAATGGTATCCTCAGTTGTCTAGAAGAGTCATCAACATAGAGGTGCACATTTTCTCATGATGTATGATGTATGAGTACACCAGAAAACTCCAGAACATTTAAATCTCCACTACCTATGCGGAACTGTCTTGAGGAGAGGAAAATACGTACAGAGGGATGTTTCCCTGTATCCATTGCTATACTAGCACAATTAGTCCCAGTTTTTTAAAAAATCCTATTAGTCTCATTGTCCAGAGACTAATGGAAGCACAGACACCCATCCTTTCAGATGAGGAAGGTTAATGTCCTCTGAGGTGGGCTAGGAAGTGAGCATGGCTGAAGGAATGTGCTCTAAAGGGAGTGAAGGCAACCTGGTTTAACAAAGTCCCTTTTGGAGGAAGAATTGACATTACATTTTTCTTAAAAACAAAGTGTCAGAATAAAGATGGGAAAGAGACGACCATGGGTCAGATTGGAAGACTTGTGCAGCACGCTGAAGAGGGATGGTGTGACATGACAGACAGATGGAGGTGGGCAAAACAAAAAGGAAGGGAGAGGCCTGGACTAGGAGTAGAACCCAAAAGGGATCTATCACTGACTGGATCTGAAGCCAGAGAGGGGTCAGAGGTCAGTTTTAAAGTCAGTCATTCAGAGGACAGTAAGTCATTCTGAGGTAAAGAGCAAGGCAGGACAGATGTGAGGGGTGGACAATAATTCAGATTGACTCAGAACCCGTGGAGCCTCATGGAGCTAGCTTAGCTGTCCAGTGAATGAGTCACCAGAGACTGTCTGGACATGGCTACCAGACTGTGTGGAACACGTGCCATTGTGCACTCCTATCTGCTCTTCTGTAGCCACCTGTGGAGGACCCCCAGCTCTACTCTTGTTATCTGCCCAGAGTGCTCAGTTCACAGCTTCCCAAAGAGGAGAAGACAGTAGTCATAGACTGTTAGACCTGTTTATTCAGCAAATGAAGCACATTAGTGCGCTCCAGAGAGACTGGAGGGTGTCGTAAGGAATGGGGCGTGGTAGCCTGTTGAGCTCTGAGCTAAGGATTTTTATGATATTTCTTTTGAAAGAAAAAGAAGGAAGGAAGGAAGGAATAAAGGAAAAAAGAAGGAAGGAAGGAAGGAAGGAAGGAAGGAAGGAAGGAAAAGCTGCTTCTGGTCTCGCCCCTCTTGTGATGTCATTGTTATGTTTCTCCCCTTGGGTATTACCTTTTTTTTGCTTTGGTCCCACACCACTGTGAATGCTGCAGGGCCAAGACATTTCTATGACTGTACACTCCCTACTCATCAGGATGTCTGTTAGTACACATGATGGCCAGAAAGAAAGTGACCTGGCACCTTACGGTCTGATACACTGGGAACCTTATTGCCTCTGGGGATATCTCACCACACTCAAGGGGAAATTTGAATCTGAAGACACAGCTACTTAGATAAATAATCTAAGCCCTGCCTATGGGTTCCCAACGTGTCTACTCACAAAAGGATCTACATAACACCTCCTCCCTCCTGCCCACATCTTCCCAGTGCCTACTGTAAAACCCTGATGCAGCCCAGGTTCCACCCAATAGTAAATCTGATTTTGGGGGGAACAATTCTAAGTTGAATTACATCACTTTCCCCCTTAAAACTGGCTGCCTAATGTGATGGGGAATTCATCCATTTCACCCTCTGCTCTGCAGGTCTACAGGCTCTGGCTCTGCTGTGCTCTGACCTCATCATACACTTCTGCTTCATTTCCATCCTGCTCATCGGTACAGGACCCCAAAGACCCTGGCAGCTCGCCTCCTCTTTCTAGAAAGCTCTTTCTGGACAGGAGAACCTGGCTGGCTTTTGACCCCCATGTCTCAGCTCCAGCACTGTGCAGGATCCTGAAGCAAAGGGAAGACTATGCTTTCTGATATACATTTAAAAAGTATCTTTTACAGGCTTAATGTTTTTTCTAGAACTTTAAAACTCGCTGACAAATTGAAAAGTATTTCAAAACTCATGCTGTCACTTTCAAGTTTTTGTTTTAACTTATAATCAGAGCAGAATCCCTTTTCCTCTCTAGGCCTTAGCAGAAGTGAACATATCCATGGTCTCTCTATAATCTAGCTCCTTACTCAACTCATTCTTATTTACATGAATTGCTATACTTGACATCTTTTGACCAAGTGTATATCTTAAGTCGTTTTTTAATTAACTTGAACTTAATGATCCTTTTCATTTAACATGTTAATGTTACAGGCATTGATTTTTCTTTATAAAAAACGCCTCTGATGCCCTTCTGTCTGCAGTAGGCTTTGTGCTGGGGTGTAGCTCAGAGGTAGAGCTTAGCATTCATGAAACCCTGGGTTTGATCAGCAACACCAAGCAGCTTTCCAGCCCTGCACCCATTCAATCCCTTTATGTCCCACTCCCCAGAGCTAGCTTTAATAGCATGTCTATTTTTCTTGGTGATCTTACGCTGCTTTTAAATAAGTTCTTGAGTTTTACACTCGAATCCCAAGTGGCAGCCCTAGAAGGACATATCCAAACACATGTGACACTCCGTCTACAGCACCCAGAATAGGAGCCGATAACTAATGTTCCCATCTGAGCAGGATTAATTAGCTCATAGGTGGTTCGTGAGCCTGTGGGCTTCAAAGGATATTTGGTATGAACAGAAGAGAGGGAGGGGCAAAAGCTGACTATAGCAGGGGCTGGAGAGATGGCTCAGTGGTTAAGAGTACTGGCTGTTCTTCCAGAGGTCCTGAGTTCAATTCCCAATAGTCACATAGTGACCCACAACCATCTGCCATGGGATCTAATTCTCTCTTCTGGTGTGCATGAGGACAAAGCACTATTTTACATTCAATAAAATGTTTCTTTTTTAAAAATTGGATATAACACTAACAAAAATAGGAGTCTGAGAAAAGCAACCGAGGAAAAGCTGAGAGTGAAGCTCAGTAGTAGGATACTTTCCTGGTAAGAATGAAGTCCTGACTTCTGTCCCTAGCATCACATAAAACCAGGGGTGGTGGAGCATGCAAATCCCAGCACTTGGGATGAAGGGCGTGTCTTAGGGCTTCTATTGCTGTGACAAATTCCAGGACCAAAAGCAACTTGGTGAGGAAAGGGTTTCTTTCAACTTACAGTTTGTAGTCCATCATCCAGAGAAGTCAGGGCAGGAAATTAGGCCCAATATGGAGGCAGGAGCTGATGCAGAGACCATGGAGGGTGCTCCTTACTGGCTTGTTCACCATGGCCTGCTTGCTCTGCTTTCTGATACAACTCAGGACCACCTGCCCAGGAGTGGCACCATTTACCTTTGTCTGGACCCTCACATATCAATCATTAATCAAGAAAATACCCGATACACTTGACTACAGGGCAAATTTATGGAGAGAATTCTTGATTAGGATTTCCTCTTCACAGATCTGTCTAGTTTGTATCAAGCTGACAAAAATCAACTGGAATAAGCAGGAAGATCAGAAGTTCACAGTCATTCTTGAATAGGCAGAGAGGTTGAGGATAGCCTAGATTATAAGAGACCTTTCTGATGCTCGTGCACGTGCACACACACACACACACACACACACACACACACACACTTACATTACTGAGAAGGCACAATTAGAGAAGCAAGATTATTATTAGAAAGGTTTTTTTTTTTTTTTTGAAAAAGCAAACGAAGAGACTAGTCTCAAAGAGTAGCTGTAGTCTCTCATGATGATGCAGCCAAGCATCCATGTAAAGCAAAGATGAAGAATGTCTTCCACCATTGTCTACAGAGGTCAGAGGTCAGCCTCTACATCAGCATACACAGTTTCAGTGATCAATTGCATGTAGGAGCCAGCTGGTAGGGACTGAAACTCAGATTGGAGCTTGACGGGAGCCTTGGTTAGAAATAGTGATAATGACCCAAGCCATGGGCACAAGGAGAAGTGATGCAGTCATTTTCAAGGGGACATCAATCAGTCAAGAGAATATTGCTTTGAACTGTAGGAGATTTGAAGATGTTTAAACCATAATGAAGAAACATCAAGAAAAAGAGCGGTAAATAATTAAATAGAAACATGGATCGTTTGTATTTGGTGAGGTGGAAACCAGAACTGAGGTAGAGAGCTTAGCTTTGAACAGGGAGTGTGTTTATGCTACAGTAACAGGTGGGAAGACAAGACAGTACATAGAAGGAGAAAGTGACAATGGCGCCCTTTCTGACTACCTCACTCTTTTCCCTGGGAACTGGACTTAAGTTTATCTGTTAAGAATGAGGATAGTCAGGTGATGGATAATAGTTCATCAAAGCAAAGCTTCATCTTGTGTACCAGGAGGTGTTTTTGATTATTTTTTTATTAGTAGAAATCCATGATGACCAAAGTGCACAGAAGTCCCTGTGACCCGTGGAGGGCAGATTATATGCAATGTTATGGGATCGCAGGATAAGCTACATAGTGTAGCAAGCTCGTGAAGCTCATCAGAAAGAAGATGAAGAGTGCTGGATGTGGGGAAGTAGAGAGCTGGCTACAGTTTTACATAGATAGAAAACGGGGCTTCCTGTGGGGGCAAGAGTTGACTACTGTGAGGGAATTAGCCAGATAGGTCGCTGGAGAGAGAATTTTAAAAGGAAAGGGTGGAGCAGCTGAGATGGCTCAGTAGGTGAAGGAATTTGCCATCAAGCCTGATGACCTACAATTGATCCCCAGACTACACATGGTAGAATGAGAGAAGCAATTTCTGCAAGTTGTCCTCTGACCTCCACATAATGGGTATTTTACACACACACACACACACACACACACACACACACACACGTTCTCACACAGGAACATAGGCACACATGCAACCTTTTTTTAAAGAGAGAGAGAGAGAGAGAAAAGAATAACATGTTGGACACTGTGTCAGAAGAGAGAAATCTGTTTCTCGATTCTTCTTGCTTCTAGAACTTGTAGAGCCTTCCTTGCTTCTGCCACCTTCCTTGGCTTATGACCCTTCCTTAGATTTCTCCAGATCCTGCTACTGTCTGTATATCCCCTACTTCTGTAGTCAGATCTCCCCCTGCTTCCTGGAGTCTGAGGCAAGAGGATTTTGAAAACAAGGCTACCTTTTAAACACATAGAGACCTGTTGCGAAAGCTAACAAAATGAAAAACAGCTGAAAGTAAACAAACAAACAAACAAATAAAAATACACGTTAGAATAAAGCGTAGATCCCCACCCCCACTTTCAGGCACGTGTGAACTCAGAAGATAAGAACTACTCCTTTGAGGTAGCTGCCAGGAGAAGGAGCACACTGATGAGACAACCTTGTCTTAGCAAAGCCATGAAAACTGAGAGAAACACGGTGAAGGGGGCAGAGACTGTAGGCCTGTAGGTTCGGAAAGAGCCACAAAAGGTGTGTCAGGGAGCACAGGCAGAGAGCCGAGAGCTGAGAGACAGTGTTGGGGGCGGGGGGGGATCTTGGATGCTGACCAAGAGCAGCAGGACAACGGGTTGTGACCGATTTATTGCTGTCAAGTTTCCCGAAAAGCAAATGACAGCAGTGTCCTATCGAGTGAGGAGAGTGATACTGTGTGTGGTCTTGAGTCACCTCAAGGCCAGGGAGATGGATGCTGGTGCCACTTTCTCCTTTTTAGTCAGTCTAAGATCCCAGTCCCTTAAAAAGGTACTTTCCACCTCAATTAAAGGAATCTAGAAACTTCCTTCATGGATATATCCAGAGATTTGTTCCCACTGTGATGCTAAATCTCACCAAACTGACATGATTAAACATCACACAACCCAAGACAGTTACTTAAAACATTAGGAAATTCATTCCTTCCTTCCTTCCTTCCTTCCTTCCTTCCTTCCTTCCTTCTTTCTTCCTTTCTATCTCTCTTCCCTTCTTCCTTTGTTATTTTTTATAATCAAGTCCATGGTATTTGAGCATGAACTTTGCAGATGACACCATCAAGTTGTAAGTGGTTGGATAGCCCCTTGCACACTAAGGAATAGATTTTTCTTTCCTTTTTTTTTTTTTTAACAATAAGCCTGGGTATATATAATTTTTTAAAACAGACAGAACATGAATACAGAAAAACATCATTTCACAGAGAAAAGGTAACAAAATTTATCACATTCTAAAGAAAATACAATAAAATGAGAAATGAAAGAGAAGCTAGTCTTCAGATAGGAATAGATTTTTCTATTTTTCACATTCTGCCGAGGACAGGACAGCACCAGCCACAGTGGTGCTAGGATTCACTCTCAAACCCACACTCACCATTCCAGTCTTACACTGTCAGGGAAAGAAGAGTTCAAAGATAGATCACTGTGATTAGTGGGGTGCAGTAGCAGGGAGTGGCGTGCAGATGGAAGTAAGAGACATCCATGATGCAGGAGGTGCCATGATGCAGGAGATGTCCATGATGCAGGAGATGTCCAGTATACTAGTAATAGACTCCAGGTGTATACGTCCTAATTTGTTACAGGGTCACTTCCCAACAGACCTTGCCTTTTGCCTTTATTTTCTTCAAAGTTGAATGAGGGGGGCAGGGAATCAAATTGTTTGAGTTTAAATTACTGAAAGTTTGTATTATCTGCTTTTAGTGTGTGTGTGTTTTTAACAACTTCAGCACTGGGAAATTTTCCTCTGGTCGTTCAGCATTCCCACAAGAAATTTTTCTTTTTTAAAAAAATAATAAGCATGATAGTAACAATTTTTCTTATTTTTCTAAAGTGGACTCCTTGGACCACACTGACTAGAACAGTTGTAGAGAAAAAGATCAGGGGTTAACTTGAGTCCTCTTGGGTTCCGAACAGTGACAGGGGACTTCAGAGAAACCTTCATCCAATTTTTACCCCAAATTAAATCAAGAGCATTGATAATTAGTTTCTATCAAAGTCATCTAGGGGGAAATGAAAGAAACTGAGAAAGCCATAAGCTGTCTTTACTTCTTCATTAATATTTGCTCCCAGGTGCGGGTCAAATAAACCACACTCACACTTTTAAATGAGCTGCATTAAAGTTGATGAATTGTTTTTCTCTTTGGGTTTCTTCCACCCATGGAGCCAGTTATTCCCACTCCAGCTCTCTCTTTTACTTGAGGTTTTAGTCCAACCAAGAAAGCCAAGCTCCGCTCCCTAGAAAGTGAACCTCATTTGCTTTCAAAGTTGCCCCCAGCACACAGCCAGTTCCAACGGGTTTCTTGGAGAAGTCCTCACAAACAAAATCCCTGGCTCTCACAGACAGGACATGAGGCTGATGGAGAGGGAGGCTTTCAGGAAGTCACAGGCTGGAGCCTGGAGGAGCTGCACATGCACATCTGACACGACCAGAACCCTGTTGATTTCCCCTGTTTGAGACTTCCTTCAATTCCATGGCACCCCAGGAGAACCCATAAGGGAGAGGATCAGAAAGGGGTTGGAGGGTTCCCTAGATGCTCGAAATCTGTGCTCTGGAGGTCTACAGAGAATCCCACTGCTTAGTCAATCAAATGTTTTGTGCATGAACAAAGGGTAAGAGGCCAGGGACAGAACCGTAGAATCGGGCGTGACGCCCAAAGCACAGACAGGCAAGGGCAGGACCACTACAAACAGTAGTTACCCACTATAGGAATGCTGTGGAACACTAAAAAGTCTTGCCTCACTACAGGAGAAGGATCCTCTTAGGAAATACTGCTTTGGTCTCATCAATAGGCTTAAGGATCAAACCTTTTTAAAGTAACAGCAGTTCCCTAGAACAAAGGTCAAGGCTGTCTGTTGGAACATAGTACCAAGGTACATAGTACAATGTCTTGTGTTCAACTAAAAATTGTCTAGACAGGTAAAGATGAAGAAATGTACAACAAAATGATGATATTTTGTTTTTAAAAATGAATGACTCCTAAGTGTTCAAGATGATAGCATTGTTAGAGAAATAGAGTAAAAATGTATACAACTGTTGCATGTGTGCTCTCTCTCTCTCTCTCCCTCTCTCTCTCTCTCTCTCTCTCTCTCATAGTGGTAAATGCTTTTAATCTCAGAACTCGAGAGGAAAGATTTCTGTGAATTCTAGGCAAGCCTGGTCTACATAGCTGGCTTCATCCAGCCAGGTGGGGTACATAATGATACCCAGTTACAAAACTAAAAACCAAACCCCAGACCAAAACCTACCAACAATGATGAGATGGGGTAAGACAGCGTAAAGATCCTCCATCTTTTATTCTTGCTGAGGCTATTTCAGGTTTAACAATTGGATCTCGTTGATGGAGAACCCCACGGAAAATTACCCAACCCTGTTCTAGGACCCAAGGTCAGGATGTCCCAGCTAACTCAACTTAGCCTTTGGTAAAACTGCTTGCTGTGCAGAGCCTCCTCCAGATGATCACTTAGATTCTGCTAAAACTACTTGCTTCAAACAGCTTATGTAAGGTGCCCCCTGCCACTGCTGAGTGAGGTGCCTGGATGAGGTCTCTGCCCTTAAAGTGTTCTGAGCACTCCAGGGTCCCTGAACTCTTAGGTGTGGCCTAGTAGACTGGAATAAAGACTTTCAACTGGCTATACACTATGTCTGAGTGGGCTTGTCTGGTGAGTACCCCATAACAACGGATCTTGGATTCAAACCTAGACCTCACACTCTTTCCTTTTTTTTAATTTTTAAAGATTTATTTAATTTTCTGGGTATGACTGTTTTGCTCACTTGTATATACCACATTACTGAGTACCCAAAGCAATCAGTAGAGGTCATTGGATCCCCTGGAATTGGAATTCCAGATGGCTGCGAGCTGCCATGTGGGTGCTGAGAATCAAACCTGGGTCCTCTGCAAAAACACATGGTCTTAATCGATGTGCTACCTCTGCAGCTGCAGTGACCACACTCTTAATCCTAGTTTTAGACTACCAGGTGACAGTTGCCTCTGCTCAATTCTCTGGACGCTTAAACACTTTCAGTCATTTAGTCCATCCCTCCAGGCTACTTCAACACTCTCTATTGGCATGCCATGTTTTATAGATGAGTCTTGAGTTCCTATGTAAGCATCACATTGTAGGGGGAGACTACTGTCCTTAGTGACTCTGGAGTGACTCACAGCATCTATGTTTTCCTAAAGCCTGGCAGACAGAGTTCTAAGAGAGGTCAGTCAAATGCATGATTATCTAACTTTTAACTGGAAAATGTCTTGGTGGGTAGTAGTGTGTTAGGAACAACTTGGGTTCCACACAGTTGTGCTGTGCTCTTTCTACAGAACATACCTATGTGATGATGCAAAGCCACCAAGTTTTTTTTGTTTGTTTGTTTTTTGGTTTTTTTTGTTTGTTTGTTTGTTTTTGCGAGATAGAGTTTCTCTGTGTAGCCCTGGCTGTCCTGGAACTCATTCTGTAGACCAGGCTGGCCTCAAACTCAGAAATCCGCCTGCCTCTGCCTCCTGAGTGCTGGGATTAAAGGCGTGCACCACCACCAAGCTTTTGTAGAACAATTGTGGACTTGTGTTAGTGAAGAAAATGGGAACTGGATGTGGAGACAAGGAGCAGCCATGAAAAGAAGAACTGTATTTGGCAGATGGGGGGCGGGTGCTGTCAGTAAGGCAGCCCGGCTTTGTAGATACAATTGATTCCATTTGAGTGGTCCCAGGAAGCAGATGCCAAGACAGAATCCAAAGCATTGGTGAGATGTTCCTGCATCATTCCTTCCCAGGCAATGTAAGTCCTCAGCTATAGTACTGCCTGTGTCTCCTGGCTCTGACCCATTTGCTAGGTGAATGACAGTCCCAGGACTGGACTTTGGGGCCTTAACCTTAAATCTCTCTTTGCTTTTAGGAGGCAGGTAATCCACCTCCTTTGTGACCTTGATGGGCCATGTTCTTCAGCATGGGATAATATCCAGAGGGGCTTCAGATGTTGAGTTTGGAGGGTCCAGGTTGGGTATAACCCTGCATCCCCTCTGTTATCATTAAGTAAGGCTGGCTCCTCACCACCTCCTAAGAAATGGTCTTAACAAGGGCCCTTATTTGTTTTGAGGAGATGGCATTCTAATTCATGTATAGGAAGAGAGATTTGTTAAAAGAGAAACGTGTCTGTCGCTAACTTTGCCTACGAAGAAGACATTTGATTGGCTGCAGAAGAGTTTCTTTTGTGAGCCTCTAACTTATTTGAAATCCATTTTTTCCAAACAACAAAAAAAAGTCTTTAACTTGTAAAAAGGAGATCTACTGAGCTAGTCTTTCCACAGCTGAAGCGTTTTTATTCTGAAATTCTTTCAAACCCCATCTTTTAAATCAAACTTCCCCTGATGTTTCCAGCATCCTGAGATTAAATCTTTGGCAGGTCTCTTATTCACCAAATCTGTATTTCTTCTTTCTCAACCAATGTGGCAGCCATTCATGCAAGAAGGAATTAGTTCTCACCAGCCGTCTCAGAGGGGGCTGCCTACCCACAGCAAGCCCCAGAAATCTCAGCTATATTATAAGGTAATATGAATGTATACATCATGGGTAATATATGATGGCATGCCCTATGTTGTATTCCTGGGGTTAAAGGTATGGCCACTACTCCCAGCTCAAACAATATTAATATTAACAACCTTCAGAAGGGATCAATGTAGCTGACATTGAGAGGTTCCTCCTCGCAGCAGCAGCTGTAGTAAGATAATGAGTCTGGTCTCTGTCTCCTGCTTCTTCCAAGAATAGCTCGTGCTTAAAGTTTCCTTTCATTCCCTAAATGTCCCCAAATCGCCTAACAAGGAGACAAGGGTCCCTCTGGCCAATATCTATTTTAACAGATAAAACAGAACTTTGGCAGACAGAGGAACGAATGAGCTGATACCAATTGAATTAAAGCATCTATTAGCATATTAATTAGTATTAATACCTCTAGTGAGGTATGTAATTATCTACATCCTACATTATAAAAGTGTCCAAAAAAAAAAAAAAACTATTCGATCTCTGAAAAAGCAACTTTGAACATAACCCTGTTTCCTTTATATAAATGCCAATATTTATTCCAAAGAATGGTTGCTGTCTGTGTTTTTTCTGACATAACTAGCAAGCGAAATACTAGCTCCATTTCACAGTTGAAATCTGTTGGGGAGAGAGCAAAGGAAGCAAACCAAACTGTCCAGAGGCCAGAGCAGCCTTCCCTTCCACTGAGCAACACTGCCTTGCCAGTGCAGACTCATCTCCCACAGAAGCAAACAAGCAAAGAGCTGGAAATGGGCGCAGGAGGAAGAGCAGAGGAGGATGAAGTGGAGGAGGGAGAAGGAGAGGAGAAGGGAGAGAGGGAGCGGAAGAGGGGGAGGGAAGAAGAAGAGGAGAAGGAACAAGAGAGGAAGAGGAGAGCAAACTTTCTCCAAAGCCCACGTTCTATCATACCATGAGGCCTACGAGCATGGACCGCAGAACACCTCAACTCTAGCCTGTTGGTAACATCTGATACTTTACCACAAAAGAATGAAAAGAGGCAAAGGGACGTTCTGCGTGTGCTGTGTCTTCCACCCAGTGATTTCCTCACTGTATGTGAAGTGCCTGGAGCCCTATATTTTCCCTCTGGCTCCCCACCCTGCTGGCACTGGGGAGGGCTCTAGGTAGATAGAGCTCAGGAAGGAAAGAATCCTCTCACCAGTTTTCATTTCCTTCTTGCTTAATATTGCATCCCAGGCATTGTGTTTCGGGTTGGTATTGACATGACTGTGTGGGTTATTTCCAGGCCTGGCTATTACCAGTGAATTCAGTGACATTAATATGAGTAAATGCAGGAAAAGGGACGAAATAAAACATATCCTATTGAAGGAAATGAGGGCTCCTTAAGAAAGGAAAACACACAGAGGAAGGACACGGGCATATCAGGATACAAATAGGCCCCCGGGGAGCCGTGGATTCCACAGGCATGATGTTATTGAAGTACTTGATACTGGAGTAAGCACCTGCAGAGATGAATTACATCCTTGTTCAGACCACTAACGTTGGGTACTGACATCGCAGGAAACGCTTATGGTATATTTCAAATCCCTTGCCCACTACATAAATATCCAATAAATCAATCAGTGATAAAGGACACTAGCTAAAAAGGCTTAAAATGCTGAACAAGCCACCTCCCCTCCTCAGAGGAGCCTGCCACCTTTAATTTATTAGGGGTTTCCTAGTCACTCACACCTCTTACCTCGGAAAGGCGAGATGAGTGATTAACACCTTCAGTGCTGGATTGTGGAGAGGCAGGAAGGTTGGTGTTGGGCATGGCTTTGCTAACAGCTGGTTTTTTAAGTCATTATTTGTATATATTTATAGGGTACATTATGATAATTTACTACGTAGTCACAGTGCATAGTAATCAGAGTAGTAAGCACTTCTGGAAATTACTTATACCCACCTTCCTCACCCCTCCCCCTTAACTTAGCTGTAGAGTTACAAAGGAGGAAATCTTCTCTTCTGGGGAGCCAGAGCTGTGGTCCATGGTCCCCCTTTTCAGTTATAGTAGTATCTCATGTACACAGATGGATTTTCTTATGATTGCTCTGTAAGTGGGAAATCAGGGGTATTAAGGGAGTCTTCGTGTCTCTGATAAGACCGATAACACGAAAGCTCTCACCAAATACAACATTGATCTGTGATGAATCTAAAAGGAAAATGACTGTTGGCAAATGTGCCCCAGTTGTGATACTGGTCATCTTCAGGTGACAAAGCTCAGCGTTTGTCTTCTTTCCTCCATTTCCCAAGCATTTTGTCCAAAGACATTGTGCTGTGGAATGTCTAACCCCCCAAAATTCCTAATGTAACAGGAATCTGTGTTATCTTGACTGGGTCAGGGTATGCCCAGGTATTCTATTGAACATTATCCTGGGCATGTCTGACAGGGTATTGGGAGGTAAGACGACCGTTTGACTAGGGAGGTGAGGAAAACCGATGGTCCTTTTGTAGTGTGGGTGGCTTCATCGAAATCAGGTGAAAGCAGGAGAGCCAAACAAGGTCCCCAGAAGAAGATCTCCGCATTTGCCCATCTCCAGCTGGGATACCAATCTTCCTCCCCTGGACACAGACTGGAGCATTACTGGCCCTTCCAGGTGCTACCTTTCTGTCTACAAACATGGGAACGCCTCACCCTCCGTAGATCCAAGAAACATTTTATTCTAAGAAACTTGTTTCACACTCCTGCTTCCTGTTACTTTCTCTGAGAGCCCTCACTAATCCAGAGTCAGGTGTTTACCCATTTTTCTCTCCCATTGTTTCTATACCTCAAAAGCAATTTTTAAAAACTATGCAAATTTAAGTAGTTATGTAAAGAAAACCTAACAGAATTAATCCCACCAAGAGCATTAATATTTCATTTCCAGTTTAATTTTGATATTTCTACAACCACATAAATCTCAAGGCGCTGCAAGACTATAGACATCAATATCATTTATGTAAGAACACACAAAGTCTTGACTAGTTCCAAAGGCGTATTTTTCATGTGTTTAATGTTATTGCACTGAAAATGAAATTAGTTTAATTCTATGCCCATGCTACTGTTTAGTCATTTTTAGATCAAGAAAAACAAAACTCTTTAAGTTTGTGCATAAGAAAAAGATACGCCAGAACAAACCCTTGTTGAGTACTTCGTGGTGGGAAGCTCCTGGAGAATGACGGTGGCAAACACTATCAAATGCTGATCTGTTCCGTCTTACACTCCTCATCACTACCTTGGGTTGGGTGCTGCAGCCAATTCATTATGGAGGAAATCAAGGGTGTCTGTGGGAGTAGTCACTTGCAGAAGGACACAGAGGCAGGCCTCGACAATGCTCATCTCTATGAAGTGGTATGCTGTCTCCACGCTTGAAGAGTCACTGTCAAGCCAAGATGGATATCCAGGAAACCAACACAAGAGTATATATGATTAAGCATTAAATTGGAGTGGTATTTTCATTGACTTTCATCAATTACAGCAAGTCTCGTCTGACTTGCTCCATTTTCAGAACTGAAGTTCAAAGTTGGGAAATAATTCACCCACACAGTTAGTGGCAGACCCAGAAAGAAAGTCCTGAAACGATGGTTTGTGTTCCTAATGAGGCATAAACACAGACATAGCTCCAGCCTGAGAGGCTGTTTTGAAGAGGTCCAAGTGAAGGCTGTACCACCCCAACCCTGCCTGCCCAGATGTTCAGGAACATGGACTAATGTGATTCTAGGGGGGAAGGCCTTTGTTTGACTGCTTTTAGGAAGCCTTTAGGAAATCAGATTCTCTGTATGGGCCTCAGTATCAGGGATGGCATCTCCATAGCACACTAAGAAGGAAATGTTCATTAATATGGGCCAGTGAAGGGCTGAGGTAGCAGGCAAGGGTAGATTGGGTGTCAGAAGAGACAGGAAAAGAGGGGAAAATCAGTTTTGCTTCATTCCACGTTACTTTAAATGACGTCACAGAAATGATGTCTTAGTTAGCTTGTTATTACTGTAAGAAAACACCATGATCAAAAGTAACTGAGGGAAAAAAGGGTTTAATTCCACTTACAGCTCTCAGCTAATCATGAGTCCATCATGAGGGAAGTCAGGGCAGGAAGTCCATGCAGGGACTTGGAGGCAGGAACTGAAGCAGGAGCCATTGAGGAACCACTGCCTCCTGGCTTGCTCCTCATCACATGCTCAGCCTGTTTTCTTATACGACCTACAATCATCTGCTGAAGGTGATACTGTTCACCTGGGCTGACCCTCCCTACATCCGTTATTAATCAGAAAAATGCCTAAAGACCTGCCTAGAGGCAATCTGTTGGAGACATTTTGTCAACTGGGGGTCCTCTTCCCAGGTAGCTCTATTTTGTGTCAAGCTGACAAAGAAAAAGAAAGAAAGAAAGAAAGAAAGAAAGAAAGAAAGACATATAGTATGAGACTTTTCTTTTCTTAATTCTATGTATGTGCGTGGGTTTGTGTATGTGTGTGGTACCCATGAAGACCAGAGGTGATGGATTTCCCTGAAGCTGGAGTTCTAAGGAGCTGTTGAGCCCCTGATGTGGACACTGGGAGTACTCAAACTCAGGCCCTCTGAAAGAGCAATATGCACTCTTAACCCCTAGGCCATTTCTCCAAACACAAAGTAAGAGACTTTTCTAAGGACCAGAGTTTATCCTAGGTTCCTTGCTTACATTCCTTAAAAAGAAACATTGATATCATTTCAAATGATGAAGATGAGATTTACTTGCTCAGGCCACTGGGATCTGTATCCAGTTCAGGAGCGTGCGATATAGTTTAGTTTGTAGAGTGCAAGCAAAGCCTTGGGTTTGGTCCTCAGCATAGTATAAGCCAGGCATGGTGGTAATCCCAGAACTTGGGAGGTGGAGGCAGGAGGATCGGCAATTCAGAGTCATCCCCAGCTACAGAGCAAGTTCAAAGTCAGCTTGGGATACATGAGACCCTGTCCCCCACAAAACAAAATACACACAAATTCAATTCAGTCTAAACCTACATCTGGAGGTCTGGACCTCTGTATAGAAGTATTTCCAACATTCAAGCTTCATAGACACAGACCACATCCCCCCCCCCCCCCAATCCCCCCACCCCCCACCCTGCACCCCCCCCCAGTCACTGCCAATATTCCCAGGTGCCTTTCTCAGCTTGACCAATCAGTGGTTCCCAAGCTACTTGAAGTTCATCAAGTTCACAGGCTCTGAGTTAACATTCTTTTCCCATTGAATTTTCATGTAACTGATAGCTAAGACTGCTGATCCAAGCACAGGATTATATTGAAGTAGAATTACTGTTGATTCCAGGAGAGTCCTGCCAGATTTCTACAGCACTTGAAACTCCCCAAAGGATATATCCGTGCAATAAACTGTGTTCCTACTGCTGTTCTCTGTCTTTAGGCATGAGAGGATTGGGCCAGATCAGTGGAAACGGAGAGAATCAGTTGGCAGCTCTGATTGCCCCAACTCTCTGAGCAAAGGCCAAGGTAGGCCAGCACCTCCAGGTCCGAGAACAGCAAGTCCCACTGCCCCGAATGTCAACAATACTATCAGCACTCCCTGGGGAAATAAACCTTTATTTCAAGTATGAACTTGACTTGGGGTATCTGAAGATAAGAGTTGTTTTACAGCCAGTGGTGGGGCTCTGAGAAAGTACTGTGGTCAGGCTGAAACAGTTCTGCCCAGATCTTCAGAATTAAGAGGAACCAGGAAACCAACAGAGCAGTTCAGGGTGTGGCAGCCTGGCAGGGGGCTGGTGTGCACTGACTCAGGGCCAGGGCCCTTCTTGTTTTCCTTCCAGTTTTCCATTTGTAACATTTTTCTTTATTTCTCAGCACTGGAGATTTGAATCCAGGGTTTTTATGCACATTAGGCAAGCACTTTGCCCTGAGTTATATGCTAGCCCATTTCAAGAATAGAGTGCGATCATCAGTTAACTAGGCAGCAAAAAGCATCACCAGTATCCATGTAGTTTTGGAAAGAATACCAGGACCAGATTCCAAGGACCTGGGTTAAAATCCTATTTCTACCACTCCACTAAGGTCCTTCTGGCAACATACAAAAGTCCTCAAGTCTTAATTGCTCTGATCTTTGAAATGGAGGGATTAATAAACCCGCCTTGGCCGCTGTAGAGAGAAACATGTAAGACTGTTTTCCACAAAGCATCTAGCATTGGGTGTGACACTGCGACATGTTCAGTTCAAGCTGGCTGGGCTGTGTCTGAGTCCGAGTCACGCTACTGGAATGCTGCATATTCTTCCACTGCTCTAATCAAATAATTACCTCTAGAGCTGTCTGAGACTTCAGGAGACAAAAATTTATCGGAATTTATCAGAGGGCATCAAGCCCTCTATTGTATTTTAAAAGGTTCACATCAGTAAAGACAGAGACTTTTTTCCTGTTGTTTTTTGAGACAGGGTTTCTCTGTGTAATCCTGGCTGTCCTGGAACTTGCTCTGTAGACCAGGCTAGCCTTGAGCTCAGAAATCCGTCTGCCTCTGCTTCGTAAGTGCTGGGATTAAAGGCGTGCACCACTGTCTCGGGTCGAGACAGACTTCTATCAATCAAGTGTCTATTTTTCTGTGTCTATCATTATAGATCTATCAGCCATCATTCCTCTGTCCACAAAGCCATCAGTAACATGCTAATGTCTGTGGGAATCTTAGTGAACTTCTCTTTATTTGTGCTCATCTTTTAGCTTCTATTATAGTCTGAAGTTACATCAAACAGAAACGAAATCAATTCTTGGCTCCGTGCCAATCACTGGACTGGGAACTTCACGTGCATTATCGCATCACTTAACCTCACAGTGTTAGAGAAAAACCCTGTGCCTGTGCTAAGGGGAGAATGCTGTAGAGACAACGCAAGGGTGGATCCTACTTATCCATCCCCCATGCCTGTCCTGGGTATCGAACCTGTCGATTCTGCATGATGGGGACAGGGTAACTGACACGGCTCCTAGCACAGGCACGTCCTTTCAATGCTCCCTTCTAATGTGTCCAGCAATAAACTGGTTGCGGGGCAGATCAAACAATGATCAGACATAAAATATCAGAGATCACACATATGCAGCACACAGAGGGGAAACCAGAGCCGTCCAATCAGGAGACTTGGTTGCATTGTGCCCTTAGAAGCTGTGCAACGGAGGGTGAGTGACCCCAGCTCACTAGCTACCTGCTCATATTTAAATGACACAACTGGAAAGACAGTACCCCGTTCCTCTCTCACCTCAGCCATTCCAGTTATGTACAAGTGTTGGGTTGTTTTCAGTCTTCCACATTGCAAGAACAAAATAATACATCCTAAAACTTTTTAACTGGCATTCCCTTGTGGTGCACAGGAGAACACTGTATACATTTCTTCGTGGAAGAGTACGGTGTATGTGTTTGTGTGAAGGCCGGAAGTCGGTGTTAGGTGCCTCTATTACTCTCTACATGATCATCATCATCATCATCATGTATTATTATTTGTTATACTCTCTTACTGAACCTTGAGCTGGCCAATTTGGCTAGATTAGCTGGCCATGGGGGTTGGGATCCTTCTGCCTGTCCCTCAGAGCTGGGTTTGGGTTAGGGACATATACAAATGCCCAGTTTACATGATCTAAATTCAGGTTCTCACACTTTTGTGCTAGGCACTTCACCGGCTGAAACATCTCTCACTAACCCCCCCCCCCCAAAAAAAAGCAAATTTTTAAAAAGGAATATCCCTAGGTGTCTTTCAAGAAGCTATCAGAGAAAGGAGAGTGGCTCTCTCTCAAAATTGAGAGGCTAATTTCTTCTAGAAGTCTCTAGCTCTCTCAGAGTTTCCTGGTAGCATGCTAGTGCCCAGAGCAAGGAGCCTGAGAGACCCCTTTGCTCTAATATGCCTCTCAGCTCAGGGCAGACATGCCAACTCAAACCCTGCTGTACTCACTGCTTGGCAGTTATTACTTAGCAAACATTTCTTTTGGCACTTGTTGCCCTAAGCCCTCAGGACAGAACCATGCCAGCACCAGCTACACCTGGACCTCCCAACAGAAATGGCAACAGTGGTCCATAGCTCACAGATCTCTTCCTGGGCTTGGGGATCCTACCCAACAGGATGTAGGGGTGACTGCTCAGCTTAATTACTCTGAGGACAGGAAGGACCCCTGATGGCAACTCTGTTCTTCTGCCAGCCTCTGGCAAGTACCTCCTAGCTTTTCTGTCCTTGGTTAACACACACACACACCCGACTTCTCCTGCCAAACTGCAGGTGGACACACTTAGGATAGCAAAGAGATTCAGGTGTTACCATTTCCATGGCTGGGGGAGAATAGCGAGGCTAAGAGTTCTCAACAGACAGAAGAAAGGAACTGAGCACAATGGCACATTACTGGATATCAGCACCCTGGAGGCTGAAGATAGATTATGAGTTCAAGGCCAGCCTAGGCTACCTAGTAAGATCATGTTTCAAAAAGAGGAGGAGGGAATAATAGCTTCGCCAAAGCTGGTACTCAATACCAGAACACACATATAACCTCCAGGGAATTTGATGAAGAAACTCTGAAGCTAGGAGCAGCTGTACAGTGGTCGGGAGCACTTATTAATGAGACTAGAAACTGCCTTGGGAGATGGTAAGGTGGGGCTGAGATACAGACAGGACAATCCCTTCTCCTCCCTCAATGAAGCAGAGGCAGATCAAGTCCTAGGAGTCCTGGCGGTGGAAGCTCTTCACTGGACAGTCTTGCTGACACCAGCAAGTCCAGCACACCACAAAGTCCCCATCTACCCGCATGCTTCCTCTCTCTCACTATCCCCACACCTCACCTTCCTCCAGTGACACCTTTTACATCAGAGGAAAACAGGCTGGAGAGGCAGGTGCACTCCTAATCGGGCCTTCCTACAGATGAACTCTGGGATCCTGAGCAGCTCCCACGGCCTCTAAAGGTCTCAGCTGCCTGACCTGTAACATGGGGACAATACAATCACAAACAATGAAGGCACATGGGGGAAACGCCTACCACACTGACAGCACTGTAGACAAACAGCAGCAGAACAGCCTTCTACTATCCCTCTGTCCAAAGGAAGTGGCCACCTGTAATACAGTGTGGGTTGACAAAGACAAGACCTGCATCTGTGTGGTTTCTATTGTTGTTATATACTCTTTTGCAGTGCTAGAGTTCAGACCCAGGACCTCAGAGATGCTAGGAAAGACACCCTACCATGAAGCTGCACACCCAGCACAGTAACCACAAAGTATCATTAACATTCTCATGTTGCTGGTGACGTCACTGAGTCTAACAAACTGTGACATTTGTTTTAAGCATGTTACTCTCTTGAAACCATTTTTATTTTGAAATAATTACATATCCAGTTGCAAAAATAATAGGAGTCTCCTCCCATTGATGTTCACCCATCTTTCAGGTGCACAGCTCAGAAATGGAGCTGGACCCTCTAGGCTGAGTTGGGGACTAGCTGGAGCCACGGAAAAATTGTATTGGGCTAAAGGGATATGGAGCAGTGCTCTGGGGAGTCTGTGCTAATCTGACTGCAGATTTATGAGACAGACAATTGAGATTTGCTGACACGCTCAGGAAAGCAATGCCCCACCCAGCTTCCACAGACACTTCCAACAGAGCTGGCCAAGCCCTTCATAGCAACAATCCGTTAACTGGGCTCTAGACGCTGCTGAGCTTCCAGTCTCCAGCTGGGTACTTGGTGATGAAAGGCTTTCTGGTCTGATAGGCCCTCAGGTTCCTCAGCCCTTCAATGCAGTCTTCATTCCAAGCCACCATCTCTGCGGCCAAGTCCTCCTGCCCCTTCTCTACTCCACCTTGAGAACTTGGAAGAGAAAAGAGCTCCCACATTTTTTCACTGTGCTGTTTACTGCATGGGAGTTATTTCATCATTAACTGACATCACCGAAATCCAGTTCCCAAGAAGGAGCAAACTCAATCCTCTTCCTCAATCACAGAGACTGCCTACAAGTCACACTTGTCACCAAGGCCATGGGACTCAATACCTTCAGATGCCTGAGAGTGTTTGCTCTTTTCTGTTGGGCACAATACTCCAGGGCTCCCAAGAAGAAGAAAATTAAATATATCAAGCACCCAGCCCTACCTTCATGGTTCTCTTTGCTCCTTCTTTAGTGCACACATGAGAAGGACATCTGAGTAGCAGCTGCAGCCTAACCTGTCCTAGGGTCTGGTGATATTCTCTGGCACCTGAGCAAGAGACACAGCAAATACAGAAAATACTTGTTTTCTTTAAAAAGGAGGGGGAAAAAATAAACCTTTACCCACTCAAACAAAAACCTTTACAGCAGCAGGGGTGGGGATGAGGGAGCTCCCTGCTCAGCTGCATGAAGGGAAAAGGTTAAACGGACAGCATAGGACTATATAAGGAGTTTCTCAGTTTTCTCATGGGAATAGTTAACCACCTCAGAATGTTTCCCCAAGAGGTAATCTATTATATTTTGTCCAATTTCTTCCTCCAAGAACTGAATCAATTCATGATGTAATGCCCAGGGGAGAACAATCTTTTGGAAATAGAGTATCTTTCTGGGGACAAGGTTGAGGAAAACATCTTAATATTGTTACAGCTTCTGGCCCCCCGGCCCTGCTGATGGGAGAGCAGAGTAGGAAAGGGTCAGGCAGGGGCATGTGACAGGGACACCACCTCCTGACCAAGTGCCCGTAGATGCCTAGGATAGTTTTCTTTTCTTGGAGGAATATAGGAGATAAATCCACTAGGACATTTACCGAATAGCTGCTGCACTGGGTCCACACATGAGCTTGAGTTACTCACTCCAGCTTGGCTCTGATATAAACAGGGCTCCTTCCAGATCCTTTTCTGTGCTTCCCCCCAACATTCAGTTAAAGAGTGGCAAATCATTCACCATCTGGTTAACGACGATATGCTTTTGGATCATTTTTGAGAGATTCAGGGCACTTGGCTGTAGCTTCAGACTCAAAGGTCCTACAACTAAACTTCCTTCCAGCAGCCTTCTAGGATCCCAACTTCCTTAAGCTCCTACAGGCTAGGTGAAGGTAGTGAAACTAGCCTGCTCTAATGGTTCCCAAGCCTTCTGGCCTGTTACTGCCCCACTTGTCCCATCTCATTGTGTACTTTGAACAACATGGGACAGTTTCTTAGATGTCCTGTATGCTGTAGTACAGTGTGGGCTGCAAAACAAGAAAAGATTTTAAAGGGCAGGACAAAGCCTCGAATAAGTCACAAAGTTGTTTATTTAAAAGGCAGATGGGTCATTTCTGAGGGGGAAGGTGACAGTGGGATTGGTTTAAATGGCTCCAATTTGACTAGAGGTCAATTGTTTTAAAATCCCCAAATAGTTTACTTAGATTAAAAAGTAACCCTACAGCTCTCAGAAAGTTAAATAACAAGTAAGAGTTTGGATAAACAAACCAATTAGCCCCATGTCACTCAAGGATACTAAGAACTTAAAGGGACATTTTAAAGTTGGAATACAAACGTCTTACTCCGGATTATTTGGGGGTACTTTCACCGCCCTTTTGAATCTTGCAAACACATTTGTCTGACAGTTAAACCTCAGAAAACCTAAACACCAATGTTATAGAATTTGTCTCTCTGAAAGATACCAGTTGGGATCTTCTGCAGGAATGTAACTGGACTGGCAGTTCTCAGGAAGCCAAAGCTTGGCATGGAAGTGCACTGCTAGGTTGCAAGATGCAGGCAGAGATTCATCTGTAGTTAGCAGCTGATGAACGGAGGTTGCCTTCTTCCCAGTTCACACAAATGTTGATAGTACTATGCAAAATACTTGGTAAAAGAGTTTTCAGTTTCCAGGGAGCATCTGAAAGGAGGGTTAAAGTCTTTCTTGCCTGACAGACTGCCTGGCTTACAAATTTGTTTCCACTACGTCTTGGTTAAGACACAAACTGAGAACCTGTGGATGCTAAGTAACCATAAATCCCAAGTTATTACTGTGATTAATAATAAACGTACTTTGTCAGGGTCATGAAGCACAATGGCATATTACAAAATGAATTACCGACTATGTACAATACCTTTTCCCTGCGGAGGCAAAGGGGTACTTAACGGCAAGTGGGGGTGACTGGAGTCAGTACACAGTGCTGGAGGTTGCCTCATAAAGGAACCATTGATGCTTCTTAGAGGGGATTCTTTGGTGGGGGACGGGAATAGAAAGCTACTATCAAGGGACCTCTAGTGCATATTTGCTGGATTTGATGGCCTTAGAATTCTCAGATTCTTAGTGGTCTCTAAATGTTTAAATACTTAAATTCAAGCATTTATCACTCTTTAGGGAGCTCTCCGGAATTATTTACATTGGGAGTTAGTATTATCAGACAGTTCATTCTTAAAATATTAGCAAAAGTTGTCTAGTTCAAAGTATCACCACAAATGCAATTCTTTAAGACAAATCTCTAACGTTTTAAGAAAAAAAACGTTACCTGTAAGCTGTAAATAGGTGCATTAAGTTTCCTCCATGGTATTTGCTTTGGCTGTGACCTCTCTTAATATTTAGTTGAACAAGGGCTAAAAATTGTCAAACCAAATTCTTGTCCTGGGAGCTGAACTCTGCTGCCAGTTTGAGAGAAACACACATCCAGGTTTAGGGAATCTGTTGTTTGTTTTGGCTCTGACACAGGGCAGAACGGTTTCCATCCCATTCGAATGCATTCAAGAGAGTTTGAAATATTGCACAATAAAAGCCATTCATTATATCTGTCTCCTTTCCCTTCCAAAAACAAAAATGGCTGCCCAGTTCCAAATCATCACAGGGGGCAGGAAGAAGGAGGCAGAGGGTCACTGGAAACCACCCAAGACTAACAACAGGTTTTTCAGGTTTGAGTTGGGGAATATTCTTAAAATCTTCATTCTCAGTTTTTAACTTTAAAACAAGAAAAGACAATACTGGCACAACAATGGAATATAGGTATGCTATATCTGTTCAAATGTCAGGTAGGAAAATCATACAACTTACCTTCTGGGAAAAAAAAAAAAAGATCCTTCCCCCAGTTTCTGCTAGGAAATTTCAACTGCCTGATGTCAATTTTATACTGAAAAAATTATCCCACTACTTGAAGCAGACATTTGGAAGAACAGTTTTGTCAACACCCAAGGCGCCTTCAGTGAAGAAAATGACATTTAGTTCTGTTTACCACCAGACACCTAGGATATCAGAAAACTGGAGATGCAGTGTGGTTTTAGATGATAGTGCCTCTCTCAAAGCAGAAACATCACAAAGCAGGAAAAATTTAAAGCTTATTTAAGTTGGGCGACTATGGCCCAAAAATTTAGAAATTAACAAACAAGTCTAATAGCGTCCACGAAATCCCAGAGAGCAAAACCTCAGGTTTTGGAAATCTGAATTTTCCTTTATCTAAAATACCAGCTGCTGTGGCTCTGCAGAGCACTCCTTCCTCACAATCTAAACAACTCACTCAATTTAAACATTCTGGACTAATGAGAGGAAAGAGACATAAAGGAAGGTACTTTCAACTGGGCATTGGGAATCTTTATGACAAAGTTCCAGCCAGCCCTTACATAACACAAACTATTTTTCTTTAGGACTCATATGTTCATTTTTTTCTTTTCATATATAACATAATGCTTAAATAGACCAAAACATAGACACTTTCAGAAAAGGCCTAAATTTCAGTCTCTTCTGCAATAAATCTTTAGGGTCTGACCTCAGTTGAAGACTAAGAAAAAAAAAATGTCCATTCAACGACAGGAATTACTCATCTCCTCAATCGAACAATTAGGTTATTGCTGAATCACTAAAAAAGAAAAGGATTAAAGAATGCCCCAAAGTGACATCTGGACATACTTGAAAATGTTAGGTCATGGCACACTATGCTCAGCTTACGTAAGGCCTTGCAATTTTCCAATGAATTTAAGAGAAAATTCTGCTGTCTGTGTGTGTGTGTGTGTGTGTACACACAATTGTTTATTTGACTTTAATAACAACTTCACTTGATCTAAGACTTGAAACCCAGAGTAAGATTTTCTGGGACCAAGATATAATGACAGCAGACTTTCAAAGATGTAAGAAGGTAAGACATGCCTTTATGTTTTTATTATGTTCAATTCTGTACTAGTCTTTCAAATTTACGCATCACTAAGATGTACTCACTGGTTAAAACATAACAGAGGGGAAAAGTACACCACAAAAGCCTACAGGAGATGAAGCCAGCCTGCATTCTGAAGAAATGGATGTTCGTAAAGTCTGTGCCTGTTGAGGACTTCCTAGGAAGCACAGTAGCCTGTCCTGCAGAAGTTGGTCCCACCTGGAGCGCTGGAGGGAGCTGGGGATGCCTTTATAAGTCTGCCTACACTATTACTCTGCCTCTTGGAGAAAACAGAGAATCCAAAGTCTTCCAAACAATGCCTGCATACAGTAGTTGCTGAATAAATGCTGGAATGCAGAAATGACTTGGTGCAAGGAAATAGCCTATTTAGTAAGAAACAGTTCTCAAATCTTAAGGTTACTTTTTGAGCCTGGAATGACAGCTTTCATACTAAACAAACTATAATACTTTATGAAAATAAATGAAACAAATTCACCTTTTGTAAAAACAAACAAACAAACAAAAAAGGCAAACCTATTTTTTAACTCTAATGCAGAAGTCAATGTCTAAATAAAGCTAATTATTTGTAAACAACGGTCAGGTACTTAAGGTCACGATGCAAACTAACTACAGTAAACTTTCACTGGGCTCCCACGCTTTCTCTGGATGTTTGTACTCCTGACTTATGGTCTCCAAAAGGGAGTGTACTCTGGGTATGATGAAGGCCCTAGAGAGATTTGGTTAACCCTTTGCTTCAGCTGGTTCTAGTCCATCCTCATCCCCATAAGTAAACAGTGATAAACTTCACAGCCAGAAGAGAAGAGTCTTCAGGATGTTGTGACATTGGTCTAGTAAACATACATACCAACAGAATAAGGCCCAGACACACACTCATGATTTCAACAAAGGTATCAACACAATTCAATGAACAGATGAGCTTTTCAACAAATGGTGCTTACTGATTTCCACTTAAACAAAAGGCCACCCCATGGCACACAGAAATGAACTCTAAGTAGATAGAAAACTGAATCAAGAAATACAACTATGAAATTTCTAGAAAATCTTTGTGCCCTTGGGCTGGGGAAATGTATTTTTTTTTTCTTTTGGCCTTTTGAGACAGATCAGAAAAGGTTGGAATTCACTAAATATCCTAGGCTACCTTTGAACTCACAATAATTCTCCTGCCTCAGCTTCCCTAGTGCTGACATGGAACACCATGCCTTGCTATCCTTAGGACACAAAAGACATGAATCATTAAAGAAAAGAAAAAAAGAAAATAAATTCAAACTTCAATAAAATGAAAACCCCTTTTTCAAATGATAATACCAAGAAAACAAGCAAAAAATAAGCCATGGAATGGGGAAAAAAAACGTAATAAGGAGTTTTATCAAAATATACAAACAAACTTTCAATTCAGCACTAATAACAAAAATCCTGGGTAAGACACTCCAGCAGACGAGGATGCAAGGACAGCAAACAGAGAAAGATGCTCATCGTTAGCAGCCACTGGGAAATACAAATTGAGATCCTATTTCTAAGCAAGTACCCAAGATAAATCAAAGTATGTATTTGTAAAAAGAACCATCTGAACAGTATATAACTTTATCCACAACAAAGCCCCAAATCTTATGACCTAAATATGCAGAGTGAACTAATATCCAGCAATAAGCAGTAACAACTGTTTACAACACGCAGCATAATAAATCTCAAAAGCATTATGCTGTTTAAAAAATAAGCACAAAAGATTGATCTATCTATCAACCAATCATCTGAGATTCCATTTCTGTGACATTCTAGAAAACGCAAAAAGTACAATTGCATTCAAATCATCAACTGTAAGAGCTAGGAATGAGGGTTGTCAGACAACTATTACTCTGCCATCAAAGTGGGAAAATCCAAACAGTAGGTTCTTTTAAAAGTCAGTGCTTGCAAGCTGCTTTACTTCAATAAATGAACTTTTAAAGAAGGCTGAGATGCTAGCTGTATGTCAGAGGAACATTCCAGAATCTACAGGAGAGAATCTAGCTAGCTGCCGCTTCAGCACTGGCAGCATATCACAGAGCCTGTGACAAAAGCAGAAAACAACTCATATCCACATTACAGATGTCCACACAGGCCTGAAAGACACACACACCCCCGTATACCACACTGGCAAACCACACTTGTATGGGCACAAGAAGGCTGGAAGAGGCATGGCAGCTGAGTTTCTGTATACAGAAAGCTGTTTATACTTCATTTAAATTCTGTGTCCTCTGCTTTCTCCACACATGCTTATCAATTCCTGATAAAAACTGAGTAAAAATATCAAGTTCAAGCCACAGTAGGTAAAAGCAGCCCTGGCCCTCATGATTGCACAGGGAAAGAAAATGGCAGGAACCACACTGCCATCTTCTGGAAGAAATGAGAATATCTGCAAGGACGGAATCAAGGAAGACCAGCCATTCCAAGCTAAGCATCCAGGGTTAGCTACTTCTAGAAAAAAGATTTAAGGCAAAGAAATAGCATTTTCAGCTTAGCATTAATGAAAAGACATGGGGGAGGGGTAGGCACAACAACCATGATCAGACACAGAAGTTAACTTTACACTAAGCATCTGATATAGGCGAGACACAGTATATTATGCCCCTTAATATTCTTTAAGAAACTAAGGCAGTGGTTCTCAACGTGTGGGTAATAACCCCTCTGGGGGTGGACAACCTTTTTACAGGGGTCACCTAAGACCATTGGAAAACACATTATTTATGATTCATAACAGTAGCAAAATTAGCTACAAAGTAGCAAGACATTAATAAGTTTATGGGGACGGGGTCCCCACAACATGTGGAACTATATTAAAGGGTTGCATTAGGAAGGTAGATAGGGATGTCTGTAAATATCAACCAAGCCATTTACTTATAATGAAACATTTTGGAATGAATCCACAGTGATTTAGTTTTAATGTAGGTACAGGAAAATGAGACCAAGCTGACACCAGACAGACTGAGTCACCATCAGCCAGAACTTTCTGAGTATTCAGTTTGTAAACTGTTGCCCATCAGATGTACTGAGTTAACACAGCCATAACATAGGAAGGGAGGCAAATCGCAATCAATAGTTCTTGAGCTTCATCCGAAACAAGGGCAAAATACTAAAATTGTTCTTAAAACCCAAGACCTTTAAACATGTTTCTAAGTTTGTGTTTGGGACCTCCACCCTTTTTTTAAAAAAAAAAAAATCACTCAACCTAAAAAGTTTCTAAACAAGTTAATTCTTTATCTTTTTGGTGTTTTTAGTGGTACTGACTTAGTGACTACGTACACGGAAGAGAAAAGCCCATAAATGATTTCCATGTAGAGATAAAAGAGAGTTTTGGACAATTCACCCTTGAGCAGAAGAAATTGGGGATCACTTTGCCTGTTAATGTAAAATACATCAGTCCTTCTCAGCGGGGACTCCAGACCTGGCGGTGCCAAGGCGGTAACAAATAGCTCCACCTCAGAGGGGGAAATGGACCGCTCAGCAGGAGCTTTCTTTCCTGGTGTGTTATTTATAGGGAGCTCTATTTGTTAACATGTTTCTGCTATCAGGCTGAAGGACAGCTAATGATTTAAAGGATTTCTGGGACCATTGTTTAATGATAAGTAGATTTATGTACATTTGCAGATTCTAGATATACTGGTGGTTTAGATATTCAAATTGTTGCCACCAAGTCAAGGGGCTTGTGGAAAGCTTAGCACCAAGGGAACCGGCAAGCAATAGTATAGATATTAGGAAGCTGAACTGCAGGAAAAGACTTACAAGAAATCAGCTTGGAAGAAACCATGCTTCATGTTGGTAAACACACACATTTTCTAAACCACTTTAAAGTTTCTACTTCTCAAAAATAAATTTAATAGGAAACAATGAATTAAACTCAGAATTACCTGTGACTGAGTTGGACAATCTGGAAGAATGACTGCACAGTTATTTTTTAATTACATATTTACAATAGTTTATCTATAGAGTTCCAGTCAATGAATTAAAATTTCAATACAGGGTCTCACTTTCACTTAATCAGCAAAGGAAAACTTTGGTTTGAGACAGATAGTGAAGTCATCAGAGCTGGTCATTTAACCCAAAGAAAAGAATAAGTCAAGCCTTTAGTGGTAACTGTGCACTGAAAAGGAGTAAGACTGCAGAAACACACTGTTGGATCTAGAAACAAATGCTTTAACAAAATAAAGGCAAAACCAAGAGACAAACAAGTATATTTAGAAGGAGACGATAAGAAATTCACTTATTTCTACTTAAAGTCATCATAACAAATGATTTTTATTAGAAATGTGCGATGCACTCAAGTTTGAATAGGGATGAAGTGGCAGACAGGAAGCT
Organism: Rhynchomys soricoides; assembly: GCA_019843965.1. Taxonomy (NCBI): domain Eukaryota; kingdom Metazoa; phylum Chordata; class Mammalia; order Rodentia; family Muridae; genus Rhynchomys; species Rhynchomys soricoides. The sequence continues at coordinate 10,126,396 of JADRCH010000013.1, forward strand.
GGGTCCTCTTCCTTAAGAGCCAATGCCAGGTGGAATAGTCTGTTCCTGCCTTTGTTCTCCTGGGCCCGCCACCCTCAGGACAGCTGAGAGCTTTCTCCCATCTTGAGAGAGGGTTTTCTCTTCAAGTGTGGTGGCTGAGTGGCACTGTTAGCATCCCTGAGGGTAGACATGCAAAAGCTTCTCCTCTTCCTGGGTAGCTCAGAAGAGCCAACACCCTGGCTCTCACTGCCTGAACTGGATGGCAGGGGCTCTGGGTTTTCTTCTGAGGACACAGTCTCTTTTTTGGAGGATGTACTTTCAAAGCCTCTGCTGTCTAAGGTACAAATTGTCCTTCTCCTTTTGGGTTTCTGGAAGGTGGAAGGACTTCGAGACAGCCATACAAGTCCTGTATTTCCCAAGTCTCTCTGGAGCCTTGTGCTGCGTCTCACTTTGGTTTCACTGCTTGTTCTCTGAAAACTTTGCTCTATGGTGTCAGACAGCTCTTTAATTAGCTGGGAATTTTCTAAACTAATTTCTACAGAGTTTGCCCCACTGCAGGAAGATGCAGGGTTCCCGTTTTGTCCCAGACATGAACTCTGACCCTCATAACACATAGTGTGTCTTCTCCGTTTCCTCTCTCTCCCACTGTCAGTGCTGCCACTTTCTGCACATTTCCTTCTCGCATTCTCACTGTGGCTTGTGGATTCTTTTATAATTTCAATGAGGACATCTTCTGAACAGTTTTGTTCTCTTTTTGAGTCAGTTGAGAAAGGGCTGACCTGCAGGTTCCCCTGTGGAGCTAGCCATTCACTCTCTTTCTCACACTTTATATTCACACTCTCTGAAACCGTACGGATCTCACAAGGATTTTCCAAATTTTGACCAGCCTTGAAAAAGTCCTGGCTCTGAGGGCTGCCCAGAGGCTTTGGATTCTTGGACATGATGTGTCCTTGGGTCACAGAAGCACAAGGCACAAGACTGTTTTCGGTCTTGGTCCTGGTTTTTGGCTCCTTTGCACTTTGACACTTACTCTCCGCTCTGGTGTTCCCTTCGCTGCCCATGTCTCTGGCACTGGCATATGGTCCTCCCTCAGAAGCAGCAGTGAGAGGCAAGGAGTAGCAGCACAAGTCAGAGACACGAGACCGATCACAAGCTGGATCCAGCTCAGGCAGATCTTCCTTCTGTGGCAAGCATCGCTTCCTTTTCATGGGAATTCCAAAAGAGATCACGTCTTCCAGCTCACCACGTATGTTGAAATCATCTATGGGCATATAAAACACTTAGATTCAATTACAAAGGGGCAGAGTGCCTGTTAAATAAGCAGTGTCTCACGTACATAAATGTGCTTTGTACATAATACAGTGGTTTTCAGCTTTCAGAACTTACACAGACTACACTCATCACACGGCTCCTGTTCTCATGTCACTCTTTGTCCCTCGTACTGCCCCAGATCACAGGTTAAGAAAACACGTGTTCAACACATGAATTAATGAAGCACACAACTTCAGACTATGAAAAGGAGACTGCTGTCCTAAGCCATTTCCTTTTCTCTAATGCACTTCCCATGGCACAAGGTCTAATAGTGTGAGACATTTCCTGTTTACCTGAAAAAACGGATATAACATCTTTCCAGTTCTTCTATGAATGTCTTCTTGAAACAAGGTGATAAAAATCAGAATTCTTGGGTACGTGAAGGCATAGCAGCTGAACTGTACAGCCGTCACCTCTGCTATTAATTCCCAGATAATTTTAGACAGAGCCATGGGCCACAATCTCAAAGTACAGCTCCTGCCCTCCTTTCTGACTAAATATAAGCTTTATCCTCTGGGTAAGAACAACATGTAGCTTTGTGTATGTACTTCATAGGTGAGAAAACCACTTAGGAAGGTTTGAGATTAACAAGAAACATGCTCTACAGCAGTGGCTCTCAGCCTTCTTAATGCTGCAACGCTTTAACGCAGATCCTCATGCTGTGGCATAGAATTATTTTTGTTGCTACTTCTTAACTGAATTGTGCTACTGTTAAGAATCATAATGTAAACATCTGTGTGTTCTGATGGTCTTGGGTGACCCCTGTGAAACAGTCATTCGACCTCCAAGCAGGCTGCAACTCACAGGTTAGGAACCACTGATCTAGAGGAATTCAGTTCTCAGGATTTTAAATCAACGCCATTAGATTCTATCTCTATTATCCAAGATAATGATTTTAGGTCATCATTCAAGTGAATATAAAAAATGTTTTAAATGTAATCAAAGGTGAAAGATACATTCTGAAAACACATTCATGATTAGAGCAGGTAAAAAAGTATGTAGAGTCAGAGATTCATACAGGTTATGATTTATAATGGATATATTAGCTAGGCTCGTTTATAACTTTAAAACTGGTACCCACCCACCCACCCACACGCACGCACACAGCCACACATGCACACCCACACGTATGCACACACACGCACAGGCACACACACACACACACACACACACAGTTATACATATTCCTGCATACTAGGAAAAAAAAAAGAGGTGTTGGGGAGAGAAAATTATAGAAAGACATAGAAAAAGCTGAATTGCTTCAAACCTTCTTTATAGGTGACAAAGGTAACTATAGATTAAAAACATCATGGGAGCCGGGCAGTGGTGGCGCACGCCTTTAATCCCAGCACTTGGGATGCAGAGGCAGGTGGATTTCTGAGTTCGAGGCCAGCTTGGTCTACAGAGTGAGTTCCAGGACAGCCAGGGGCTACACAGAGAAACCCTGTCTCACAAAAAACAAAAAACAAAACAAACAAAAAATCATGGGAATATTTTCCTGCCATGAAGGCAGTAAGGTTTTAATACATAAACAGAATCAAGGTTAAACAGGTAGAGGCAGACATCCCACTCCAAGGCAATCCACTGGAGGGCAGGAGGAAAGAAAATGAACCTGAAATGAGTTATTCTGAGTAGCTGTTAAAGCCTTGCTTTGTATTCAAGTTGAGACACCTGTGGAAGCCAGAGTCTATAGTGATAAAAACCATTCTTCTTGAATTCTTTAAGAAAGTAGGCAAAAATCATGTGACATTAGACATAGGGAGGTACTTAAAAATGGCTGCATATAAAAATCACCATGCTAAATGGAGGTACTTTTTTAAAAACAACAGTTTGAGCAAGAAAAATCAGTTTAAAACGTAGACATTCTAGGGGCTTGAGAGATGGCTCACTGGTTAAGAACATTTGTTACTCCTACATGACGTGGATGTGATTTCCAGCATCCCATGGCAGCTTACTACTATCTGTAACTCCAGTTCTTGTCCACTTTCTGTGATATACAACCAAACATAATTCATCATAACAAAATGTTTTAAGAAGCAAAAAGTAGATGAACAGAAATAATCTCTCCCAAAATTACATGCAAATTTTGGGTATGGATTCTCTGATAAAAGTGAGAATTTCATCAGATTCTGAGTTGAAGTCCCTCACAGGTTCCAGACTTCAACTTCCTCTACTGGTAACAAATTCAGTCTTGTTTACAAAAGTGAATGGGAAAAGGGAAGAGACAAAGGGTGCAGTGGTAACACACAGGATGGGAGAGAGAATATGCTAGAGGCCTGAGAGCAGCACCTGAGCATGTCCTCTGTGTGCAGTCAGCCAGAGGTGTCGCTTCAGAGACTTCAGGCAACTCAGGAATAGGGCTCAGGAGTGGCTTCTTGGAGGCGATGTCCCTTTGCCCATATAAGCATTTCTCAACAGCTTTTTTCCCCCTTCTTTTCTTTTTTCTGTAACTTCTTAAAACCTGAAAACATATGTATTAAGACATCGTAACTTGAGAATGACGTAGCACTATGACAGATTCTGGCCCTTCTGTCTTAGATATCGCGATCATTTATACAATTAATTTTTTTAAAAGTTTGTGAGTTTTTTTTTTTTAATAGAAAAACTTAAAATCAGTCATTCCATTTAAAAACTTAAGCTCAAATGCCAGAAAGGTAGCTTACATAAAGTCAGATAATCTATGAATCCTAACTCAATAATGTACAGACTCTCTCTATTTTTACTGAGCATTTGCCAAAGTAAAATGGCAGATTAGATGCTATACAGTTGGATAGAGCTAATTAATGAGGTTATTTATAACCAGGTATGATAACCTAAGATTCATCTAGCATGTAGGGTCTGAAGAAATGGCTCAGTGGTTAAGAACTCTGGCTGCTCTTCTCAAGTACCCCAGTTCAATTCCTAGCCCCCAACATGGTGGCTCACAATTGTTTGTAACTCCAGTCCCAGGGGGTCCAATGGCGCCAGGCATATATGTAGTCATAAACACAGGCAAAACAATTATACATACATAAAAAATAATAAAAAGATTAATTTAGTATAAATCATCCCCTGAAGTGCTATGGGAGGTATTTCTGTCCATAAACCCTGTTGAAGAGACAACAGGTGCTTAGTTGAAGAGACAACATTGGAGGTAACATAAGTCTGGATGAACTTATGAGAGCAATAAATGAATTAATCATGATTAAAATAATGTCACACAGGCTTAGGATATAGCTCAGTGGAAGAGCACTTGCCTAGCTTGCAAAAAGCTCTAGGTATGAGCTCTAGTAAAGAGCCAGGTCGCCACAATAAGAAGACAGCTGACTTACAAAATGTTAACAGCCACAAAATTTTTAAAAGTGTTTTAATAACTTATGGAATGCAGGATTATGTGTAATTCTGAATGCCCGACCAGCACTTAGAAATAGTCTTGTTTAAAAATATCCCATATGGAAAAAACTTTAGGGAAATTAAAACATTATACTGAATGAAACGAAGGAAGACTTTTCATAACAAAGAAATGAAAGATACTCTCAGACTTTCAACATAAAACATGTTTTGACAATTAATACTTCCAGAAAGTGAATCCATCTAAAAATTTATGGAGGTAAAGCCAATGGACAACACATGTGCTGTGTGGTATTTAAGGACTCTTGGTTTAAGAGCAGACACCACGCAGTCACAGGCTTCAGGCACACAGGCAAGAGAGCATCCTGCTGACAGGCTTTCAAGACAAAATGCACAGAAAGAACAATGTTCCATTCTAATCTTGGGGCAAATGCTCTGGCTGCAGGAACAGTATTTGCAGGTACTCAACACAGATCATAGGTGGAAGCTGGCACACACAGCCCTGGTAACCATGCAGGAGCAGCTCCTAACTCAGCCCTTGCCTAACAGTGAACCTAGGAAAAGCAGTGTTTCCTGCATACTGAGGCAGGCAAACACACCTGTGGGCTTATCCCGAAGAAACTGCCCATAAGATTTTAGGAGAAACTAATGGTGTAAAGGAATGGATGAGATTCAAGAACACAGAAGTGGCACAGAACTCTGTTCCTTGAGGTAGCTATAGATAACTTGTAAAAACAAAACCAAACACAACATTCCATGCCAAAATAATTCTAGAATGCTACAAGATGAATGTTGCCCTTGGCAATATGCAATATATATTGAACATGTGATTTTGTGATAAGTTCTCAGCATAAATAATCTCTATGCACATAAGGAAAGTGCTGGGCTAAATATTTTTCCATTAAACTTTCTTTTTTATGAACATCTGTTGACATTTCATGGACTGGATGAGGAAATGCTGGCTTGGTCAGTGGATGTAGAAGCCGAGAGAAAAGAAATATTTTAAGGTGGAGTTCACAGATGTGCTGCACAAGAGAAACATTTGGCCTCTGGGTTCAAATTCTATCATTTAACTGCCAAGTAATGTCAGCTGAATACCTTATCGTTCTCCTCTGCAGAGTGGGAGTCACAGGGGTACCCTACATAAGGCTACCGTTATGTTACCAAGATCGCATGCACAAAACCTGTACAAGCTCAAGTCAGCAAAAACCCCAGCATGAAAGAGGGGAAGTGGGCAAGTCCCACCGCAGCCAGAAAGGTATTTGTAGATGACAGTTGGTAGGAGAGTGATAATCAGTTTTCTTCAAGGGACGGTGGGTATGTAAACCACATGGCAGGCCTCATGCTCTGAAGCAGACAGACAACAAAAAAAATCAGACTCCATGGTTTTTAGTGGCTTTTTTTCTTCCTGTATTTATTTATTTAGAGTGAGAAAAATTCTCGAAGAAGGAGCTCAAATGTAAATTGGTTAGCACAGGGCTTGACCATACCCAGAGCTAGGAGCTAGCCATTCTAAATCTTCCAAATTCCTCCCTGTTACTTTGAGAGGAAAAATACCTTAAGGAAATGTTAAATTGTTAAATAAAAGTATCTACTGTTTACAATGTTTTGATAATGTATATTCTAGGCAATGGTTCCACCAAGCTAATTAATATGTCCATGACCTCACATATTTTAAAAAGATCAATGTCAAAGAAAACGAACTGTGTTGAGCTTACCTAAAATCTGATAAAATGTGAATATGCTGGCTGGTTTTATGTCAACTTGACACAAGCTAAAGTCATCTGAGAGGAGGGAGCTTCAGTTAAGAAAATGCCTAAGAGGCAAGCCTGTAGGGCATTTTCTTAGTGATTGACAGGAGAGGGCCAAACCCACTATGTGAGATGCCATTCTTGGGCTGGTAGTCCTGGGTTCTATAAGAAAGCAGGCTGAGTAAGCCACATGGAGCATGCTAGTAAGCAGTACCCTCTATGGCCTCTGCAGCAGCTCCTATAGCCAGTTTCCTGCCTTGCCTGAGTTCCTGCCCTGACCTTTTTTGATGAACAGCGATATGAACGTGTAAGCCTTTATTTGGCTTTCCTCTCCAACTTGCCAAATAGGTCATGGTGTTTAATCACAATAGAAATAGAACTAAGACATGTGAATAAGGACTATAATTCTGTTTTAAAGTCATGAGTTAATAGACCAGCAAAATAAAATGAGGTCTATTCTAGAATGTATCTAAGCACGGATCTTACCCACAAGATCTGATCAGCTGACTAAAATCTGGCCCCAAACTGGAATTTACTTGAGTATAAAAACAAAACACAAAACTACCTTCGTTCTAGCACAGTAACTAGACATGGAACCCTGGAAGAAGTCATGTGATCTGAAATGGTGAGGTTGGTTCAGGTCCTGGCGTGGATAGAAGACAATGGAAGGGACCTGCCCTTACTTCTTTTCTCCCAAATCAGGTATTGTTCACACAGAGCAGAAGGTAGACGTAATGCTTTTCATTTTTTCCAGTCACATAATTTTTTTTTTTTTTTAAAATGGTTTTAAAATTATCAAAAAATAGTCAGGAGAAGTGGCTAGAGAGATGGCTCAGTGATTACAGGGCACAGGTTATTCTTACAGAAGACCCTGATGTCATTCCCAGCATTCACATGGCAGTTCACACCCTACTGTAACTCCAGATCCAGGGGATCACACTCCCTCTTCTGGTGTGAGGGCACCAGGCACACAGGTGGTACACATCCATAGATGAATGAACCCATACACATTTGGGGAAAAAAAAAAAAGGTTAGATGTGCTATCATGTGCTTGTAGTCCTACCACAAAAGGCTGAGGCAGAGGACCACTGCAGCCCAGGAGTCCAATGCTGGCCTAGGCAACACGATGAAATGTTTATCTCAAAAGGAAACTGAAGATTCAATGCAATCCTGGCACACATACAGCTGATAAAACTGTACATCAAAGAAAAGACTAGAAAGCTCTGCTCCAGTGCTGACATGGCTCCAACGACACAATACAGTTCTTAATGACCATCCTTCAAAACACTGTGGCTGGACTTTTAACTTTAAATATCCTATGATAGAGAGAATCGTATACTGAAGCCCATGTACCTACCAAGCAACTTCAGCAATTAGAAATACAGAAGTTAGGCATATTTATAATCCCCTATCCTTGGATTTTAAAGCATATCATAAATATTATATCATTTCATCCAAAAAAATCCTGCCCTGTATCCAGATTGAAAATTGTTTTCTTTTAAAATTATAATAAAATGCAATAAAGAAGTGTTGATATAGATAACCTAGAAAAACACTGAGAATTATGATGAGTCTCCAGAAACACAATGTATATAATATTTATATAATGTATTTCTATAATCTCAAAATTATAGAGAGCAGCTGTTGCCAGGGGCAGTGCATAGGAGGTGGACATGGCTATAAAGACGCAACAGAAGAGGCTGTGTCAGGAACATGTCTAGTATCCTGACTGCATTTGCATACTGGCTGTGGTCCTTATTACTTTTGCCAAGAGTCCTCATTAGGGAGAACTGGACAGAAGTCCTTGGCATCCTTCCTTATTTCTTACAACTGCATGTTTCTGAAAGCAATCAAAAAGTTAAATACTCACAACTCAGCAATTTCCCCTAATTGTCTCCTCAACGTGGGCTTCTCAGCTGGTCAAAACACACCCTGATACAGCTGTCCAATTTAGGATTCCAATCAAGTCTAAATACAACCTACTTGGCTGATAAAGCTCTAAGTTTCTCCTACTCTGTGGAGTTTTATCTTGGGGATGCTGGCAGAGGGAACTTTAAAAACCCACTTACTTGAGTAATTCTCATAAAATTATCTGAAGTCTGGATTTGGGTAGCCGTAGTCATGGTGTATCTTTATGTTCCCGTGTCTACTATAACATGGAACCTGAAGCCTGGTTAGACTGTTTTGACAAACATTAACAGGTACAATCTGCTTAACTGACAAATTAAAACTGCATACATTATGGTGTGCAATGTACTATTTTGATATATACATACATCTTACAATGATTAAGTCAAGTTAATTACTTAGATCTGTCACATAATTTCTTTGTTGAAAACACTTAAGCTGTGATTAGGAATTTCCCAGTGTGTTCTTTACCATGGAAACCTTGTGTGGTTTACTTCAGAAAGGACCCCTTCTTCTTTTTAGATGGGGCTCAATATATATTGAGCCCCTGTTGGCCTGGAGCTACTTGTGGCAATCTTGCCTCAGCCGGTTCTGGGATTATGAGCATGTGCCACTCTGCCTGGTAAATCGTTCCCTTTAACAAGTGCCCAATCTGCACCAACCTCCAGCCTTTACCAATCACATTTGACTCACTACTTCTGAATCTGACTTTTTAAAATCCCATGTCAGATATTGCAATTGTTTCTCTGAGTCTGCTAATTTCAATTAGCACAATATCGCACAGGCTCAAAACATGCTGCTGCAAATGACATTATTTCATGTTTGTGACCAGATAGTTTTACAGTGTCTAAATACACCTTCTTCCCCACTTGTGCTTCCACGTACACTTAGGTTAACTACATGTTGGCCATTACAAATATCATAAGCATAGAAGTTTAGCCATCCTTTTGACAGGCTGACTTCATTTCCCAGTGCCCAGAAGTGGGACAACTGGGTCACAGTGTTTTCCACAATGGATACCTTAGATCCATTAGATTCTCAACAGAAGCTACCATCACTCCATAACACCCAGCCCAACAGGTGTGAGATGGCATCTCATTCATTTTGAGTCCTTTATCCCTGACAATTAGTACAGTGGGCACCATTTCATGTATATGTTGGCTATTTGTATATACTCTTAAAATTCCATCCATCTGTCCATCCATTCATCCGTCCGTCCATCCATCCATCCTTTGACTATTTTAAGAGCTGGGCTTATTTCCTGCTTTTGGGTTCCTTAACTGTTTGGCTGTCCTTTGTCACATATAGTCTGGACATACTTTTCAACTCTACAATACTTACATTTTGCTATCCCACCAACTTATTTACTAATTTTAGCAGCTTAGATGATTTCTCACACACGACTGAGCTGAAACTATTTAACTATTTATCTGAATGGAGCATCACTTCCTATTTTCAGAAGAGTGAACTGGAATGGCGGTGCACTGGACGAGGCATTGGTACCAGTTTACTCGGTACTACCTATCCCACGCTTATGTTTCAGTGTTCTGTAATGACTTCAGATAGCAAAGTCTCCTTTAATAAAACCTTAGCTATATGGAACTTCCTTGTCTGCACTGGAGCATAGACACAGGCTCACTTTCTACACATCCTGCTGTAAATTTGAGAATCCTTCTCTCCTTGGAACCCAGGTCTCTTTTAACTGGCAAGAAGGTATAGCGGTGGGACCAGGGAGACTTGTTCTTCCTTATTATTAATAGAAAGGGCTAGAAAATTCTTTTAAATGGAAAATATTGATAGACTCATACTGATAATTCCCCTTCAAATTTAGTTCATTTGTTTTTCTTTTGAGACGGGGTTTCTCTGTGCAGCCCTGGCTGTCCTGGAACTTGCTGTATAGACCAGACTGACCTCGAACTCAGCCTCTGGTTCCCAAGTACTGGGATTAAAGGCATTTGCTGCCACCGCCACCACCACCACCACCACCACCACCACCACCTGGCTCCAAGTTTAGTCTTAATCATAGCGAAGTCTTAATTACTTTTCTTTAAGACTTATTTTATGTGAGTCTATGTGTGGAAATAGAGTTGCAGACAATTTGTGAACTGCCAGGTGGGTGCTGGGAATCGAACCTGGGCCGACATGAAGAATAACTGGTATTCTTAACCACTGAGACATCAATCCAGCCCTAGGGCATTAATTATAAAAATTGTTTACACTTTAAACTAACTTCTATTAATGAGTATCTCAAACTGTTTCTTTGTATTTTTAGTCCTTACATATATTGTAACATATTCAATTTCCAGATTCAAAAGCTTTTTAAGGAGGTTTGACTTGATATAGCAAAACTGCTTCATTCTGATCTCAATTTTTAAAGAGTTCTGTTACTTATAGTCATGTAAAACGTGCATGGCTCCAAAGCCAAATCTAAAAAATAGCATATATTTGCCTATTGTAGTTATCAGTCCCTATAGGCTAATGAGCTTACATTTTTTTAAAAAAAAAAATCACAGTGTGTTTGTGTGTGTTGTACATGCTATAGCACATATGTGGAGGTTAGCAGACAACTTTGAGGGGAACTGATCTTTGTCTTCCACAGGTAGATCAGGTAGATCAAACTCAGGTCCCAGGGCTTGGTGACAAATGATCTTATCAGCTAAGCTCTGCTGCCAGTTCTGAATAAACTTTTTACTTCTTTTTAAAGGAAACAAAAACCAAAAAGCCAACTCTGTATGTCTGTTTGCATAAATATACACATGTTCTTGTTTTCTTAGGTAATGGCAGTCCAGCTATTAGAATCAACCTACCGAAGGCATCACAGGCTTGGTAGGTGCAGTGGTTTGAGAAGGCATGGCCCCACACTCATGTTTTGAATGTTTGGTCTATAGAGAGTGACACTATTAAGAGATGTAGTACTGTCATAATAGGAATGGCCTTGTCGAAGGAAGTGTCACTGTTGGGGTAAGCTCTGAGATCTCAGATGCTTAAGCAGGAAACACAGTTCTTTTCCTGCCACTGCCGATCAAGATATAGAACTCTCAGCTCCTTCTCCAGCACCATGTCTCACTGAACACTGTCATGCTTCCCACCATAATGGTATAAACCTCCGAAACTAAGCCAGCCCCAATTAAGTGGTTTCCTTTTTAATAGGTACCATGGTCGTGGTATCTCTTCACAGCAATAGAAACCCTAACTAGGACAATAGGCTAACATGATTTTCATCATTCTAGATGCTTCAAGTTTAAGATGTGCTGGCTGGTCTATCCTAAGTCCCTGGTTTGCAGATGGCCTTCTCTTGTGTCCACATATGGTCTTTCCATTGTGCACAAGCACCGCTGGTGTCATATCTACATTTTTACTTCTTGTAAAAACAGTTAGATTTCATTAGAACCCACTACCAATGACCTCATTTTAGCTTAACGTCTATAAAGGCCATTTTAAGTGCTACTTGAAACTATGATTTAATGAGAGAGACACAGTAACTGTTTCTGATACAGAGTTTATAACTTTTTTTTTGCTAAGTATGTAAGTGAAACTATTCTGGCATCATTCCATAGCAGCATATGGAAGTCTTCTTCACTATGTTTTACAGCTTTGTAATACTTACTCTGTGGATAGTCTACTTTACCAATCAAGTCTCATATCGAGTGACATTTGGTTTGTGCTTAATCTTCTGCCTTACAGAGATATAATAAATGACTTTGGACACACATCTTTTTGTATTGTTGTCAGTGGATCTTTGAGACATTCCTAGAACCAGGTGACTTTCCTTATTCTGATGATCAAATGGTTGCTGAAAGTGCAATTGAGCATCTCTGCATGCCCAGAAAGCATTTTAATTTCTAAGAAAATTGATGCCTCTTGGTTTGTCTCTTTATAAGCAAACTCCACTCTTCTATTATCTGTGTGCTTTAGTTTCATACTGACATGTCTATGTCCTGCCTTTCTACTGTACCAGGAGTAGGGGTTTGAATGAGATCTCTTCTATAAATCTCAGAGATCTGTATGTATGTATGTATGTATGTATTTATTTATTTTTGGTTTTTGAGACAGGGTTTCTCTGTGTAGCCTTGGTTGTCCTGGAACTCACTCTGTAGACCAGGCTGGCCTCGAACTCAGAAATCTGCCTACCTCTGCCTCCCAAGTGCTGGGATTAAAGGCGTGTGCCACCACTGCCCGGCTTGGGTTTTTTTTTAATTTCAGAGATCTGAATACTTGGTTTTCTGTTGGTGGCTGCTGGGGAGGATTAGGAGGTTAGGTTTTACTGGAGGAACTATGTCATGGTGAATTTTGAAGTTAAAATACACAACACCATTTGAACTTAGCTCTCTCTGCTTTCTGCTTACAGATGGAGATGTGAGCTCTTGACCTTTGCTTCTAACCGCCTGCCACCATGCTTTTACTCCACTATCTTAAACTCTATCCCTAGGGAACCTAGGACCAATGAAACGTTTTCATAAGTTACCCTGGTCATGGTGTTTTACCATAGCAACCGGAAAGTTAACTGAGAAAGCAGGCATTCTTAGGCTCCTTTAGCTTGAAAAGCCCTCTCTTTAATTTTGAGAAACATATTTTTTATTTATTCTATTAAAATGTCGTCCTCCCTTTCTGAACTCTAGTGAGGTCCCTTGGATGGACTATACACCTCTCCTATGATAAGCCTTTCGTGTACACTTACTTTTTGGAAGTTCCTGTAGTCTCCAGCCTGACTACCATATATTCAAATGTGCATATATATATGTTTATGTGGGGAAGGGCTTTGGTAAAAATGGATTTGACCTTTCTTTAAATACAAGCAAAAAGTGAATTAATTAATACAATATTGAACAGGCCCACATTGGCTTTTCTTCAACCAATGATAATGCATGCACAATTAAACAAACACAAAAGCATATTTCAGTATTTCCCACGACCCGCCACCTAGCACGGTGCGTATACAAATGGCCAGGTCTCAACAACTACAAAGCCATTCTCTCTATTTCTGCTGTTGCTCTTTTAAAGATCCACCTCAGAGCACAGATACCATTACACCATCTGAGATGTACCATGATGGGTCTGAGATGTGAGCTTCTGGTCATGTAGATGAGAGACGGCACCATGAACACCTATATGAGAAGATGCCCTCATGCTCAGAATAAGGGAGAAGCCATGATCTCTCTTTTAATGCCCCCCCTTAGTGGATTATGTGCTGTTTTACTTCCGATCTGGTCTTTTGCATAAGGTTATTTTTTATTGCTATTTTAAAAATTACCTATCTGATGGCACAGTCACTGTACTAGAATAACCAAAATAAGGCTCAAATGTGGACAGAATGAAAAGGGACCATGATCTGAGTGAACAAAGGCAGCAAGCAGCCCTAGTTACCCACTGTACGCAGGTCCTGTGGGGTGTTTGGAACTCTCCCGGCATTACTACTGACTGGGAAAAGGTCAAGGACTCAAGGCCAACTTTCATCTCCAGGTCTGAAACTTCCCGGACAGATGCTTTCAATGTTTGCACATTTTCACTCCACACAGCTTCCTTCCTGGAACCCCAGCAAGACGTTTTGTGGACAGTTAAGTTTACCAGACCCAGTGTCTGGCTCCTCCTGCCGTCTGCTGATCTGGATGTAGAGCTCTCAGCTCCTTCTCCAGCACCACGTCTGCCTGCACGCTGCCATGATAACGGACTGAACCTCTGAAACTGTGAGGCAGCTCCAATGATATATTTTCGTTTTTATAAGAGCTGACTTGGTCAGACTGTCTCTTCACAGCAACAGAACAGTGACTAAGACATTAGCCTTCCTCTTGACCATGAGGAAATAGTGCCTTTTCCTGTATTTGGGAACCATCCAGGTGCATCAGGACCAAGACGCAGCATTTCCCCAGTTCAAATCATCCATGCAACACTGGAGGGGAATGGCAGCTCTTAGCCAGCTGATCCATCTCTGCCCTGGTATGGATGACACGCAGTGAGCACTGTGGCCATCTGTCTGCTTCTTACAGGTTCAAGGGCATGGACCACTTATGGAGATGGTTGGCTCAGCAGGCTTGAGAAGTCAGATGGAGACGCACAACCACCTGCAACCTCCTAAATTTCCATTTTTACAATTATTTTTTGTCTCTTTTATAGAATCCCTTTAATTTCTTTAACCTAATAAAATGTATGTGTATATTCTAGTCTGAGGTCAGGCTTTTGTTTTGTTTGTAACTTATTAGTATTGCTCTCTTCTCTTAAACAATAGTGGTTCCAGTCAATGATCTGATTCTTCATTAAGAACAGACTACACTGATGATAAGAGTTTCCTGTGTGCTCCAGCTCAGTCTCCTTACCAGATGGAAATTTTCCTTGGGAACTTCATGTGTGGTCAGGTGGGGTGCGGCAGGGCAAGGTAGTGCAGTTTGAACTAAGTCTCGGTTGTTAAGCTTTGTGTTAGGGTAAGAGTTGGCTGTCAAGATTGTGGGAATTTACAAATGCCAGAATGGGGCTTTAACCTAGATGGCAACATCTGTTCTGAACCTCAGGGTGGGAACGGGGGAGAGCATGCCAACTGGTGCAGACTATTCCATGTATGAGACTTCAATTAATCTTTTCCTCAGTACTACTTCCCACGCTTCTCATCCATTGTACCTGCCAATTCTGGGCCAGAGTCTCTTGGGATTCCCATAAGCAGGCTGGTTCCCAGATCCCTCTAGTTCCTTTCCTAGCACATTCTGAACTGTAAATCTTTCCACCTCTTCTATCCGTCAACATGTTCCCATCTGCCTTGTCTTCTAGAAATTCATTGAAGGCTGTCATCTGTTGCTTAACACCCCTCCTCATTGCTATTCTACCTCTACTGCTAAGACTACAACAATTACAGTAATCCAGCAGTGTCCAGGAAGGGATTAGGGCAATCTAACGTCAATTCCTTCCTCAGTTTTCTGGCCACTGATTTGCTAGGAAGAAATAGATATGCACTTTTTGTAACTGTGTTTTTAAAAGCTATAGATTTTAAAAAGTCAATTTCTTTTGCAACAAGTGGCATGTATATACCACTGGAAGAACAAAGACAGACTTTTAAAGCAAGATAATCTTCCATCATTTCCCTACGCCTAAAAAAGAAAAGAAAGCAGAAAAATGCAGTTTCTTCTGAATTTGATGACTATGGGGTATTTGTGCCAATCAATAAGGAAAAGTAATCCTTTTTGTGTCATGGAACAGGAGAGAAGTTCATGGAATTTTTATGTGGGTTTCCTAAGGAGCTAGACTAATTTTAGAAATGGTGACTTTAGAAGGGCCTTAGGAGGTGTGTAAACTAGGTAGTTGGACATAAATTTACAAGTCGAGAAGATATGGTTTTAAAACTTGAACACTAATAACCATGCTGCATATGAAGTCACAGAAAGCAAATGATTTACAAGGGCAAAGAGCAGAATTCTAAGGAATTATGTGCTAAGAATGTGTGGAAGAAGAAGCCACTTTTAATATATATCACACGTGAGTGTTTTATTATATTAAATGCTTTTGAAATGTCTATTGCGAACAACACTATAAAGCTTGCACTAATCTTTTTAACTAAATGACCATATTTATTGGAAAAGTAATTGAGGTAAAGTGCAAGATGAGATTCAATTTCAGGTAACATCTGAAGCCATGACTTCAGATGGAACCACACCCACATCTGTGTCTCGGCAGTGGCATTAGATGGCAGAAGGAATAACTAATTTGGAGCTGACCCGTTGCCAGGTAGACAAGCTGACTGAAAAGGGCACAGAAATGCAATTACTACAAGAATGGATGAAATAGTTCAAGAAATTCAGGAAACTTAGCAAACAAAATTGTGGATATCTGAAAGCTAGAGAGTAGCCAGAGAGTCAGGATGTCATTATTGGTAGACTGACTATGTAAGTAAGGGACAGAATAAAGTGGATAATGGATAGACACAAGGCTCAGATCAGAGAGGAGGCTAAGTGAGTGTTTCTAAGCAAGCATCACCGGAAAGCCAAGGGAAAGAAATGGTATTAAAGATGCTGCATTAGCTAAGCACACGGCAGTGCCGGCACCTGAGACGTTGGCTTCCAATCTTTTCCTTAGATATGGGTGACTGTCGCTACAGGTCCAAGTAGCATTTGATTCACTCATCTCCCTACCAGACACCAAGCAGGTACCAGCCACGTGTAGCACTCATGCCCAGCTACAGGAGAGTTTAAAGATGCAGGGGTTGGGGGCGCCCTGCGTGTCAGGGCTGCTACCATCACACTGGCACAGTGCAGCATCATATCCTGGAGCAGCCCACAGTGCAGGACCTATGTGGCCCCCTTCACAGAGGATTGGTCGGTCCTACAGCCACTCTTTTCCGTCACTGTCACAAATAACAGGCAAAGTTCAATGAGTGTGTGCTTAACAGCCTGCTTGAGTGTGGCCTGCCTGACGGCACATGGGAGAACAAGAAAGCAACTGGTGCAGGTGCCCATGCAACATTTTCCTCATGATCAAAAGCACTAAAGATATGTACATCCATGAAGACTCTTAAGAGCTGGGTATGGCACTGAAGTGCCCAGCACCAGGTGTTGAGGGAGGAAGATGGTGAGTGTAGGCCAACCTGGGCTATGTAGTGATACATGGCAAAAAGAAAAAGTAGCCTACTTAAGATGAGAAGCTACTCCACATGTCTACTGCTACTGTGCTGGATGACATAAAGATGAAGCAGATGCAGAACTAGCTTCAGGTCATTAGCAAAGATACTTCTCTGTTTCCTTTACCATACACTGAAGAAGAATACTGCACCGTATGTATTAAAATGTGAAAAGCATTCTTGCCTGTTTCTTTTTAGGAAGTGCTTTGCTTGTATGCTTTTTTTCTTGAGATTTTCTCTTGTTCATCTTCTCTTTGCAGGGCTCGGCTTGAGTAGCATATGAGTTGCAAACACCCGTTCCTGCAGAACTCAGCATCTGCTATAAAGGAAATCAAAGTAAGGGCAAATAAAACACAGGCAGTCACCTTTCACAATATGGCCCAGGTTTCCTATGATAGGCCCATCCTGCTTGCCCCCCCATCTTCAGTGCTTGGTACTAAAACCCAGATTGGGTACCCACCCTGTCACCGAGCCAAATCTCTTATCTACTTTTATATATTTCATTAGAAGTACTTTAACCCAAATTAAAAGAGGGAATTACTAATTAACACCCATAGATTCAGAAGGATATTGTATTAGGATGAAAAAAGTAGTAAGAACTAGTGGCTTATTAATTCATCAGGTATTTATTTACTGTTATTATCTTATAATAATAGTATAGGTATGCTTATAGACAAAGATATAGACAAGATCCAACTACATGTAATGAACAAAAGACATGTAGCCAATGAAAGTGACGTTCATATACTGTCAATTGAATGCCACCCTAGAAAACAAATTAAAACTGTTTAAAAAGGCACGTACTAGCCAGGTGATAGTGGTGCACACCTTTAATCCTAGCACTCAGGAGGTGGACAGGCAGATCTCTGTGAGTTCAAGGTCAGTCTGGTCTACAGAAGGAGTTCTGGGCAGCCCTGGCTGTCTTGAAAGACAGCCATGTCTTGAAAAACCAAAAGCCAAACCAAAAAAAGGTCATGCACTAAGTTAATTTTGGCTCTTATTTTTATGTGGATCTTCTCCACATATAAAAAAATTCATAATCATACAGATTTATAGCTAAATTAACAAATAGCTTGCCTTTTATAGTAATATAGTTCTGAAGGAAAGCTCTTGTTCTAGTGGATTTTTTGAGTAGAATTAAAATCAAACCAGCAAGACATGACTTCAGGTTACAGATGAGTAAGACAAAGTATTAATTCTTAATAGCACCCAACGAAGTCAGGATTTTCTCCACCGCCACCACCATGAAGATTTAATTAAGTATTTACCTTTCTTCTGTGAGAAGTCCGTGTAGGTCTACCAACACTGCAGACTATTTCTTCATCGTTATTTAAAGAATTGCAAGTGCTAGGGCCTGGTATCAGGAAACAAGCAAAAAACCAACACGAACGACATGGTTAAAGAACAGCATCGTGGTTTTTGAGTCACAGTTGCTCTTAAATATCATATTTATGCACAGATAATAAGAGCAATGAGGAGATCCAGAACAGCATTTAAAAGAGTTTGTGTGGCTGAATATACAGACTGAGTGCAATCAGAGCATAAAGTGGAACATAACTGCACCTTAGACACACCTGCCTGACGTTTATAATAGCTCTGAAGTAATACGTTCAGAGCTTAGAACATGGCAGACTAGAGTCATAACTTATTAAGTTACAGCTTTAGAGTCTAAGCTCACAAACCAAGGCTGCACCAATAAGAAGACATCAAAGGATTTCAGAGGGGAGGACACATGAATACAGGGTTCATAATCCAAGTACTCACAAGATGGCTTTGTCAGCCAAGCGTGGTATGTCAGAAAAATCAGGAAAACCCTTTGTCTTACGATCATAAAAGACATGTACTTGGCAAGTATATGCAATGAGAATGCCATGCTAATGGTGGGTAAGACTTGTGGCCATTTAGGAATGGTCCTTACAATCCAAATGGTTTCACTTTGTCAGCTGTGCAAACATCGAACTCTATTATTGATGCTCAATAGGCTAAGAGGTCAGCAGCACTGTGTATTATCAACTTGAAGCAGAGAAAACCCATTTAAGTTAACGTGGGTGATTATCAAGTATGACACTTGCAATAGAAAGAAGGGGTAACTTTTCATACACAGTATTTGGTTTTCTTAAAATCAAGAACATCTTGTTGTACCACATACGAACATTTAAGAATAAAGAGATTGAGTTTTATGTGCTAAAGACAAGAATTAAGGGGCTGGGGAGGCAGCTCAGTTGTCAAAGTGCTCCTTGAGCATGAGGACCTGAGTTTGACGCCCAGAACCCATCGAAAAAAGCCAGGTATTGGGGGTGGAGAGATGGCTCAGCAATTAAGAGTATTCTTTGCCCTTCCAGAGGATCCAAGTTCAGTACCCAGCACCCACCCTGGACGGCTCACAACTGCCTGCCCAGGGGAATTGGCCATTCTCTTCTAAGCTCTGCAGGTACAGCCTACATACATAAACACGAGTAGCAATACATATAAATAAGTAAATCTAAAGCTAAAAGGGGAGGGGTGGCAGCTTACGGCATGAGATGCCATCCTAGGGCCAGGACGATTCCTAGATTCCAGATAAATAGATTCCTAGAGTTTGCCAGACAACTATCTAGTCTAATGACCAAGTTCTATACTAATGATGAAGCCCGTCTCAAGAAACAAAGTGGGTGCTGGGCAAGACTGTGTGCATGCTCATAATCTCAGTGCCATGGGGCAGTGGAGACAGGAGGATTACTGGGGCTTGCTGGACACTAGCTGAGATCCAGATTCTGTAAGTGAGTCCATCTCACTTACAGAATCAAAGGAGTAAAAGCATAGTGTGAGCAACAGGACAGGACAGATAATGCCCCTTCCATGCACATATATACACACGTGTACACACACACACACTCTCTCACCACCCCCCACAAAAGACAAACACAAATAATACCTGGAGGAGTCTCAGAGAGTGAGGATTTGCTAGGACTCAGAATTGCAAATGATCCCTCAGGTGGTTTTATGTTTTCCTAAGCAAAGGAAAAAAGTATAAATTAGATACCATTAAGTTCAGTGAATATGTAAATGACATGCCACAAAGAAAAATAATGCCTTACTTTGGTAGGAGGAATTGTAAGTAGAGAATGGAAATAAAAAAAAAAAAAAAACAAAAAAAAAAAACAGAAGAAAATGAGGTGCAGGCTAAACAAAGATAACTTTCTAACTCAGTGGTCACCTTCATAACGCAAATGTAATTGCCACCTGCAACCACCCCAATAAAGTGTCACAATAATCACTGACAAACTACTTTTTAGTTTAAAATTCCATTGCCAAACTTCTACAAAGCAAATAAAAGAAAATCATTAAAAAACACCATCTAGTATTATAATATTTTTCAATGAAATTCATGGAAAGATGGCAAAATAAACAAGATATCAAAGCCTCCCCACATAATTGTAAGATAGTAACTATTGTTCATTCATAGAAAAATATGACAATTTGAAAAAAAATCCCCCTTTCATACCAGTTTACTCATATATATTTAATCAGAAATGCTCAATTTCACAAGACACCTTTTCTGCACGGATCGAGATGATTAGACAGCCTTTCTGTCTTATTTGGAAAAGTGTGTATAAAATCAATATTATAGTTTGCTTAATTATGTGGTAGAATTAATTAGCATAATTTTTACTTTGTGGGAAAGTTTTAGTGACAATTTAAATTTCTTTAACATAGGGCTATTGAAACAATGTATTCCTTCTTGAGTGAAGGCTTGATGCTTTATGTATTTCAGAGACCGTCCATGGTTTATCTGAGCTGCTAAAATGTCAGCATGAAGTTGATGATAGGCCCCTACTGTCCTTGAACTCTTGTTAGGATATAGTAATGTCACCTCTTCTTCCTGATTCTGATCACTTTTCTCCCCTCCCCCCGAATTAATTTGATTGAAGATTTACTAAAATGTGTCTACCACTACATGTTTTTTTCTCCATCTTACAAAATAAATTATTTCAGTTCTAAGACGCATTTTTCATACTTTAATGCCTCAGACATCTGCGTTTCTTTTCTTAGTGATATAAAACATCTTACAACCAACAGCACTTGGGTTTCATGGAGCGACTGTATATAGAGACTGAAGTGTGGCATGTCATCTGACCTACTTCATAATTTCAAATCATAATTTTCATGCAAGAACCGTGAAGCCGGATGGGAACAGGAGCAAGCTTTCCCTGGGATTCCCTACTTACGAGATTTTCCTCCTTGTCATCAAAGTTCGGCTGAAGGAACTGCTCATGAACTGGGGACTGCCGGGGACTGGTAGCCTTTATGTTCCTGGGATGAACAGGAGTTCCTCCTTTACACAATGGAGTGTTGGCTGGTAACGATTCATCAAACACTTCAGGGCTTAAGTCTTCCCCAAAAGTAACTCTCTTCCTCTTCCTCAGATTCAGACAGCCTGGTGTTTTACAGTTTTCTCTACCTATAGACAATAAATGAGAACATGTTCAACAACGAAGCTGTTTTTCTTACCTAAAAGGCATACATACAGTAGGATGTCTGAATGTGGTATACTCAGCTGCTATCTGTATAATAACACAATTTGTAGAGGAAATTCAAATGGGTGAAAACCACACTTTTAACTAAAATAGCACTGACTTTCAAACAAGGTAATTATTTCAGGTGTCAATAAAATTGGAGCATCTGAAGTTCTCTACAAGTCCTGCCTTTAAGTAAAACTTTCTGTGCATGTGTGGTGCTGGGGATTAAACCCAGGTCCCTCACCCATGTCAGGCACACCGTCTACCACTGAGCACACCCTCCAAGATCAACTGAGTCTCTCTAAAGACACCTTTCTTCCCCACTGTTCTCCATCCCCAAGTCATTTCAGACACAATAAAGCATGAACAGATTGTCAAAAAACTGATGCATTATAGCAAGTTCTGAAAAGAAAATAATACCCTTAGTTTAAAAATAACTATGAGTAACATACCTGCTCTTCCTTCTTTGCAACAGTTTGAAGGATGTGGGATCAGATGAGTCCCGTCATTAGAGAGGTTGTATTCCTAATCAGAATAATGACCAATCAAAGATTTTACTCCTTTAATAACATAAAGTCACTAAAAAGAATGGGATTGCTGAACATTTTTTCAAGAAATTCTTATTTCTTTATTTTCTTAATTGTTTTAGCTTTAAACACCATGCTGGAAAAGCCCAAGTAAAAACTTCTCTCATCTTCTATTTATTTTTTAATATTTATTTTTAAATGTATAAATGTTTTGCCTGTATGTATAGATGTGTACCACATGTGTGCCAGCTCTTTTGTGAAGGCCATTGGATCCCCTGAAGCTGGCATCACAGACAGCTGTGAGCTGCCATGTGGATGCTAAGAACTGGACCTGGATCCTCTCTGTAAAGAGTAGGAAGTGCTATTAACTCTTTAGCCATCTTTCTGGCCTCTGGCTTCTATGTTTTAATAAATAGTATTGTGAGCCAAAATCGAGACCAGAAATCACTGAGTATGGGTTAAGATCATCCCATTTGATCTAGCAAACTAATGAATGTGCAAGTGGCTAATGTGCGAGTGTGTTCTATCAGGTGTCAGATCAGGCAGGCCTCAAGGTCCAAGCATGAGAACTGCACTAACAAAAACACACCAGATAAATGATGTCGAGGGGAGTTGTGCCGAACGCATGACAACAGCACTTATAGCAAGCATGGAATTTCCTGCCTGAATTAGCATATTCTTGAGGAAGAAATCTGTCTGTTTACCCAAAAGATTACAGAGGGTGCAGTATAAAGGAAGGACAGTATAAGCCAGGCAGAAGAGAGCCAGGCCTGCAGGGAAAACCAACCACACTCCAGCCTCACCCACAATCCCTGCCCAGCCCATGGTTTTGAGTACGGCTCACTTCCCAAACTTTAACTCCAAGATTGTTCTACCCAATCAAGCCTCCTGTCCGCAACCTCCCGAGTTAGTCCTCTTCAGAAAAGCCCACATTCTGCCCACTAGATGGGGAGGACATCACAATAAACAAGGCGACATTACTTACTAGATAGATACATGTCAAAGCTACTCATGGAACCACTCAAACATGCTACCCATTTCCTGGCAGCTCTCTCCTGCCTTAGGTTACGGCAGTCACAGAAACATGGATGGCTGAAGAGGCAGGTCAGACCCACACACTTGGAATGAGTAAGCCCCGGACTGAGGCATTGATGGTGAACTAATTTGGCAAATGCAGTCAACTATAATTTGGATTAACTTTTAGACTTATATAGTCTACCTACATTGAATTCTGAATACTACTCCAATATTACTTGAAAACAGAACCAATCTCAGAATGGTACTGTGACTTTACAAAAGGAAAAACAAGTGTGGGTTTCCCTGCACACCAGTGTGACATGCGGACCTCAGTTACTACTCTGAAGCAAACATCCCGGAACTCCTTTGCTTTAGGAAGCAAAACTCTTACCTTTCCATTCTCTGAGAACAGCTTACCAGGTTTCTTCAACACAGAACGAAGCACAAAGGTCTTAGTGGAAGGGCTGCTGCTCCCGCACACAGGACTCACTGGAGACTTGGCGGTAGTGGCTGTGCCTGAGCTCAGTGGTGTTGCAGGTATGTCAAGTGGAACAGCATCAACTAATCTTGTGCCCTCTACACAGTCAATCACTGCAGGACCTTCAAGGGGAAGGAAAGATGAGATTGTCCAAACCTGCCTCTTCCAGGCACAAGATACTCACCACACTTACCTAGACGGTAACACCGTGTTTAAAAAATCCCACTAGTGAGCCTGGAGCCCAGGAGACAGAGGCAGGAGAATGGACATTTTAAAGCAGCTAAGACTATACAGTGAGATCCTATTTTACAAATCCAAACGCTAGTGGTATTGCTTAGTGGTAGAATGATTACCTAATGTCTTGGTTAGGGTTTTACTGCTGTGAACAGACACCATGACCAAGGCAACTCTTATAAAACCAACATTTAATTAATTGGGGTTGGCTTACAGGTTCAGAGGTTCAGTCCATTATTATCAAGATGGGAACATGGCAGCATCCAGGCAGGCATGGCGCAGGAGGAGCTGAGAGTTCTACATCTTCATCTGAAGGCTGCTAGCAGAATACTGACTTCCAGGCAGCTAGGACGAGGGTCTTAAAGCCCACACCCACAGTGACAAACCTACTCCAACAAGGCCACACCTCCAAATAGGGCCACTCTCTGAGCTAAGCATATACAAGCCATAACACCTAACATATGCTAGGATCAAACCCTAGCAACATAAAATGGAAAAGAAATTCAACTCTAAAACTCCTTGCTCATAGACTTCATCTGGACATGAACAGAAGACAGAGAAGTAGCACTGGTCACTTTACTACATGGCTATCACAAATAAAGGTAAGAGGTTTTGGCTCTTAAAGATATCTGGGTCAAGGATGGGAAAAAAAGGTTGGGATGAGCCTTGCACTGCTACGGGACATTTTGTTAGGATGCCTATTATTTGCAATATGGAACTAACCTGAGCCAGACCCTGATAATGAGCCATTTTCTTACTCAAGATGGAGGCATTTCAATATGTAAACACAGTAGCAGAGGAGGGGATGAGGGGGGAGAGAGTATCAGCCCACACAGAAGCTGCCTGCCAAACACAGGCTCCACAGGCAAACACAGGGAGTTAAATCTGAACTCTACTCAGCAGTGAGGCAGACGCAGTCTGAGATAAAAGGAAAACCCTGTATGACATACACACTAAGACATCATTTGTGCTACATGAAACATGTTCTAGCCATCCAAATCTGTAGGCATATGTTTGTGCATTGCATAAAGGTTTATCCTTGTGTTATTCAATTGCTGATTTTTCCGCCCTCCTTTTGTTTCAATCTGGATGCAGCATTGTAATGCTTATATTAAGAATTTCTTGTCTTAAGTTTGTATAAACAGTTTTTATCACTTATTCTCTGCCTTGTCAATGAATACTGATCACCCAATGGTTGAGCAGAAGAAAAATTAGGACGGAAGCTTCTGCTAGCTGGGGACACAGAGAGAGAAACACACAGAGAAAGAAAGTGAGAGGGGGGAGGGAGGAGGGAGAGAGGGAGACAGACAGAGAGAGAGAGAGAGAGAGAGAGAGAGAGAGAATGAATGAGAATGAATATGTTTCAGACCTGTCATGAGGATGAAGAGATGAAACAAGGAGACACCAGAAGAAAAAAAAACATCTAAAGCCCAAAGACCCAGATCAATGATAAATGCATGACCATGGCTGAAAGGTGGCCAGATTAGCATAGGGGTTATCATAGATCATTTAACTATCTAGCTATTGATATGCAGCCTGAAATAAATCTTGGTTCCTCTCTGTAGTCATTGGGGGACTAGCAAGGGTAAAGAAATACAGCTGATGGATGAATTTACTCTTTACACATATATTAAAAATAATTCATTTTACACAAATCATGATTCTCAACTTTCCTAATGCTGCTACCCTTTAATACAGTTCATCATTTTGTGATGACCCAACCATAAAATTATTTTCATTGTTATTTATAACTGTAATTTTGTATACTATATGAATTGTAATGTAAATATTTTTGGTTGGCAAAAAAGGTCGAAACTCACAGGTTGATAACTACTGAACAAAATGAAGATTAGCAAGGGGAGGCATGATTGCTAAGGGGAGGTGTGAAGTGACTAAGCAGCATGCTGAGCACTTGGCATGGAGGACCAGCAAAGCCAGCAGAATGCCAAACTCTTAGTAGCACATAGCAGGCACAGAAACGTACTTGACAGGACTTTCAGCCAGAGAAGCAAGAGGCAGGAAGTGGAGAAGGCAAGAAAGAGAGCAGGTGCTTATATCGGCTTCTTTTAAAAGACATAACCTAAATTTGTGTTTGTGTCTGTATATGTGTATAAGCATGTATGTGCAGTAGCCCGCAGAGCCTAGAAGTGCCAGATTCCTTTGAAGCTCAAGCTCCATGCATCTGTGAACCACCAACACAGGGGCTAGGAGCCTCCAGAAGGTCAGTAGGCACTCCCAATGGCTGAGCCATCTCCTAGACTAACAAACAACAAAACTTTCTAACCTGTCTGACCCATGGACAGGCTCATCAAATAACCAGGCAGTTTGAAACATTTGACCACATTAACAAAACTCCACTGCTCAAAACAATGCTTCCTTCCTTGTTCTGGGTAGGATTAAGCGGAGTACTTAAAGGAACAGTGGCCCTTGTTACATTGTTACCACTTGAGATGGAGTGTAGAATCGGGTATCAAGTAAAATGACATTAAGTCTCACAAGAGCGAAACTGCCAAGAAGGTGGCAGTACCGTATTTTATCTAGGTGACACACATAACCTGGCCTTGTGCCTTATCTGCGCAGGCAGAAATCCACCCGTCCACCTTAGAATCAAAAGCAGATATTCACTACAAGAAAGGAGAAAAAAGTTAATTTTGAAGCTGAAGAAAAGCTCCAGGGGGGGAGTTTAGATCACTAAGAATATAAACAAAAAATGGGAAGAAATGCTACAGAAATAGGTGTATATGCTCAGTAAATACAGATAAAAAACCAACCCTATTTCCTCTTAACTTATATGAAACATTTGATGGTTTAAAGCAAAAAAGATAACATGCATGGGTCACAACCAAGTAAATGTGTATATCATCTACTGTAAAAAGGACTATACATCACAGGAGGGAAGGGCGTATAAACTTGTGTGTTTTTATGTACAGCTGTATATATGGCCAAAGGGCCTAGAAGAATGTGTGTTGGAATCCCAGAGCAAGAGAACAAGACAGAATGAAGAACAGCTTAGAAGATAGTAAATGCTAACACATTAACACAGAAGTCTTAAAACAGAGGAAATGGAAACAAAGCATATGACAAACAGTAGATGTAAGTCAAACCATATTAATAATTACTTGAAATCTTAATGGGCTAAAGCAGGGTGATCCCCACACTTGCAATCCCAATAATTATGAGGTAAAGGCAGGAACATTAGGAGTTCAAGGTTACCACTGGCTATGCAGTGAGTTGAATGCCAACCTGGGCTACACAAGACTGTCTGAAAACACACTCACACACCCACCCACATGCACCCAAAACAAAACACAGGTTGTGTACAGTGCGTTTCTAACAAAATATAGTTGCCAGCAGTCAGAGGCCCTACTTTCATTCCTTCTACCCCAGCCCCAGTAAAACAGGACCTCACTGTTTCCCACGTTAGCTTGGAACTTAGTTCTGCTTCAGCCTTCCAAGTGCAGGGATTTCAGGCATGCGCCACCAAGCCTGGCCCCAGCCTCATACTGCAATTACAGTAATAGGTGCCTGGCCCCAGCCTCACACTGCTATTACAGTAATAGATACTACTTTATTATTATCACACTATTTCTCCTCCAGTTTGGAAGCGCATCACTAATTCTACTCTAAAAATTAAGAAATGCTTATTGATCTACTGTGCCTTTTTCCGTTGCGAGCCTGTATGGGGTACACCCAGAGTCCATGTGGAAGGCAGAGGAGAACTTGTGAGCCACAGTTCTACCATGCAAATCTGAGGGATTGAACTCAGTTGTCAGACTGGCAGTCGGCACCTTCTCCACGCCGTCTAGCACACCTAATACTTTGTGACAGCAGTAAGAATAAAGGACAGTCACAGCAGTGATCCCAGAACACTGCCGCAGTCCCTGTCACACAAGAGCCACTTTCCCTCATTTCAGCTTACAGACACATCCATCACAAATGTTTATGAATGGGGCAACCTCCGTCTGCACTAAGGAAAACACAAACTTACCCTGGGAAGCCTCCCTGAACTCTGGAAGGGGAGCAGCCATACACCCAGGCTGGGCTGAACCGATGTCAGATGACTTCTAGGAGAAAAGATGAAGGAATCAAAAGCACAACATTCATTACTAATGTACTACTGATACTGTCTTTATGGAGACTTCAGTAAGCATTATGGATAACTGAAAATCCGTGGTTCAACTGATCTCATAGCACGGCAAAGTACACAGGGAACTAGCAACAGAGCACTCATCCCAGCAGCATCCAGAACATTCCACAAAATGATTTTCGATCCCAAAGAAAAGTTTATGTAATTCCTTTTTGTTGCCTCCTGAAGCCTAGAGAGCTGTGCTATATGCTATTCTCTAAATAGAAATTCTCAAAAAGCATATCCATATTAATTCAGAAATTAATTAATTTCTTCTGTGTGATTTCGGTCTAATGAATCAAAGTTCTGGAGAGAAACAATTACTATTGCTTCTACCAAGTGATCATTTTTATTTTATCTTGAATAGAGCAGAGGAAACTAGGACCGTAAGCCAGTCCTTGTGTCATGGGGACTGCAGAAGTGTTTTGGGATCACTGAGCAATGACTGTCCTTTATTTTTACTGCCATTGCAAAGTGGGCTACATGGCTTACAGAAGGTGCCTACTGCCAACCCAACAACCTGAGTTCAATCCCTAGGACCCAAAACAACACAACTCTCCTCTGACCTCCACAGGTACTGTGTGATACTCACTGAAACTAAGCTAAGATGGTGTGGGGTGTCTCCTCTCGGGAATGAACCAAAAAAACCTCTGGTCACAGAATGAAGACACAAAGCAAGAAGAAAGGGTCACGTGACTGGTTTTGCAGTCACCAGCTGCACAAAGGTCACCAATTCCAGTAGCAGTCTTTGTCCAGTTTTAGTAAAATTCACATAGATTTTTGCCTTTCCACAATCTTGACAGACTTTTAGGTTGTCACAATCCACAGAAATTCCTAGTGCTCCTTGAAATATGTAGAGGAGCAAAGATGAATGCAGAAGAGCCTACTTCCCAGGCAGTCTGATGAAAGACTGGGTAGGCAAGGGAAATGCACAGTAGGTGGACCTGGGCAGGCAGGCACTCCCAGTTTCAGGAACTGATACTCCAGTTGGTATCTAAATAATCTCCTCAGGGACCTGTGCTCCCTGGATAGACAAAAAGTCATTTCAGGGCACAACTTAAGGCCTAGAGTCAAACCATCATGTAGAACACCTCATGCAGAAGGCCCTTGAGCTTTACTGTCCCATAAAAGTAATCAAAAGCAACCAATCTTCCCAGCTTCTAAACCAACAGACAACAAAAGTCACACAAAAATATAAGGCACAACATGAGTGCACACACACATGAACACAAAGGCATATACATACACACTCATTTGAGAGCCATAGCAATAATATGGTGAAACTAGGAACTAATATCACTGGTCCTGATAGTCTTCGGCCTGTCTATGCAGAAACCACAATTACCTCAGCAAGATCTGAGGAGGTGCCCTCAGCACATGCCCTGTCAGCAAACGTTTTGGTGCCACTGAGATAATCATCTGGGCTGTCCTGGGAGGATATTCTCCTCCGCTTTGAAGAGGAGTTCACGGGGAACCCAGACTGCTGATATTCAACAAAACCTTTTTTGGCTGTATGCACAAGACAAAAATAGAAACAAAATGACATAGGGATAAATATTTTCTTTTACATTTATTATTTAAAAATATCATCCATTATAATAACATAATGCCAATTTAATGTTTGTATGTACATCATCAACGAAAACAAAATTCTACCTGATTTCAGTCAAAAAGGGAAACTGAAAGGCAGGTGTGGTGGCACATACCCATGTAGAACCAGCACGTCCAAGGCCAGCCTGGGTTACAAAGCAAACAGGAGACCAGCCAGGGCTGCACAGTGAGACCCAGGCAGGGCTGAGGAAAGCAGTGCTGTGCTCACTTATCCATCTTCACTCCCGCTGCTCAGGGCAGCTAGTGGGTTGACACAGCCTTTGCAAGTGCCACGAGAACCAGCTTCCTCAGCTTCCCAACTGAAGACCAGCGCTGCTTCTCTAAGAATCCACTAGAACCTCAGCTCTACATTGGTACTCACAAGGCATGCAGCCTTATGGACTGAGCAGCACCAGGTTCTCAACCACTTCAGGGTATAGCCAGCAACTGCTGCATTATCCAGTCCATAGCAGGCAAGCCAGTCTAACAAATTCCTGTTTTAATAGATATTCATGCCCTCCATTCTGTTCCTCTGGAGAACTGTAAGATCCTACCCTTGGTGCATCTGCCTGCAAACCACATGCTGGCAAAACCTGAAAGACACAGCTAAGTTCTAATCTGATTGTACTTGATTTTTATGAGAGAGAGAGAGAGAGAACACACTGTAACGTGTTCAGTTAATTCTATGTATAAAAGGATTTTAATGACATCATAATTACAAAAATGAAGTAAAAAAATTAAAACCTGGACAACAATTCAAATAATAGGTAACTTATAAACTACAAATTAGGACACTCAAACAGGTTCTACATCGTGCAGCAGAGAAACAGACTCTGTTAAGTAATTAGTGTGTAAAGTACCAGAACTGCAAGAAAGCCAGTGTTTTGTCAACTGATGTTTAAAATATTTTGTCACTGAAAAAGCCAAATGACAAAAAAAAAAAAAAAAAAAAACAAAAACCAAATGAATTATACGGGCACGGTGAAGAATACAGCAGACTATCAACACATTAATCAGACTGGGCAAATCTGTGGTTAACAGAAGGGCAGGATATTTGCTCTCCATATATGTTTTTACAAAGTTTAACAATAATTCTATAAAAATCAACATAAACCTAAATTTGCCACAAATTGGTCCTGGCCTTTTAAAATTCAAAACAATTACTAACTATGGAAATAAAGGTATAGGTTTTCAACAGAAACCATAGGACTTGGTATGACTCAGTTGTAAAGCACTTAAGACATTTGAGGGCTTGGGGCTTGACCCTTAGCACCACAAAAATAAAGTAGATAAACTAGAAATAGACAAACAGAACAAAGCCCTAAAACCAGAGATGCAGATTTTTGTGTGAAATACTACAAATTTTAGGTATTAGTCTCCATTTACAGAAACAACTATGCTCTGAAAACATTTCTTTCACCTTGTAGAAATGAAATCTCTTTGTCATAAAGCTCATTTTTTTTTTTTCCTTTTTGGTTTTTCGAGACAAGGTTTCTCTGTATAGCCCTGTCTGTCCTGGAACTCACTCTGTAGACCAGGCTGGCCTCAAACTCAGAAATCTGCCTGCCTCTGCCTCCCGAGTGCTAGGATTAAAAGGCACTGCCCGGCTCATAAAGCTCATCTTGATAAAGCTCATCAAGGTCAACCATGTCGAACCCCTTCTACTTACTCAAATCTGGTATCTTCGACTCTCCATCTACCTCTGATGCTGAGTGACCACCAGCCATCTTCTCAGTTTCCTGTATGGAGTGAAAAGCTGACCGAAAAGCAGACATCCGCTCTCTTAAAACACTGGCATTTCGATACAGTCTTGGGCTACCCTGTGAATGTATAAAGTACAGAAGCATTATAAATCAGTTTCTTAGCTAGGCCTGTCACCACTGACTCAAACTAAAGCACATGAGAGGCTTATGCAGACAAGTTAGTGTGGGAGAGCCTCCTGTCCTCAGCTACATATATTCTGTCTGAATAGTGGGTGTGCGGTCCCATTCTAAGCCGAGCAAAGACTAGCTAATGGCTATCCACAGACGTATACCAGATATGCCAGCAGCTACCAAGCCAGGCTAACAGAAACTTCAAATGGGTAGGAAGTGTTTTTACAGGACCCTAGAACAAATGCATCCCCAGTTATTTTGGGGGGTGGGGAATGTAAGTCACTCTGACAGGATTCTAAGCAGCTTAAGAAGAACTGTGGCAGCCATCATCTGAGATAGTGTCAATAAAATGCTATCAAAGGGAACGACAACGAGAAAGAAGTTCAGAATGAACCTGTTAGAGAAGCCAACCTCAGAGCAAGGAAGAAAAAAGGCAGAGGGACCCTCCGATCTGAAAGTATCCAATGGAAGTTATCAGGTTTATCAGTCCACTGTCTCCAATGTACTATGCTCTATGCCTAGAGGACCTCCACCCTGCAAAGCCAGAACAAGACAAGGATGGCTCCTACTAGCTCCAACACAAAATTTCCCCAGTACTCCTGCCTCTTCCTGGCTAACTCCCTAATTTTGTAAGATCTGGAGGACACTTGCTTCCTTATGGCTGAAATCCTGCCCATGTGGTTCCACACAGAGATAAACAAAATGAATTTACACTACCAGGTAGAGGTAAATGGAGGCAAACTACCAATGGAGTAAAAGACAAATGAAAACCGCAATGACATAAGATTGTAAAGGTCTGTTCATATAAAAGATAAACTACGGATCAAGCACTTTATCCAGTCTTTTTCTTCTCTCGAGATACTAACATTTCCTCTAAAAAGGAACCTGCGGCAACATGCATCCTAACCAATATGCAAAAGAAAAACAAAACAAACAAAACTACCACCCTTTAGGATATTCTGGAGAAAGAGCTGTTAAAATCCTGATAGCATGTTTGATGATCTGCTGTTCTAATTTGATTCTATTCCCAGTCAGGAACATTCATAAGACAAACTGTCTACTTTATAATAGTGGGACATTTGAAACTGAACCACACTTGATGATGTAACCCTTTATGACATCAACAGCACACATTCCCAACAGGCTGGGGGGCAACTCATCTACATGACAGAAGATTACCTTACAGCCAAACCAGTTATTTTGAATGTGAATTTTGTGAACTCATTTGAATGTGTCAGGGCTGGGATTTTATCCCAGGAACTCAGAGCGCTTGGAGATGCTTAAACTAAGTTTCCCCAATTAAAGGTGTTTCCAATGGAGGAAAAAGACATGAAAACGGCTACAAGGCTTTTGTCCCAGGAATTCTGTTATATTCTATGTACAGACATCGCTCTAGGTGCTGAAGGTCTGGGGGGAGGAAAGAGTGGAGAGACACTCCAGGGCAAGGTTTAAGAACACAGTAAGGCGCTGTGGAGAAAACACCAATGTGGCCGAGCCATGTAATGTGTTGCTCTGGCAGTCTAGGAAAGAAAGATCTGAGTGCATTTGAATTGAAATCACAATGAGAAGTGGTTTGACATCAGGGGGACAAGACAGATAACCAGGAACAAGCAGAAGAAAGCAAGCCTATGTGCCCACTGACTGGGAGGGAGAGAGAGATGAGGCCATAGGCGGACAGGGCTCAGACCAAGGGAATAAAGATGCAGGCTTCAAAAAAGTAGATGGGGTTCCCTAGGAAACATGGGAAGGCTAAAGCAGCAGAGCAATGCTGTGACTCACCCTAAAACCCTTCTTTGTTATTTGTAATAGTGAGTGGACTGGAGGGGAAGGAAAAGAGGTAACTGGCCTGAGTGGGCTGGATAAGGGACTGAGAAATAGGAACCTATTGTTTAGCCTTAGCTATTATGATGGCTGATCCTGATTGTTAACTTGTTAAGATAGGAACCATGGAGAAGACAAAGTTCTAAGCACGCCTAGGAGGGTATTCTGACAGTAGAGGGAAGGCTTAGCTTGAACGTGGGCTGTACCATGCCATGGGCAGGGGCCCAGACTATACAAGAGAAAAGGAGTGGACCACTAGGGTCACATTCTCTTGTTCCCTGACTGGATACAATGTGACCTCAAGCGACCTCCACCATGCCATTACAACCAGCATGGATTGTGATCTAAAACCGGGAACCAAAAAAGAACCCTTCAATCCTCAAGCAGTTTCTCCCATGTGCTTTGTGACAGCAAAAAGAGAGATAATTCATTGAGCTAGAGTATGCCTGAAAGACTTCACTCAATACTCAGGGTGACTATGCAGGTAGCTGCTGTCTAGGTCTGCAGTTCTAAGGACCTCTGGGGTGTAGACATTTTAGGATTATCAGCAAATAGATGGTACTCAAAGCAAAGAGCAGTAGAAAGATCTAGGCACACCAGCATTTCTGAGGGGAAAAACAGGGAGGAATCAGCAAAAGAAACAGTGACACGGGAAGAAAACTGGACCAATGTACAATCCTGTGATCCAAATGAGAAAGCGTCTCAATGCTACCGAACACAGGCAAGGCCACTGGAAGTCCTAGTAAAGGTACAGTGGCTGGCACCAGCAAGAGAATGGCAGAGAGCAGGGCATGGTGACATATGCCTGTCATCACAGCAACTGCCAGTTTGAAGCAGGAGGGCTGGGTTCCAAACAAGCCTGAGATGATATTCAGACTCTAGGGTGTCCCCCCAAAAGGAAAGGATGACAAGGAGGGAAATGGGGTGAGTCAAAGCAGACAGGTAGAGTAGTTCGGCAGAGATAGAGCACCAAAAAGGAACGGTGGTTTGAATGAGAAGTGTTCCCCGCAGGCTTTGGTATTTGAACTTGGTCCCCAGTTGGTGGCACTGTTTGGAGAAGTTGTGGAACTTTTAGGAGGTGCAGCCTTGCTCAAGTACAGAAGATGAAGCAGCTTTGAGAGCTTATAGCCTTCCCAGAGCCAAGTTTGCCTTCTTTGTCCTGTACATGCGAGTACATGATCGCTCAGCTGCTAGGCCTCCCCCACTATGGACTCACCTTCTGGAATCAGAAGCTAAAATAAACCTCTTTTTTCCCTAAGCTGCCTTGATCAGGATATTTTACCATAGCAACAAAAGTAACTAATACAGAGATGGAGAATACAGTGATCTAGTACACCAAAGGAAAAGAGGGTAAGCTAACTGCAAAAGAAAATCCAGCTCAGAATAGCACACATAATACCATCATGTGAATGCTGATATAACCAAACTACTGGGGAGCTGGAGAGAAAGGGAAATGTGCAGAAATTGGGCCATTTCTGCACTGTCCATTGTGGGACATGAACAGTCAGCACAGAAGCAAACAGTAACAGAATCTTTGTTATTAAGATGCTCAGGGGAGCTAGAGAGATGGTGCAGTACTGGCTGTTGTAGGTGACTTGATTCCCTTTTCTGACCTTTTTTGGCACTGCACACATGTGGTACACAAGCATTCATTTTATTTTTCAAATACCATCTTTAAATAGAGAAACTCAGGGGCTAGGGAGCAGGTTCAGTGAACAAAGAGCATGCAACACAAGCACAAGGCCCTGAGTTCAGATACCCCATCCACATGCAAAGCTAGGGATGACAGCACATGTCTATAACCCCAGGGTTGTGGGCTTATGTAGCCAAGATGGCAAACCTCAGGTTCAATAGAGACTACCTCAAAAAAAAAAAAGTGGAGGGCAGTAGAGGAACAGACCTGGTGTCCACACATACACACTGAGACCCATGTACACGAAAATGAATCTATCAGCCTACCTTGCGATGTGGGACATCTTTTACCTACAAGGTTTTGTAACCACAGTCACTGATCATTTGGGAAATACTCACTTTCAGTGTTATTCACATTCCCCAAAAAGTGGTTCACTTTAGGCAATATCAAAGTATTTTATAGTATTCCCACTGATCACTCAGGAAGTTGTCAAGTGCACAGAAGTGGGTTCATGTTGGAGCAGGGGCTCTGTGCATTCAGATGCTGATTTCTGTGCCCTGAGATCTAGTTACAGTAAGGATATAGGCACTGTCGAGAATATTGAAGAATCTCCTGTATCCATGTAGTAGAAAGCACGCTCCCCAATTATCTCTGATTACTTAATAAAAGGCTGAAAGACAGGGACTGGGCAGAGGAGAAAGGCTGGAGTTCCCATCCCAGCCAGGGGTCAAAGGGAGAATTGCCAAAAGAAAGAGCTGGCTTCGAGGCAGGTGAGGGTCCAGGAAGGGAGGAAGGACCATGAGGAGACAAGGTGTGGAAAGACCATGTGAAGTCACCGGGAGGATTCGACATGAGGACACACATGGAGCAGAGCAAGGCAGGCTAGACTCAAACTGCAGAACCTGCTCAGTTTAGGCTTTACAGCTTGTTAATAAAAATACCAGGTCTCTGCGTCTTTTATCTGGGAGCTCTATGGGCTAAATTGGGCATAGAAAGGCCCTGCAGATACCTGGGAATAAAAGTGGGCATAGAAACCTCCCCTGCAAAACACTCGTATAGCTAGATGTTTTCTAAAATCGTAATTTCCTCTTTTAAAAAATGCAAACCTCCTTACTGGTAAGACATTGTTCAGTTTCTGTGCTAGATTCACTGTCTATGTCATTTACAAGCCTGACAAACCACAATTTTTCTATCAGTTGCTCTATCAAGTAAAAATGATGTTCTGTGAAAAAGCAGTCAGGTCAGCCCACACAACTCAATCACACACATTTCTAGAAATTTCTGAAATGCTTGATGCAGACTTTTCACTTCGTTACGTACAATAATTGAGGAATGGGATATAGCAGTGAAGTTCATCATTTTCAATGCTTTGAAGACATTTAAGAAACTAACACTATTTGCCCTGAATGCCCAGTATTTAGTATAATTAGAACAGCGTGACTTCATGGACCTTCAATGAGGGACACAGGGAAACCCCAAGGCTCTGTTTTATTAACAACAGGAAATTGTCTTGTGCACAGACCATGTTGTAAACCAGAAGGAGGGAGTGGAAAGAACTCAAGTGAATGGCTCTAGAGTAAAGCCAGTGTCAGGATGGTTCCCTCTGCAGGGTGATAAGTGAGGCCTGTGTCTTTCACAAGTCTTTATTCCGCCTGCTAGGGCATGCAGTAGTTTGATAACATCTGAAAACGAAGGGCTAAGAGACCAGACGATAAGCCATTTGTTTCCTTCCTTTCTCCTCTGCCCAACCAGTAATTATGAAAACACTAGAAATAGAGAAAAGCCACAGGAACAAAAACACCCAGGGGAGGGGAGCTTTCCTCATTGTATGAATATTTTACAAAACAGAAAGCCCCTCCAGAAAGTCATCGCTGTAAAGACCTGCTCTTACTGTAGCCACACACCCAGCAAGTATACTACCTGCACAGTCCCTGCGAGACAGCGAAAGCAGTCTCCCCTTAGGTCAGAGGAGGCCCCTCGAACAGAGTGGAAACATACCTGGAAGTGGGGCTCCAGTGCCAATGGAGATCTTGAAGCATTCTTTAGGTTTCGCTGCTGAGCAATGAAGCGGATCAGGCAATTTGTTTCTGGAGAGCCCCGAACACCAACAGTAGAACGGCGTCTGGTCTTCCGAAGGGAAGATGATGACGTTCCTGCAACAAAATGCTCTCATAAGTCACAATGGAACATGGCGATGGTCAGAAGCTGGGTCCTGTGCTGGTGGTGGGTCACCACGAGCAAGAAAACAGAGTCCGCACATGTCATAAGAGAACTAAGTAAAGAACTACTGGCAAAGCAGTTCAACAGCTGGTCAGACTGCTACCTGACCACTGATTCAATCCACGTTTCTAGACCAGCACTTGGCACACAGAAGGCCACCAATCATCTAGTTCTCATTTGTACCCACATCCCCAATACAGAAAGAGGTGACAGCTTGATGCTAAGAATCTCTCCTTGTTTATAGCAACAACCATGTGCAGTTCAAACTACAGTACACTGTGGTTTCATTTACTGTAGCCATCCAAACTCTGAAATTATCACATGGGAACAGTTTAAAGCAATTTATAAATTTGGAGCATACTATCGCCAAGTAGCATACAACCCACTGCCTAACAAAGCCTAGCCCAGGACATGAATCATGCTTCTGAATGTAGGACTTATGCTAGACAAGCTGGGTACCTAAGGTCAATCCCTGGCTATCAGGACTATGAGACAGTCACTGTTTGTGACAGTAACTGAGTTCATGCAAACATTTTACTTTGGCAAACCGTGGGCCTCAAGAACAGTGAGGCTAGCAATTCAGCTAAGAAGTGCTTCCTATAATGGCCGCCCATAAGGTATCTAAATAGAGAGAGAATTGTTTGTAATAGTTAAGCTTGATTCTACACCCACCTAGGTTGAGGGCATCTTGGAGAAGGTGTTTCTGAGCGCCTGGCCACAACTCTTACTGTGGCTAACTTATAAATTCATAGCTTCAGCTCTAAAAACTTAGTGTGGCCCTTGGAACAGAGCCCCCATGTGGGGTAGGAATGGTGAGACACGGCTATACTCTGCTTATTTTTTCAAAATTCTTTTCCTCTGGGACAAGCTACTTCACCTTCAGCATACCATCCTGAATTTTGCTCACACACCTAAGCACACAAAAATGGATCTAGTCTTTTACGTGATAATTGAGCAATACAGAATGAGTATCACTTAGGCTTGACCTAATTCATGTCTTATACAGTACGGTGTGATCGGCTCCCCCAGGGTCTCATTATCCGTCTTTATAATTGCTCTTCTATAACCCAAAGAACTCCATCCCTATATTTACTTCTCCATTGGGAATTTCATTCCTGAGGTTGAAAAATCATCATCTGGGTCAATATTCTGTTTGGGATTTTTGAATGAGGCACACAGCCTCATTGTCACCTTTTCCCGTTCTTAACCGCCTTTCAACTTCTGATTTTCATATACAGTTTCCTAGGGTGGGCACAAAGCACAAATGATTTAGAAACACTGCTATATTTGCTGAGCTGTGCTGAGCATAGAAGTCTTCCCAAACAAGCAAGTCTGCAGGGTTGGTATACACACCCGCAGAAAGAGAGTCAGGCAGTATAGACATGTATAATTGGGGCCTACTATAGTTATCATTAAATTTGAAAAACTATGAAATACAAGAACGTCTCTTACCTGAAGGGGTCTTAACAAAGCTTTCAGGTGTAATTCCCAACTGCTCTACAGTTACTGTGGAGAAGTCCAAAGGTGACTTAAAGGTATCGGGAGTACAAAGATTAGGAGTCACATCTCCTACATGCTTCTGAGGGGTCACAAGCGGCCCGGTTCCCAAGACAAAAAAGTCATTTTCTGAAAACGGACAACACATTGGAGGGTTAAGCAATACATCAAAATACTCAACCCTTCCATCTAACGAGGGCAACAGGTCACCACATACCAGAATTATTAAGGACACACTCCTTGGATTCAGAGAGAGGCTTGTTGTGTGAACTCGTATCCATCTGGAAGAGGAGGAAGTTAAAGAATAAAACGTGAAAAATAATCTCACTACAAGACAAAAAGAATGTGATAGAACTCTAACGCAATCAATACCAGGGGAACACATGCTGGGGCGTTCTGATTAAAGAAACGGCGGGAGGTACTATTGACTAAACAAAGCGGACCGAACTGATTTGTCTGGGCTTTGCATCCCTGGACTCCCGCCGGATAGCAGGCCTACCTCTCCCGCCCGGGGACCGCGCGTTGTTCAGACGACTACGACGAGCGTCGCGGAGGCTCCGTTTCAGAGAGCACCAGAGGCCGGGGAAGGAAGCCGAGCTGGCCTCCTGCCGGCCGCTGCACACCTAGACACAACACCTCCGGACGAAGCGATCAAGCTTCACTTGCCCGCCAGCAAATTCAAACCGCGGCCACGCCCTCGCGGAGGGATATCGCCGAGCTGCGGTGCACGTGCGGCGCGCGTCCCGCTCCCTCCAGGCCTCACCCTCGTGCTTTCAGACCGAGCAGAGAGACCTCCGTGTACCCGGGGAGAATCACGGCCATCCCTGAATGACCCTGGCGAGACACAGCTGCGGCAAAAAGGTGTCCTGGGGAACCTGTGAGTTCCGCGGAGCAACACTTCAGTTACCAAGGAATCCCGCCTCTAACCTTAGATTGGCTGCTGGAAACTTCGAAAATGAATCACTAGACCAATCGTGACAGAACCGCCGGATGGCTAGTTTACCCTATTAGCCAATCCCGACACCAACCGTTACCACGGTGGGTGGGTGTAGTAGGAGGGGCTAAAGCACAGCAAGGAGCTGACTGGTATATAGGACTTCGGCGTCCCGCCTCTTCCTTAGACTCAGTCTCTTTATGCAAATGAGCACTTCTACACTCCAACGTGCGCCTGCTCAGTAACGCTTAGAGCGGCCCTTAGCCCAGTAGCTTCTGCTCTGATTCGCTAATACTCCTTTCCGTCAACCAGCCCTCAGCCTCTCTTTCCTTCCACCGCCGTCTAGGGTTACTCTGAGCCCACCTCTTATCCGAACTCCGATTGGCTAAATGCTGGCCAGTGCCGCGCGTTGATTGGCGCAGCTCAGCGTCGGTCTGGGCGCTGTTGGGGGAAGGGCCGCTAGCAGGCTGAGGAGCCTAGGGGCGGGGTGGGAAGGAGGATCGGCCAACCCCGGGGTGTGGGACTGAGGGTGCGTGCGTGAGGAGTGTGGGGCCGACCAGGAAGGTGGCGAAGGGCGGAGAGTCCGGGTGGGAGGCGGGAGGGGTCTCGCGGGCGCGGAGCGCGGCGGGTGGCGGGCCGGGAGCGAGGGTGGCGGCTCCCTCAGGACCCGGCGCGGGCGGCGCGATGCGGCGGGTCACGCTGTTCTTGAACGGCAGCCCGAGGAACGGCAAGGTAAGCGGCAGTGGGGGCGCGACCTGGGGACCCCCGCAGCCTCCGACAGCCCAGGGCAGCTCGGCCACCGGAGCTCCGAGGCGCCGCTGTCACCTGAGCAGCTGGCCGAAGTCCCCTCCCACCTTCCCGCTGCGCCCTCCTGTCCATATCGGTGCTGAGTAATGCTCAGCCCAGGGAGGAGGCAGTGATCACGGAGGCGGGTGACCCTGGCCAGGTCGGGAGAAGGAAACTCCAGGGAACAGTCGAGTGACATCCTCAGAATGAGGACCTGGTCTGGACCGCTTTCCTTCTCTCTCAAGGTGCCCCGGGCCCCTTGCCCCGCCACTGTGCAAACTTTTATACACGTTTTATTGTGTCGTCTTGTTTTGATTCCTTAGAGGACAGTGACAGCAGACCTTCGGAATCACTTGATTTGACAGTAGCCTTAGCTGCGTTTAGGCCTCTGTGGAGGGCGTGGTGCTAAATATTTTTCCGATGTTGCTGCTGCCTCTTGCCCCACCCTTGAAAGTTATTCTTTGGAAAATGTTGGCTGTTTCTGCGCGGACTAGTAATCTGTGGTTAAATGACTGCCTCACACATAACTAAGCCTGATTAAAATCTCAAAAGTAATGAACGCTTTTAAAGTTTCAGTTCAAGGTACATTGGCTCCACTTTATCAGTTGGCCAGAATGCCCTGATTCTCCCACGTATACATAGCAGAACTATTCAAAGGCATTAAGGGGGGAGTGGGGGGGACGTCGGTGTTTTTTTTCACCACTCCGTAGTTTTGAATAAACAGATTTTGGAAATCTGATCCACGGTGAGGTTTGTGCTCTGCGATTTTATTTTCTTAAAACATTTGATATTCACACTAAAATAATATTCACATAAGCTAAGCCAGTGCTTCAGAAATACATGCTGAAAAGGCTGTCAGTTCTGATCATTAACTATTCCTTAGCCAACTCTGTAGTTGTTTAGTAGTTTATGTCGTTTTTATTGAGATATTTAGTGTATCTAGTGTTAACAGTTGTATTGATAAGCACTTTTCACCAGTGTTAACTTGTGTACTCTGTCAAGTCAAAGTGGTTAGAGTTCTCATAAATCCTCAGCTCTGTCCTAAATCTCTCCTGAAGTCACTTTTGTCCCAAAAGTGAGTGGGTTGCTCTTGGTGTATTATCTCATTTTTAAAAATCTTCTAAAAAGTTAAAACTTTGGTTTTGACTGTGAGTTTCCAGGTTAATGTTATTTACTTAAAAAATGTTGAGAATCTCAGAAGATTGGGGAAAGTGCATCTCAAATGAGTATGGTTACATACGCTTTACAATGATCATAAGACTGATCCGAAGAATATTAGCATTTAAGATTTAAAAGAAACTATGCCCCACCCAGTCCTAAACTACAGAATATGTTCCAAAGCTGGTTCCTCTCCTTTCAGCTGATGGAAAAATACTAAAATGACTCTTATTTGAAAAGATCACAATACATACCACCTGCATTTATGTATGTGGATATGTAGTGTATACAATAGTCACTATATTTAATCAGGATGGGCGTAAACATGACATGATGTTCATTAAAATATTCGCAAATGAAGTGCTACTCTGAAATAGTTTGGCTTCCTGTCTATACGTAGAATATATCATTTAGATTGTCTCTTTACTTACCTGGTGTCTATTTTTAATCCCCTAGTCATGAGAATAAGTTTTTCGAATGCATTTCCCTCTTACAGCTTGCTTTGTGGCTATTGGGCTATGGGCTGTGATGTAGAAAGGCACATATTTCATCACCATGCATCAAGATATCAACATGTATTTTTGATTTGTGTAACTGATTAATGCTTTTAATATTGATGAAAGAGCGATTTTTTTCTAAGTGAAATGAAATACCATGGAAGGTATAAGATGACCCTTTTAGGAAGGGGTGTATATTATTTATATATATTTCTAAAACAAATTCTTTTTTTAAAAAAAAAACAAAAACTTGGTTTTTCTAATCTAGGAAAGCATGGGAGCCTCTAGTTATTGTCAAGCTGGTCATGTTTTCTTCCAGAACAGAGGTCTTCATATGTAAATAGGTTGATAGCCAATAGCTTATTTACCAGTTGGTTCTCTTTGTCATATGATGTATAGAAGAAGCCTACAAGTACATTATAGAGATTTACATCACACAGTCTTAATTGAATTAGCCATCAACTTAAGTGCTAAGTGACTTTAAAACCTCAAAGGAACTGCAGATTGAAGCCAGTATTCATTATGCAAGCACAGTAAACTTTGAGGAAAGTGGCAAAGCTGGCTGCTTTTCCTAGCATCAGCTGTAAAGTTAAAAAATCTCAGAAGTTAAAAGATCTCAGAAGCCAATGAATGCTATGTCTTAAGAAAATTCTTTGCTTAGTAACTGCTATAGTCAACTTCTTCCTTGGGGTATATTGTTCTTTGAGCTATTAGCCAGTGGTCTGATGAGGTCATTCTCATCATGACATGACATGACCAAGATATGAAAAGAGTATTTTCCTGTACATGCAGGCAAAGGTCTTGGATTTTTTTTTTTTTTCGTTCACTTTAGCTTTTTAAAACCTGGGATTAGGGAGATGGCTCAGGGGTTAAAAGTTTTGCACAAGCAGCATGTGTGAGGAACAGAGTTGGGGTCCTAAAAAGCAAATATTGGGTAGATACAGCAGTCCACCCGAACGCAAAGATGAAGGACCCCAGGAGGAAGCTGGCTCTTTATGCTGGCCATGATGGCAAACTCAGGGATTAGTGGAGAAACCCTGCCTCAATGAATAAGGTACAGAGAGCAATGGAAGAAGACTCTTCAAATCAACCTTGGCCCTCAACATGAGCGTGCACTCGGGTACTTGCACACCTGAACACACACGTGCCTACACACACTCAAACACACACCCCCATGAAAAGGAATAAAAACCTTCATTGTTTAAAGGAAATCTTATATTTAGCAGAATCTCACTAAATTTAATGATAAATTTTTAAAAGATTCTTGCTGGCCAGTTTGTAGCCTGAGAAAATAAAAGTCCTCATATCATTTAGGAAAACATTTCTGACAGTGGTACACAGTTTACAATTAAATAAATACACAACTGATTGACTGCAAACCCAGAAACATTCTACTGATGGGCTTTGAAGATTATACTCCCAAAATATTTGATGTATTTGGATTATAGGGGAGGAGGGAGCTGATATTGGCTCCAGAAAGGTCAGCTGTACCCACACCTTTCATCTTTTCTCCGTATGCCTCCCAGTTTCCTTTGATCTCGTTAATATTCCCTGTAAAGATTAGTACTAAGAATATGTTACGAAGATTCAGACATCTAAATAAAATGTGTGGTTCTGAGCAACCCTGTATTAGTGCCATCAGTAATGAGTTGGGGAAGTCATAGGCTTTTTGTATACAGTATTCATTCAGCTACCACTTAACAAGTACTGTTTGACTGTGCACCTCCACACCAAATGCTGCAGACACAGTAGGCAAGGAAACACCTGTATTCTGGACTGATATTTGCATTCTTAGTCCAGGATATCACTTTTCTT
Source organism: Rhynchomys soricoides (assembly GCA_019843965.1). Taxonomy (NCBI): domain Eukaryota; kingdom Metazoa; phylum Chordata; class Mammalia; order Rodentia; family Muridae; genus Rhynchomys; species Rhynchomys soricoides. The sequence continues at coordinate 10,169,977 of JADRCH010000013.1, forward strand.
CTAACTTGGTATTAGGTCAGAAATATGTTGTTGATATCATATATTCAGACTTGAACTCATTACATTATTAGAGGTGAAGATCTAACTCATGGAATCTAATCCTTAGTAAGAGCTTTGTGTTCTTTCAGTTTGTTCTTTAATATGCTTGATGTATATAGATGATTGCAATATAAAATATTCTTGGTACATCAAAACAAAAGGAAAATACTAAAAAGCCATTTTCACTAATTTTGTTTCTCTTTGTTGCTAAGTCTTCCCAAACTTGACTTTTTTTCATCTAATATTTTTATCACTTAGTGATAATGTTTGCATTTTCAATGCTTTAGTGAAAGCCATATATAAAAACACTACCACAGTTTACACATTCTCCTGTCAACAGACTTGTGTCCTGTACAATACTGTATGTGTCCTTTAGCATAAAGAACAAGAATTTCCTAGAATGCTTTATGCTTCCCAGTGTTTCCTGGGAAGACTTGAAAATCAGTGGTGTCCTCCAACCCTAGTAGGTCTGAGTGAGGCTAGGCTGTATAATTCAGCACAGTTCTGCCATTACAGGCTTTGGGCTGTAATTTGAGAACCATCTTCAACCTGTCCACTCCCACTCCCATCTCCTGCTCCCTCTCCAGAAAGATGACTCAGCAGTTAAGAATATGTCCAGCCTGTGGAGGACTGAAGTTGAAATATCAACGCCTATGTCACGTGGCTCACAACTGCCTATAAGTTGAACTCTAGGGCTTCAGACATTCCTGGTTTTCATAGATGCCTGCACTCACACCCCTCCCCCACTCGGATATATAATTTTAAAAAGTAACCCCCTGAGTTTGTTTAGTGCTGCTTATGTACATGTGATATGGGGCCATCCACTTGAGTATGGACAACCTACCACCAACCATGTCTTAAAAGGAAAATGACTCCTCCTCTTAACATCCTCAACTGTCAATAGCTGCTTCACCCAGGCCTTATCCTTGGGGCCCTCTCCCTCATTCATGTTGAAATTTTGACTGGCTTGATGTGATAGAAAGGTCTTTTGCAGGAACTACAGCTCTTGTGAGTTGGTGTGTTCAGCAGTGTGTCCAGAAGTCAACATTTCTCAGTACTTCTCATCTGCTAGCTCTTCCATTCTTTCTGACCACTCTTCCTCGAGGCTTCCTGACACTTGGATTGGGGAAGTTAATATATATGATTTATCCACAACTGAGCGCACATGCTCACTTAGACTTTGCACTTTGATCAGTTTTGAGTCTGTCCATTAACTGTTACTTACTGCAGAAAGAAGCTTCCCTCACCAAAGTTGAGCAATGTCAATCTATGAGATAAAGGTAAATATTTAAAATGCAGTTTGACCTCATGACAATTTAACATAACAGCAGTACATTCCTCTCTAAGGCCTGTGAGCTTCTGACTAGGTTTATAGTACCAGGCATGAAATTCGCACTCTGGAGCAGGCCTCATATCCAAGCAGAAAATGGTTGGCTATCCCTGTAACTGTCACTATCACACCAGTGGCACATTCTATCTGGTAAGGCTGTGTTGTAGGCTCCAGCACTGAATAAGGATGGCTGATGGCTTTTTTTTTCTCCAGCACCTTTTGGCACTTTGTAAGGTAGTCAGTAGGGAGAGGTTTTTCTCTCTCAGTCAAGGTTGATTTCTCTTATGTTCTCTAGCCACAGTGAGTGATAGCGTCAGCAGTAGGTTCTTACCATCTAGTTATGGTGGATAACCAAGAGTGATGGCAATAGCCTATGGTTGTTTCAGTTACCTCTGGCACCTCCTTGAGCCCAGATAACTGCTAGGAAGGTATACCTTGCCTGACACTGAGATCTGTATTTAATGACCCACGTGTTCTAGAACAGCATTGTCCACTAGTGAATTTCTCTAAGGCCTGTTTATAATCTTTAGCTTGGGTTAACACATGCCTGCTACTCCTTTCTCTGCCCTGTCTGCCTTCCCAATCTATTACCCTTTCATCAGAGCGCTCCACTCCTGTTCTTTCGTGTTGCCTGTGCACTATCCACTCTGATTATACTTTTTACTTGGGTGGCAAGATCGTAGATTTCCATATTTCATAAACTTGATAAGTCTTCCCACAGCTCCTTAATTCTCCACCTCCCATCAGGTATCCAGCTTTATAAGATAATTGCAGATTTTTTAAAAAAGTCATTGTGGGTACTTATATCCCCACCAGTAGTGCATAAATCTTCCTGTTGATTATATGCTTCCCAACATTTAATATTGTCAGAATTTTCTTTTCTTTTTCTTTCAAGACAGGGTTTCTCTGTGTAGCCCTGATTGTCCTGGAACTTAGTCGATAGACTAGGCTGGCCTCGAACTCAAGAGATCTGCTTTCCTCTACCTCCCAAGTGCTGGGTTAAAGGCATGTGCCACCATTGCCCAGCTAGAAGTTTCAATGGTCCCATTATCCAAACATACTCACTCTCAACCCTTTTATAAATAGCAATCGTACCATATATTTCATCTTCTGATGTAAATTCCTGTGAAAAACTCATGTGTAACTGATGTGACCTAGTTCAGAACTCTTAAAACAATGACATTTCACTCAAAGATTTGGGGCCATGAAGCAAGTGATACAACATTTAGCCTAGGAAAGTCTTCCATTTCAAAGTTTAGGATGACACTTCTTTTATTTTCCAATCTATGTTTTTAATGTGTAGTCTAGCGTGGCCTCAGACTCCGTTCTCCCGCCTCTTCGGAAGCAGAAGCCATCACCCTGCTTCATGGTTGTTTTGTTTTGTTTTTAGCTCTGCTCATTAGCTGTACCAAAACTAGTTGGTTGGTATTCATAGAATAAATGGCAACTTTTGACAAATTCACTTTGCCATTGAAACTTTTTAAGGCTTAGGTAGAAAGGTGTGTAAACTGATTTATTGATACTAAAATAAAAGTCGGGTTGATTTCTTAGTTTTTCTAGCCAACATAAAAGTACCCATCAAGTTTTGACCATCTTGTGTATAGGCTTTGCCAGTCACTGTGTGGGGGTTTCTCTGTCATATGTTCAAAGTTGACTCCATGACAAGTTGAAAACAGGAACCCTATCTTGATTACCTTTCTATTGCCATGATTAGACACTGACCAAGATAACTTCTAAAAGAAGGTATTCATTTGGGGCTTACAGTTTCAGAGGCTTAGAGTTTATGACCATATGGCAGAGAGCATAGCAGCAGGCAGACAGGCATGGTGCTAAAGCAAGAACCTGGGAATGGCATGGGCTTTTGAAATCTCAAAATGACTCATCTCCTCCAAGATCACACTTCCCAATCCTTCCCAGTTTCACCCACTGGGAACTAAGCATTCACATATCTGAGCCTCTGGGGGCTGCTCTCTTTTGAACCACCGGAGAGGGCAGTGACCCTCCCTTCATTAGTTACTACAGGTTGTTGTTTCCTAAGTGAAATAGGTGTTTCAGCGTTGTTTGCTTTACCCTGTTGCTTAGAACAGCACTGTCCAGTAGAAGTGTGGTGGGAGAAAGTTCACATGTGTGCTGCTGAATGCTAGATGCTAAAATCTGGATTTCATAAAGTAATAGTTTTTGAAAAATTAATGAGGTGGGGAGTTGTTAATTTCTCTATGATAGTTGATGTAGTGAATAACGTGCTAAACAGCGGAAAAGTATTGCTACTTCAAAAAAAAAAAAAAAGATTCCTACAAAGAAATAGCACAAGAACCACTTAGTAAGGACTTCAGGCTTAGGCACTTTACTAAGATGTAGGCATCAACTCATTTCCTCATAAAACCGAGGTAGATAACACTGTTTCCTTCATTACTAGTTAAAGTTACAAACCATAGAGTTTGTTACAAGTTGACTGATAGAAAATACTAATCTAAATTTAAGTTCAGATCTATCTTCAGTATTAGTGTTGAACATTAAGATTCTGTATTAGTTTTGGTTGGCTGCAATTTCTTTCTTATTATTATTAAAGATGGACTCTTCTCTCATATAATACACCCCAGCCACAGCTTCCCCTTCCATTACTCCCAGCTATCCCCCACCTTCCCCTTCCTCCAGATCTACTACCCCTCTCTCCCCTCAGAAAAGAGCAGGCCTCCAAGAGACAACAAGATATAGTAAGGCAAGGCAAAAGCTCTCATATCGAGGCTGGACAAGGCAAGCCAATAGGAGGAATAGTCCGAGAAACACCTGCTCCCACAGTTAGGAGTCCCACAAAGCCACCAAGCTAACAGCCAATAACATATGCAAAGGACCTGATACATGCTCGCACCGTACTTGCTGCTTCACCAGATGCGAGCCCATGTGTGCCATGTTCTGGTGTCCTCCCTCCCCTCTGACCCTACGCTTTTCCTCCTCCCCTCCTGTAGGCTTTTATTTTCTAGTTTTGAGTTTGAGGCACAGAATAATTGCCTGTCAGGCAGTGCTCTGAATCTCCTAAGTGATCTTTAAGTTTTATTTTGTATTATCAGTGATTCATTGTATATGTTCTTCAAATCAGTCTGGTCTGTTCACAGGTGGTTGCTGTATACGGAACTTTGTCTGACTTGCTCTCAGTAGCCAGCAGTAAACTCGGCATAAAAGCCACCAGTGTATATAATGGGAAAGGCGGGCTGATTGATGATATTGCTTTGATCAGGTAACCTTCACTTTTTAAAGCTGTCAGTAGTGTACCCTTGCTTCTTGGTGTTGTGCTGTTACTTATGCTGTAGTTTCACTGCTGCTTTGAAAGCTGGGTTTTTGCAAGTGATTGTCTGGAAGTCACTTGAATTTAAAGTCTGTTGATGAGATAGAGAACCCTTACTATATTTTAGTACTTTGATAGCCTATATTGGTCATATATGGCACTGAGAATTTCTTCTTTATAGTAATTTAAAATTTTAAAAATCTCTTACATGTCCTTGTTGATTGTTAAACTTATTTTTTTAAAAAATTATAAACATCACAAGGAACTGATGCTAACTAGAGGTAACAGCAGGGGTCTACCACAATATTACTTTTTTAAGCTGCTTTTCGTTTTTTCAGGGTTCCAGGTAGATTATGGCTTGAAACAGGTGTTAAGTTCACTTCACTCCTCAAAGGATGAGACAGTTGTAGGACAGGGAAGTAGCTGAGCAGGAAGATGATAAAGGAGACATTCGAGGTAGAGACCACACCAGCAGTGTGTGCTCTCAGGCTTTGCTTGAGTTATCCATCTGATTGACAGAGCATAAGTTTTTAATTTGATGGTGTAAAGATTGTGATGCTTTAAATGATATTGTACATGATGACTAATCTACACTCAAATCCAGGGCAGAGTGACTCTCCAGTCTAATAGGCTTACTTTACAAGTCATTGGTTCTAGTCGTTTTAAACAGGGAGACCAAATATCTGAGAAGTGAAAGGTCTTACCTAGGGCATAAAGGTTAGCGGTTTGATTTTGTCTGTGAGAGCAAACTTTTGTTCTAATCTAGAAACATTAACTAGCAAATGGAGCCAGTAGAAAATATAAATTGAAATGTAAATCTAAATTAATTAGAATTTTTTAGTTTTTTCATTTTCTCAGTTTCTATGGATTGACCAACATCACTGAATATATCAATCTAATTTTTAACCATAAATTCTATTCCCAAGACAAACTCACTGTATCCTGTGTTGATCCACAAAATAACTCCTGTAAGTCCAATGGAGGTGACTGTGACAGAAGTGTATGAGGCTTGCACTGTGCTTTCTGGCTCACAGGAGTGTCTCTGATCACTGAGTTCCACTAATGGACCAAGGGTGGTCAGGGAGGAGAGTGCACTGGTAATCCAAGGGGATGGGCGAGCTGAGATATTTAAATGTCACAGCATACTAGGTGTTTACAACAGAGTTGCTCAGGGTTTCATTTTTTCAGGACTAAACATGACGATTTGTTTTAATTTCTAAAGTGCCCAGCTGCTAATTATTTGAGAAAGCACTCCAAAAATTTATTTAGAGGTAGAGAGTTAACAAAAGTTGCCTGTGGCTTCAGTCATGTCTTTTGAACATAAAATAGTACATTCTTCAGTTAATATAAGGCCAAATATATAAATTTTGATAGTGAGTTTTTGTTTTGTTTCATTTAAAAAATACTTTGATATCCAGGATTGATTGTATTTGATTTTAGATCAGGGTTAGACAGAACCCTGGAGACAGTTTCCTTGTAGGTAGGTTGGTGACAAGGCTTGTCATCTATAGCTCTGAGGAATAGTTCAGATAAGTCATCAGTTAATTAACATGCTTTCTAGCTTTTGATTGTGGCTTTTTAAAATTTGATTTTCCCAGGGATGATGATGTGTTGTTTGTGTGTGAAGGAGAACCATTTATTGGTAAGTAACTTTGTTAAATACCTATTTTATTTGCCACAGTAATAAACATGAAATGGTAAATACTTTACAAGGAATTGTATGACTTAATATGAAAAAATCATGATGACTAAACTCGGATCTTTACATTGTTTTATTCTTCACTAAGTTTATGTCAAATTACACTTGTTTGAATTGTAATTATAGTCTATACAGTTCCTCCTTTATGTGCCTTTTAAAATCTCCTATGACATGATAAAGTAATTTTGATTTTAGAAATTAATTTTCTTTGAAAGTAATTGCTAGAATTTCTTTAGTTGTTATACTACTTACCCATGTAAGTATGTACCCATGTATCCCTTGCATAGTGTTTGACAGTCCTTTACTGCCAATCAAATGTTAACATGGAACATGACTTGGCTTCAGCCACTATTGTTTCATTTGGAAGAAAGCTTCTATATTTGAATATCTCAAAAGAAAAGACCTAATACATAAGTAAGCAACTATTCTTTAACAACTACTTAATTTTGATCCTTATACTCATCCATGGATGTGTGTTTAAGTGTTTTTAAAGCATTACAGTCATTGTATTTGATGAATAGAGAGGATTCTTAAGAGTCTTTGCTTCAGGCAGTAGCCACATTAAAAAGTAAATGTGCTGGCATGCCGGTGCTTGCTTAGGAAGCAGAGGCAGGTGGATCTCTGTGAGTTCCAGGACAGCCTGACTTACATAGTGAGCCCTAGGACAGCCAAGGCTACACTGTAAGACTCTTGTCTCAAGAAAACCAACAACAAAATAAATGTATAGCCTCTTCCGCTTCCACCTTAAACTGTGAGTAAATCTTTTCTCCATCATGTGCTCCCTGGCCTGATTGAAAGTGATTATGCAATTGATTCTTTGCAGGCTAGCTATAAAAAAAACCATTCACTAAGTAATAAATAGTTAAACTAGAGTTTAATTCAGTGGTAGAATCAGTGTCTGCTATGTATAGAGGTCTGAGTTCAGTCTCCTAACCTACCCTCCCAAAAAAAAGTAACAAAAAAATTCTGCTAGGATTTTTGTTTATTCCTGTGACTTCTTGGACTTAGGAATATTTGAGAAGTTTTCATCCTCTACATGCATTGATGTCCCAAATGTCTCATGTGATCAGTGGAAACCTATTTGTCTTTTTAACTCAATGTCACTAGTCTTTCATGGTTTCTTTACCCTCTGGTGTAATAAGGTATTCATCTTACTCCTTTTTTGATCACAGACATGGAACATTATTGTTATGAGTTGATACCATGTTCAAGATACAGTCTGGTTTATAATTGTTATAAGCCTTTTGATGACTAGAGTTGGAGGTGTGTGTGTGTGTGTGTGTGTGTAGCCAGAGATAAAATTTATATGTTATGCTCTATATCATAAAGTTTGTCATATATTATTAGATGAGATGTTTATGTTCTGTACTATGATATAAAATATCTCATGGGTTCATGCTGAATCTTTCAGGGTATATTCAGGATTAGAAGGTTTTTGCTTACCCTCTTTTGTCTTGACTTTCTCTCTGTTCTTCTGTATTTGTAACCCTGATTCCCAAGAAATCAGAGAGTGATGAAAGTATAATGAATGTCACATTATTGTTCATCCACTCCATCCCACTCAAAAAACACATAAAACTTCAGATGAATAATCAATATTTCAATACTAATAGGTCTGTCAACAGCTTAGCATTTTTTGTGTAGCCTCCTGCCTTCATCTCTGTGTTAAGATGGTTGTGTTTCCACATTGTCAGAAGGTACATCCGTCCTGTACTGTCTGTTCTTCCTTCCCCAAGTGCACTAATGCTTGTCTTCAGTGCTAATGCCATTCTTTCTAGTGATTGTCTGTCTGAAACATACCCTGATAGATTCTTCCCAGAGACTTTGTAACCAATTTTCTCTGGCATCTTGCCAGCTATACAGTTTATGGCTCTGTACTTGAAAGTCTGATGTAGAATCACATCAAAGTTTATCAAAGTTTAAAATTTATAAATTTTAAATATGTACATTTATGTCAGTGTTACAAAGAAGCCCTTGAAAAATTGTTGGTCCACATTTTCCTTTGTTGGGTATTGTAAGTAAATTATTTCACTTTGTTCTTACATAAAGGGTGGCATCAAGAAATCTGGTCTTAAGTGACTATTCTTGATTTCCCAAAGGACTTTCCTTCCCTTTTCTAGCAGCTTTGTGGACTCTTTCTTGGGTCGCATCGTCGTGGTTGTCTTGGAACTTTGATAGATTCTTATGAGGTTTTGGTTTGAGAAATTATTTCATTGTCTTTCCAGAATCTTCAATCTTAATATTTCTATTATTTTTTTACATGTCATCTCTAGATCCTCAGACGGATGCTAGACCACCTGGAGGATTGCTAGGATCCCACACAGACTGGCTGACGTTAAATGTGGGAGGACGATATTTTACAACAACAAGGTAGGTTGCAGAGTGTGTGTGTGTGTGTGTGTGTGTGTGTGTGTGTCTTTATGTCTTAAAGGGCAAGACAGAATAAATAGGACTATGTACTAGTTCCTTCAGTTTTTTAATTTCCTTACAAGATTTTCAAATGCTTCCTAAAAATACGTGAATTGAGACCATTTTTAGAAAAGTTTTAAAGAAAAATTTTAAATGAAGTTAACCTTTCATTCCAGAGAAAGCATAAATGAAGCATCAGTTCAGGTTTACAATTTGCTTTTTAGATATAGTAAACAGATTGCACATAGAAATTAGCAATATTTCTAGAAATAACAACTTAAAGATCAGATGATATAAAATCAAGAATATTCTAATAAGATGTCTTGCTAGTATTTAAATGAAAAGATAATAATGCAGCATTAAATCAAAGGAATTGCCAGATTAGAAGAGATTTTGGCAACTTACTGCACATTTTTGTTTCCCAGCATTACTCCTACCAGGTCATAGCATGCATCTCTTTGAGAGAACAGCTGAACTCAAGTATACTCTTGACTTAAATATGTTTGTTTGTAAAGACACATGAAGAAATCAATTTTTTTCCCTGAATTCTTAGGAGCACTTTAGTGAATAAAGAGCCTGACAGTATGCTGGCGCACATGTTCAAGGACAAAGGTCAGTAGAACTTGTTCTCACTTGTTCGTGGTCCATTTTTATCTGAGCTGACTTTGTAACTTGAGTGGGATAAAATAATTTCTATAGGAGTAAAGAGGTGATGGCATATTATGGGACTTTCTTTCTTCTACAAATTCTGACTTTATTTTTGTTTATGGGGGGATTTTCTTTATTAAAATGATATGACAGGTGTCTGGGGAAATAAGCAAGATCATCGAGGAGCTTTCTTAATTGACCGAAGTCCTGAGTACTTTGAACCTATTTTGAACTACTTACGTCATGGACAGCTCATTGTAAATGATGGCATTAACTTATTGGGTAAGTATTTCCCAGGTATATCCTTACCATACCGTAAGTATGGGAGTATAGGTATCACTATGGATAGGTAGTCTTTCTGGCTGGGTATCTGCTTACATGTCTGATTAGCCCATACATGTTCTACTTGGATTCTAAGTAGATTTAAATTCTATCACAAGGGACTTTTATTGGTTGGTTTCTTTGGATTAAATGGCTGTTTCTTTACTTTAAGTTCTGGACTTATTATCATATTGAGTAGTGAGGTCAAAAGGAAGTAAGTTGATTTGGGCTTACAGTTCCACAGGGAGTCCATCATGGCAGGAAGGCATGGCAGCAGGCAGCCTGAGCAGGAAGCCGGGAGAGCACAGGAAGTAGAAAGTGCACTGGAAATGAGGCCAGACCAGACTATAAATGCTCAAAGCCTCCCTCCAGCTGGTCTCTCTCTTCTAAGGGCTCTACAGTCTCTCAGACAGTACCACCAGATGCGGGACAAGTGTTCTAATATTTGAGCCGACCGGCCATTTCTCATAAACACTTCTGGTTCAGACCACCACAAGGACTGAAGTAGGACCAAACTGAGTAAGGCAGACGTGAAATGCTCTAGTTTGGTGTCTGGGAGCATCTACGGCATATAATGTGAAGTCCCAAAGGTTTAAGCACCCCTTCCCTCACCATTTATATTCCCCATGGTTTCTCCTCTTGGCTGACTTTGCTTGCCCCCTGCAGCTTTCCTTGGCAGACAATTCCATGTTCCTGCTGTCTCTAACTGCCTGCTTTTGAAATCTGGAATCCTTACGTTTTATATTCATGCATAAACAGTGTTATGGGGATGTCTACTGCTAGCTCAACTGTTGGTGAGGCCCCTCTCGGCCAGCAGTTCTCAACCTGTGGGTTGCAACCCCTTTGTAGTCAAATAATTCTTTCACTGGAGTTGCCTAAGACCATCTTTATATCAGATATTTACATTGTGATTCATAACAGTAGAAAAATTACAGTTATAAAGTAGTAGAAACTACTTTTATGGTGTGGTCACTACAGCATGAGGAACTGTATTAAAGGGTCACAGCATTAGGGAGGTTGAGGACAACTGCCTTAGTCTAAGGTGTGGAGCAGGAGCTTGAGTACCTGCATGGCTGGATCTGACAAAACACGTTGCTAACTGTGCACCTGTCTCGCAAAGCAAAGTCTTTCAAGTGAATCCAGACCTTCATACCCTTGATCCTGTGGCGGCTAAGGTCTGATCAGTGTCCGAGATTCCACTATTAAAGTGCTTGATCTCTTTGAGATGGTGGTAATCTCTTTAACAAGCTGCCCTTCTAGTCCACAAAGTTATAAACACTCTTTTTTATGACCAAAATACTTGTTTTTCCAATCTTCTTTTTCTGTTTTGTGCTTCCAGTTCTCAGTGTAAGCCAGGCTAAGAGGAGCCAGCTGCCTGGGCTGCAGCTTCGATGGTATATTAGCTTGAAATTCCCTCCACCAGGCCAAGTAGGCTATTATTCTGAAGTTCACTCTTACTCAGATTCTTTGGTCATGGACAGAATACAGAAGTTCTTTGTCAGCATATAATGTGAATGGCTGTATTCTAACGCTGGTAGGGTGCTGTTCCAATCTGAAGCCTCATGAGCCTGACCTTCACCGTCTGCATTCCTGCTGCTTTGGGCTTCTGAGCTTGCAACAATATTGCCTAGTAAATCCACTTACAGAGTTTTAAGCTTTTTCTACCCTGCTTTCCCAAATATCCAAATTCTTCCTACAAACAAATTTCAAAAGCATAGATCCTCATGGTCAGTAGTTGTCACAGCCGTCATTCCACCCAGGCTTCTGTGTTGGTCATCTTTTCATGTCTGTGAGTGAAGAGCTACCCTGGATTCATTTTATACGTCATTTTTACTAAGTATAGTTTCCATCCATACGTTTTATCTTGTCTCCAGGTCATCTGGTACTTTAAAAATACTCTGTAGTAAGTTTTTCTGAGACTGAACTGGAGCAGTGGAGCTGGGGCGCATGTCCAGGTGTTGCTGGTGCTAGAAAATAAAATAGATGACTAGCCTTTCAGCCGACCGTGTATGGGGTTCTGTGTATGTAAAGCTTGTCTAGATGTTTTAAAGTTTAATTCTAAACCTATAATTAGAAAAACAGCCATACCACATTCCCCAAGAGGTTTGATTTACACAAAATACCTTGGTGAACTGAGCGTGAGGCCCAAGAAAGTCTCCTTACTCTGGGTTTCTTTTGGGGTTGATACTTATACTGCCTCTTGAGAGAAGTAGCCCTGAGACTGGGCAGGAAACATGTGACTCTGAGTGTGTACCTGAAGCCAGGCAGGAAACACATGCCAGGTGGCTTGTGAGTATGCACCGCTCTGAGCTTTGCTTCTCAGTTGGATGGCTGGAAGTAGAGATTAACTTTCATAGGAAAGATTATTTTCTTTTCTCCCAGTTAATTGCTTGGCCTTTCTTAATAGCTTAGAATCTAAAGGGAGGGATTATGTCCCTGGCCCTTTGTGTATTAATTTTGTAATTACTGAGTCAGTTTAGCCAACCAAGTAACTGAGTCCTCTTTTGGAACACAGAGCTTAACGTGTGTTCTTATTCACATGCAGATGTATACTTATTTAACCAAGCTGAGCAATCTCCTTATCATTTAGAAATAATGTTTAAGTGCCAGAATTATACTTTTGAGTTATTTTTGTGAATTTGACTTAAACTGTTAATCATTTTTAATATTTTTGATCAGTAAGAGGTTGATAGCAAGCCTAATCAGATTATTCACTCCATTAATAAAGTAGATGAATTGTTAAGATTAAATGAACTAATTGTTTTTAATTAGATTCACAGTAATAAAATCAGTACTAAATTGACTAGTCTAAGAGTACACAGTGTTCAGATTTTTTACTCATGGCCTACTTAACTACCAACATAATCTAGAAATGTGCCAAGCTTTTGTTGCAACTTACTAGTTTTCTATTTTTTCTTTTGTTAAAAAATTTGTTTTCCCCCCTCCCCAGACTCTCACTGTGTAACCCAGACTTTCTAGAAAACTCTGTGTGTTCCAGACTCTTCCCCCAACTTCAGTATTCTAAGTGATGAGATTATATCTGAATATGGCTCAGAAAAAAACCTGTTTTCAAAATATTTGCAACATTCTGTGAGAGCATTCCAAGCCACAGCTACTTGTTGCTACTGACCAAGCCTAGGGAGATAGCTCAGTCAGTAAAGTGCCTGCCTTGTAAGTGTCAGGACCAGAGTTTGATTAACTGGGGTGGGTTAAGGGACCTGAGTCTGTAATCCAGCAAGGGCTAGGGCAGCAGGGAGGGAGGACCCATGGAAGCTTACTGCAGAGCTAGCCTAGTGTAGTGGGTAATGTTCCAGGTAAATGAGAGACGCTCTCTCAAAGGGCGGCCAGCACCTGAGGAGTGACACTTGAAGTTGCCTTCTGGTGTTCTCCCACGTGTACACGTAAGCACACACACAAATAAACAAATAAGCCTACTTGTTGAACCTCAGCACAGTTGTGAGAGTTTAACGGAAAAAAAATTATTTAAAATCCAAAATGAATTGTTCTATGTGAAAGTCACATGCTTTGTATTTTGATAGGTGTTCTAGAAGAAGCCAGATTTTTTGGTATTGACTCGCTGATTGAACACCTAGAAGTGGCCATAAAGGTGAGGTGGTTTTTCTGTTTTGTTTGTTCTTGGTCAGGGTTACACTTATCATAAGTATCACCCCAAACACCCCACTGATTTTTGTTTTCAAGAATTCCCAACCACCAGAGGATCATTCACCAATATCCCGAAAGGAATTTGTTCGCTTTCTGCTGGCCACTCCAACCAAGTCTGAGCTGCGCTGCCAGGTAACTGAAGCAGACCATCACTGCATGACCTGTGTGTATCAGCAAATCTAGAGTAGTTCCACATCTTTCAAGGGCTTTTGTTTTGTCTTATTTTTCTTTTTTAATGCTAGATACAGTTTAATTACGAGCCATGGCTTTGATTTAATTTTAAAGTGGTTAGTGCAGATGAGATGGAATAGCCTTTTTTACTGTCTAATTGTGCTTTATGTAGCAGCTCTTGAGGAACATATGGAAATTGCAGCAGTTTTTTAAGTTTATGTTCACAGTTATTCTATGTGTGGCTGGTCAGTGGCAGGAACTATTGTGTGTTAGAGTATTACAGGTTTCGAAGACACCACAATAAATATCTTTTTTTCCCCTTAAAGAAGATGATTGGATTTTAGAATTAATAAAATAATTGTTATCCAGTTGATCATGGCTATCAGCAGGTATGTGACTTACCGTGGTCCCTCTTTAGGCTGTCCATCAGTCAGTGTAGCGTAGCCATCTCTGTCTTAATATGTAGAGATGGAATTTCTTTTACGAGAACCCATGAAAGCCACAGACGCCATGCACTCCCAGTTCCATTTGCTCATGCTGATAATAAACTCCATGGATGGAAAGGCCAATGGCTTCTGATAATCTCGGTGCTTAGTTACAGTGATTAAACTCAGTTCAGACAGATGGTTTCAGCATCATGACAGTCTGTGCTTTTTAATTCCAGGGTTTAAACTTCAGTGGTGCTGATCTTTCCCGTTTGGACCTTCGATACATTAACTTCAAAATGGCCAATTTAAGCCGCTGCAACCTCGCACATGCAAATCTCTGCTGTGCTAATCTTGAACGAGCTGATCTTTCTGGATCAGTGCTCGACGTAAGAATCGTTCTTTAGTCATAAGGAAAACCAAAATTTAGGCTGTTGAGCATTCTCAAAAGCAGGAATTGTATGTTTCTTACAGAATTTTTTATTTCAACACAGATAATTGACCGTGTGACTGACTTTGGAGGGTCTAAAAGTAGAATGGGTTGGTTTTATGACTTTCATATCCTTTGTGAAACGTAGACCTAAAAGGTTCAATCCTGAAGTGAGGTCCTGAACTCCCCGCAGTAGTAGACTAAATTTGTCAGAACTTTATTGTTTGTAGTTGACATGTAAAGCTGAAAAGAGTATGAGATGCATTGGGCCGTCCTTGTGGATGGGAAAGGTGCTGACTAGAGTGTCTGGAGGGGGGGTCTGCAGTGGGTGTGGTGGGCATCATCTGGAAGTCAGCATACCGATGAGAGACTATGTCGTGTTACAATGTCCATGCGTGTGTGTGTGTGTGTGTGTGTGTGTGTGTGTGTGTGTGTGTGTAGCTACCTGGGTTATTCTGGGATAGAGTCAGTAACCAGTTCTCTATGGCAGGGCTCTGGCCTGTTTTATTAACTGCTTGCAGCAGGTATAGCATTTTGCTTTGATAGTCATTTATTGCATCATTATAATTTTGGTTTTACCATTAGTTCAGCCTGTTTACCACAACTTTTCTATCAAATCTAGTTAAAAAAAAAAAAAAATTAGCCAGGACACTTTTTAGACACAGCTACTCACTCTTTTCTATCTCAGGATGAATGGTTCAGGCAGTTTCCAAATAGGCAAAAGACAGACTAACAACATAAAGACAAGTTTGAAAGACTTAGCCGTCATTGAAATGTTGGCAGATTGCTTGGTTTGGGTAGGAACAGAAAAGGATAAAGACAGATCTAATTATTTTAAAACAATTGTTTTTTTTTTTTCCAGATCTATTTAATTAAGGTGTTCTTGGGAACTGAGCCATTATAGTGTTCTCTATAGGACTCTGCCTACCTTAAATAGTGCATGTCAAGGTCAATATAAATCACTGCTGAAGTAAAATGTTATAGGACTGTAAGTTAATTACTGCTAATAAAATTGACTTATATTGAGGAATACTGCTAAGCTGCACACCGTGGGATCACAGCTAATTCCTCATTGCTTTTGGTATTTGAAAGTGGTTGTTGATTAACAGCCATGTGTACTGCAGTGTCCACATAGCATGTGCTAAGCATTCTGCCACAAAGCATGCTCCTGTGGCTTTCATCTTTTGCTGCGCTTCTCACCCAATTTATAA
The DNA here is from genome assembly GCA_019843965.1 of Rhynchomys soricoides. NCBI lineage: Eukaryota > Metazoa > Chordata > Mammalia > Rodentia > Muridae > Rhynchomys > Rhynchomys soricoides. Next base: position 10,185,606 of record JADRCH010000013.1, read on the forward strand.
TTTTGCTTCTTTCCATCCTAGCCCTGAACCATTGCGGAGAAATCCTCCACTTTGACTGTAAACCAAAAGTGGTCCCTGTTGCCATCACTGTTTGGGAGTCCATATCCCTCAGCATGCCGAGGGAGTCATGCTTTGCCTGGTTCTGAGTGCTCAGTCACCTGGTTGCATAGAGCCTGGTGACTCTTCTCTTGTCTCTACTGCATATTCCCAGTCCAGCCTTAGGGACTGGTGGAGGTGCTTGCTTAGTCCAACCTTGTTTTATAGGCTGATAATCTACAGCATAGAGACTTGCCAAAGGCCAGAACCAGTTATTAGAATAGGAACTATAAAGTGTGTTTTCTTTGTATTTTTTCTTTTAAAAATGTTTCATTAGAAACATTTTCCATTTTTCATTGTTTCATTAGAAAATTCCAAATATTTGTAAAATAATAATAGAATGAGTCCCCGTTTTATCTTTATCCATTAGCCTCAGCAAATAGCAGCATGTAGTCAACTTTCTCTTGTTTGTACCTTACCACAGAATATTTTACACAGCACAAATATTTTACACAGCATTTTACTTATTTATATTTCAAAATATGTAAATTTTTGTCTCTTAAAGAGAAGTGTTATTTAGGAAATATAATATCAATATATATGTTTTTTAAATAAGAGTGAATGACCCAGCTGCTTTCATCAAAACACATTGCCTCTCTTGATAATGCAAGGCAGTTCTTATTCCTATGGTGCTGGTCTTCTTAGCTAAATTGCACACTCTCAGCATTGGCACCCTGCTCCACATTTAGCTTTACATGGCTAAAAATGGGAAAGTTTACTATAGTTTCTCCTGTCTTCCCTTCTTCATGAGCTCTCAGAGTACAGCCCTGAGTGTAGACCTTTACCTGCAGAATAACCTGGGAACTCTGGGTAAATTCCACGTGTCTTACTTAGAACTATTAATTAAAAAAACAACAACAAAACAAAAACCAGTGACATTTATTTGCACATGTCAACTGCTTGTCATGTTAGATTTTCAAGTACATCAGTCTAGTCGTCCTTTAGTTGTTTTGGTCTCTTAATGTCCTTATATCACCTATCTACCTTGGCGGACTTTCTGCACTTCCTCATTAGGGCCCAGGCATGGAGAGATGGCAATAAGCAAGTATTTGTCCATTGGCTGTCAGTGGGATGACCTCTCTTTTGTCTCCTTTTGCTGGAGGTGTCTGTAAGCTGGGTAAAATTGCATCTATAAGCCAAACGCCTTCCTTGATAAATATGGTTATAACATAACTCCATCAGGCTTAGGATTTTGGACAAATACAATCATCGTGTATACTCGACTATGTAAATTGTAACACTCTCAGCTTCTGTTTTGTCAAAACTGTGAGGAACTATATTAACGTCAGTTTTACAGAGACATTTACTGTTTTAATATCTCAGAGTTCAGACCTGGATGCATTGGATCCCTTAAGAAGACTTTTTTTTGGTTTTGTTTTGTGTTTTGGTTTTTCGAGACAGGGTTTCTCTGTATAGCTCTGGCTGTCCTGGAACTCATTTTGTAGACCAGGCTGGCCTCAAACTTAGAAATCCACCTTCCTCTGCCTCCCGAGTGCTGGGATTAAAGGCATGCACCCACTGCCCGGCTCCCTTAAGAAGATTTAACACTTAAAACTCACACATGAATTTTCTAACTTTCTACTTTCTTCATTATGCATTGTGCTCGGAGTTGGCAATGCCATGAGGCAGTGGTTGATACAGAAAGGCCCAAGAGACAGGTTTAGTATTGTATAGATAATGGTGAGGTTACTGGTGGCATTAGTGTCCTGGCCTCTGAAGTGATGGGACACCAGGAATTTCATTCCTTGATACCTTTCATGATTCAGAAGAGGAAAACGCGTTTTTGGATTTCATGCCTTCCTCATTTATTTTGTAATGTCTAGGGCTATTTATAAAAATAGAAACAGGCTATCGTAGTCCAGATGTACAGAGCTTCTTCATCCGCACTCATGTTCTGTGTAAAGCACACATGCTGTTGGTTTGTGCTGTTTATTTCTTTTACTGTAGCTCTTCCAAAAGTTCTCAGCTCTTTTTGAGTTTCATTTAAGGCATCTTCAAGATAAACAGAAAATAACTAATTGCAGATGGGTTGAATTGGACCTTTCCTATTAATTTCTTTCTTATTGCTTGCACAGATGTTATCAAGTTTAATCCTTACAGCCGGAACTCTTGTGTTCACAGTGTGCAAATCTCCAGGGAGTCAAGATGCTCTGCTCAAACGCAGAAGGCGCATCCCTGAGGCTCTGTAATTTTGAGGATCCTTCAGGTCTTAAAGCCAACTTAGAGGGTGAGAGACTGACTGCCTGTTCTCACTTGGAAACCATCAAGTAAAAGCTGTTGTTAGAGGTGGAACAGGAAGGCTGTGGGCAGAGCTCCCTCTGAGGTCAGCACTGGAGAGTCACTTTACCTTGGCCTCAGTCATAGGCAGAGGCTAGGCTAAGCAGCACCCAGCACACAGGAAATAATGCCTTAGACGTTTAGTTGAAAAGTTAAATATAAACCTCCTAATTTTCAAATAAAATAAAAGTATTCTGATGCTGACAAAAGAAGAATTTCAGATAAACCTACAGTGTTTGTCAAGTTTTAATACGCCAGCAGTGTTTTCTTATTTGTGAATTGGGCACCTCATTTACCTGGATTTAGGAGACATGGTGCTTGTGTGTTTCCCTGATTGTTCATTTATAGAGGCATATTATAAAAGTGCTAATTATCAAAAGAAAATATTGTTTTCTCTAAATATTACTGAAACATTTAAATTTATGCCATAAGAAAATAAATTACCACCATTGAAATTTATATTGCAAGTTGGTTGAAAGAGAGAGTTCAAAACTATTTCCAAAAGTTGCATGATCTTGTCTCATTCCCTTCTGTTAAATTATCTTGTTGCTTTTGCTTCCAGTGGTTAACTATAAAGCTTTTAGGTTAAACTCCTTCAACAACATGCTTCTTGCAGGTGCTAACCTGAAAGGTGTGGACATGGAAGGAAGCCAAATGACAGGGATTAACCTCAGAGTTGCCACCTTAAAAAATGCAAAACTGAAGAACTGTAATCTCAGAGGAGCAACTCTGGCAGGAACCGATTTAGAGGTAAGTCTCCAGTCTCTGACCAGTTTAATGACGAGAATTACTGGTGGGATTGTCCAGCTAACATGGCAGGGCAGCTGGGAAGGCTCCTGTCCTTTTAATTACCTATTCAGAAAGCGAGCATGGGAACTCATACCTGTAATCCCAGCCGAGATGAAAGGAGTGGGACTTTGAACCTAGGCTGGAATAAACAGTGAGACCCTGCACCTTCTTCCCCGCTAAGAAATGAGCTAGGGGGGAGTCGGTTGCTTGTTGAATGACTTTTAGACTAGAGGTAGATCTTACACTTAGACCACTGTTACCTAACTCATATGTGCCAGTTCCAGATATGGAGGGAGACTGATAGTGTTCTCTGTCAGCCTTGATTTCATTGATCTCTTTTTTTTCTTGGGTCTTTCTCAACCATATTGCAATCTTAATAAAATTTAATTCCAAACAATTTAATGGGCCACTTGAGAAGTTTAAATGATTTCTGGGTTTAAGATTAGCTTCATGAACAGCCCATTATAACTTGGCATCATGCTCAGCTTGAATCTCAGCTTGAGATTTTTAATTTGGTCTATTTTTTTCATAAGACCTGTATTCTATATGTCTTCTTGATTTGTAGACTTAGGTAGTTTGTTTGTCTGTATATAAGAACTTACTATATAGCAAAGGTTGGCCTCAAAGTTGTGATTTCTCAGCCCTCACAAGTGCTGGAATCATAAATGTGTGCCACCATGCCTGGCTCAACGGCTGTCATCTACATGCTATCAAATGCTGCTGCCTGCACTAAGGGGTGTTTTATGTGTCTGTGCTGTTAAATACAGTGGCTAACAACCACTTATTTGTTGGACCTTTGAGCTTGGTACAACTGAGACACTAATTTTAAAAATATTTATGTCATTTTAATTCATTTACACTTAAATAGCTACAATTTCCTGGTGGCTGTATTATGCTGAACAATGTGGTGTGGCCCAGATAGAATTTATATATGAAAGTTTAGCTTAGTCTTTCTGTTTTGTTTTGTTTTAGCTTTGATCTCTTGATAGTTCTTAGGAGCAGAACAGCAAGTTCAGCTAAAGGAAAAACTTGCTTTGCACCATTAATATAGCCTTTTCAGTTCTTTTTATTTATGAGTATTTTGCCTGCTACATATGCCCTGTGCATGCCTGGTGCTCATGGAGGTTAGAAGAGACCATTCAGTGGATCCCTTGGAACATGAGTTACAGATCAGTGTGAGCTGCCGTGAGTACTGAGGAAAGCACTTACCTGGGGGCTTGCTTATATTTTCAGAGATCCATTATCATCATGGCAGAGAGTGTGGTGCCAGGTAGGCATAGTGCTGGAGAAGTCACTGAGGGCCACATCCTAATCCCCAAGCAGGGAGAGAGAGACTGGGCCTGCCGTGGACTTTTCAAATCCCAAAGTCCTCCCCCAGTGACACACTTCCTCCAAGGCCACACCTACTCCAACAAGGCCACACCTCCTAGTCCTTTCAAATAGTTCTACTCCCTGTGACTAAGCATTCAAATATATGAGCCTATGTGGGTCATTTTTATTCACAGTGCCACAATGCATCAGTAGAAGGGTTCCGAGAATGGGAACCCTTGGGAATGTTGTCTTGCTGTGCCCAGTAATCATTTTGTGGGGGAACGAAGTCAGACCCTAAATCATTTTAAGCTCCACGAGTCTTGTTTTGTCTTACAGAACTGTGATTTGTCGGGGTGTGACCTTCAGGAAGCCAACCTGAGAGGCTCCAATGTGAAGGGTGCCATATTTGAAGAGATGCTGACACCATTACATATGTCCCAGAGTGTCAGATGAGAGTGGCAAGAGCTGGAGGAAGATGTCCAGAGGAAAGCACTTCCTTTCTTTATTTCTCCATCCGTCGAGTTGCGCAGTGGGGATAAAACTGTAAGGGAATTTCGGGCGTATGCTTGTTCCCAGAGGTGCAGAAGGGGAGATAATTGAATGTCACCTCATTGTGGCTGTACCAGAACACTCTGTTCCTAGATGTAGGGAAAGTAGATCATGCTGCTGCGTTTTGAGTGGAGTTGGGGCATTTACCTGGTTTCTGACCAGGAGGAGTAGCTATTATATTTGCTTTTATTTAGGCATTGTATGGAGGTACCATCTTGGTTTAAGACGCATTTGAGAATTTTAATTTATGAAAAGCACAACATATGCAAATATATTTATTGACTGCCTAGGTGCAGTAAGGATGTTTAAGTTGTTAAACATCTCGAAGACTCTGAAGAATTGTTCAGGTTTATAAATAGCTTTAGTGGTGATGCCTTCCTCTTCAACACCTACCCATCACATGAGGGTGGTTAGTTAGACTCCCTATGGCTCTTCTGAGATTCATTTCTATAATGTTTACTTTTAAAGAAGAAAACAGCTAAATTTGAGTCATACTCTGTTCTCACATTTCGAGAGACACTGGAAGGAAAAGCTCTTGTGTATCATCCTGCAGGAGAAGGAAGGATTCACCAGTCTCTGCAGCTGTCTAGTGAGCATGCTTCAGTTTCATTATAGTCAAGGTCCATTCTGCAGCAGACTGGGCTGCTCTATCCCTTCCCTAGTCCTGTTCTCATGCTCAGTTGTCACAAGCACAGGAAGATACTTCAGAACCAAAACACAAGCTTTATCCTGACCACATATCATGGAATGCCAATTAGTTATATAGAATCAGCTTAGAATAGACATTCAATCTAAATCTACTGCAGGTGGATCTATACAGTATGAATAAATCCTGTAGTCGCCTACAAGAAGGCAACATCAGATAACTATAGCTAAAACCCTACAGTGGGGGACTAAGAAATTCTAAACTGATGGTTTGATTATAGCCACCAAAAAAGTTGATGAACAAAAAAGAAGCATTTGGCTAGTATACGCTGCACTATGTCAATGTCAGTACCTGTGGCTCTGGTTTTTTGGTTTTTTTCCTGGTTTTTTTTGTCTTGTTTTTAAATGAAATTTTAGTCCAGTTTTCATGAGTTATTATCCGTGAACACAGTAGTAGGGCCTTTACCTTCCTAGTGGGTGTCCCAGTGTCCTTATGTGTTGCCCAAGAGCAGGGAAGAAGCTGTGTCCAAATGGGTTCTAAATCCTACAGGCTGGTAGGCTTGAGGCAGTGAATCATTACAGACGACCTTGTCTCCTTTAGGAGAGTGGCATGTCTTCATTATTCTGTAGCTTATTCTTATATCTACATATGCAAAGCTTGCCTTCACAGTAAAGGGCTTACATGGGGAGGAGAGCGCTTCTTTACAGGGAAAGGAAAGCAATTTCAAAAATGAATTATTTTCTTTGTGTTATTATTTTTACCAAGACAGAGAAATATTGTATTGAGAGATACCTATTTTCATAATCAATATGTGCCTAAATTATATTTAACTCATTTCACTGCACTCTATTTTCAATAATTATAGACTGTATTCATTCACTGAATGGTCCTCTGCAGACAGACCTGAAGCTGCAGAAGATGGGAACGATGTAAACACAGCGTGCTTAGAAGTGCGGGGTTCAGATCTGATGTAAACCGCATTAATAAATGGTGTGGAACGCTGACAGGCTGTTTGTGCCCTTGCTTTTCATAAGTCAGCACTTTCTGCGTTTCCCACAGTTCTGCATGACGGTGCCATGGAGGAGTGGACTGCACAGAGCTCTTAATGGATTAGTTTTGTTAAAAAGCCATTAAAGCAAAATGACTTCTTGGGTGTGGTTTCCTGATCGCCTTTTCACGGACCATCACCTACAGCACCCAGTGATTTGTGTTGCTCTGTAGCTGATGGACATCACTTCTTGCTTGCTGCGTTGAGTAAGATCTAGTAAGACTTGCATTACCTCTAGCCATGAATGTGTGTGTGTGTGTGTGTGTGTGTGTGTGTGTGTGTGTGTAAGTTCAAACAGAAGCTCGTGGGAGGGCTCCAGAAAGGTTCTCAGCCGAAATCAGCTAGATAGTTTCCATTGATAAAATTCAGGTCTCTACTGGAGTAACTGTCTAAGACAATACATGTCAGGCTCTGATGTAGTCAAGTTCCTCAGAAACCATTTAAAGAGACTTTGAATAAGAAATATTGTAAAGTTATTATTATTAATCAAGACCTATTTTTCTCCAGTTCATTTTATGAATCTGTTATTTATGTCATAAATCTACCCCTAACTGAACTTTAGATCATCTTTTATACATGAAAAATTCTAGAATCATATTCAATTCCCCAAGGAGGTAGTATCTTTAAAATGAAAGCATCGAACTACAAAGGAAAGTGGCTGCATTATTTCAGACAGAACATGCTCCCTAAGGCTTTATTCTCAGCCCTTTTACTGCCTGGCTTAGCTGTGTGAGCTACAGTTAGCCCCACAGTCCTCCTGCTGAGATTTTACATTAGGGCAAGACAGAGGTGGTTCACCTATCACTCAGGAAGGTTACAAAATCATCACTGCTATCATTGTGAGCTATTTTAATGTTGAAAGTGAAGTAGTTTTTTCCCTATAAAACCATTCTTCGAATTTAGAAAATTGTGACAATTATAAAGTCCAATTATTTAAACCCAATTTGTCAATTTCATGTCTGGGGTAAATTGGCCTAAGCATGCAATCATGAGAGATCTAAATGTCTACCATTAAGCCTCAAAACCTCTCTGACTGCTTAATGGTGTAAGAGCCTAGTTGATGCTGTCCAAAGTAAGGCAGATCTGGTTTCTGCTCCTAGGCTCTGTGACCTAAGACGAAGTGTACTTGGGCTTCCCTGAAGTTTGGAGTCTGCATTACCTTATTCATACACAAATTGGAATGTTTTAATTTTTTTCAAATCGACACAGAAACATTGAGGTACGCAGTCTCCCGACAACAGGGCCCAGACATCCTTGTCACTCTATCAGTCCCAGCCAAATGCCACAGTCTTTCTCTTGAGTGACATTTAGAAGCTCATCTCCAACAACCAAAATACAGTGGACAGTTTAAACCAAAATTGTTCAAACTTAAGCAATTCTTATTGAAAACTTGCCTTACCTCTATACTCTAGAGAGATGAGGTATTTCTGCTCTTTGTGTCAGAGTAAGCATGTTAGAGAAGGCATCTAAATAAAGTGATTTAGTCACTGCAAAGTCCCTCTTCCCTAACCTGTCCATAAGGACTGAGCACAGATGACCTGGGAAGCCAGTGCTGCACATTTGGGCCTGATGTTATTACTCTTTACTTGAAACCCTTGCAAATGGAGTTATTTCAAAGAACACTGAGTAATGACGGATGGGGTTAGCCGTCATCATCTTGCCAGTGATGTTGCTGATCTCAGCTGTAAAAAGATCAAATATTGTGTTATTTTAAAAGCATTTTTACAGCTTAGGTAGTGGAACAGATTTTTACAATGTATTGTACACGGAGGTTTCATTCTGCAATAGAGGCGGCATCTGCCAAACGTGGTTAAAAAGTCCTTTATTAATTCAGTGACTCGTTGAAACACACACACACACACACACACACACACACACACACATATATTGAATGATGACTAGATGCAAACAGCTATTAACAGGCAGATGGCGTAAAGATAACAAAATTTTCAGAGACAGGCAGACCTCTGAGTTTGAGACCAGCCTGGTCTACAGAGTTCCAGGACAGCCGGGAATAACAGAGAAACCCAGTCTCGAAAAACAAAAACAAGCAAACAAAAAAAATTTATTATATTTGTGTGTGTGTGTGTGTGTGTGTGTGTGTGTGACTGAGAGAGAGAGAGAGAGAGAGAGAGAGAGAGAGAGAGAGAGAGAGAATGTGCCACAGCACATGCATAGAGGTCAGAGGACAACTTGAAAAAATCAATTCTCTTATTCCACCCTGTGGGACCCTGGGATTGAATTCAGGCTGTCAGGATTGGGAGCAACCGCTAACCATTGAACCATCTCACCAGCCCTAAATCAGATTTTTTAGATTGGGAGCAACACTATGATTATCTGATTTAAATGTTTCCTTTTACAGAGACCCAAATGCTAAGACTGGCTCTCGGGTACTCTGTCTCAGCTTTCTGTATTTATCACCTAATTTCCCTGTGAGTTTTTGAGTGTGTGTTAACTTCACCAAACCCAGGACATCGATTATCCTTGCACTCTCCATTGGGCTGCCAGCTTCCTTGGGGGAATTCAACATGGCTGGGCTTTAATCCCTTAGAATGATGGCTTCAGCTGTGAAAGTTTTAGCTAAGATTTTAATGACCGGGTTTAAGAAAATGCAACAGATAGACCAGCAGGTGTTCCGATTACATTCACCATTAAAAGGCTTTTTGTGGGGGTTTAAAAGTTACTATTAAAACTATAGTCTGCGCTGCACTGTGCTCACCGGCGGTGAAGACTTCAGTGTCGCAGGGGGAAAAACGTATAAAAAGGAAGGTAGGCAGACAGAAACATCGAAGGACTACCAACGGAAACTTGGTATCCCTTTGGCTTTCACATCCAAACAGGTAAAATTCTTTGTTTTCCTAGCATTGTTTTTAATGTCTATTGTTACTGTATGTCTAAAGGGTATTTTGCACTCATGGCTCAAGTCATCACATGCCTTGGGATGGTATCCAAGGAAGCCTTGCTGACTGACCTTATCACCCACCAGCCTTGGAGGACAGCCAACCTTTAAGGAACACAGAAGTGTTGGACATTGATTTTTTAGCCTCATTTCCATCAGATTAAATTAACTTGGAGACACGTTTTATCAACTAACTATACACTTACTTGGCAAGGGGGACATCTGAGCTAAGTGCCTTCACCTAGGTCAGTATAGTTAACCCTCGGTCTTGAGGCTGGTCTGGCCAGTTGTAATGCTTTAAAGACTAGATGACAGACAGAAAAAACGTCAGCAGTGCCACTGGGTAGCAAAGCCATGCAACCGTTTATTAGCCAGAGATACCTAGTAGGTGCTTCTTTTTTCAGAGCAGATGGCCCAGCTCTAACCTCGTGAACGACAAGCGCTGAGAACTATCTATAATGGGTAATGCACTGGCAAAGTTTCAATTTGGTAAGGGATGAATTATGGGTTTTGGGTAACCCAAATAAACAAAAAATGGACTACTTTATCACAAAGAAGTACTGAATATGCTGGAATCAAGTACAGGTGTCTGTCACCAGTGTCTATGGAGCTTAAGACAGGCAGATGCTCCTCTGTTTCCTTGTCTCTGAACAAGCTGTGTGACTACCTCTGCAGTTTCTGTGGAACCGGTGGTCCAGGTGCTGGCCTCTTTACTAAGCATTCGTCACTCTGTGTCTTGATGTCCCTTAGAATGGACACGATCCCCAAACTGATGGCTGCTGTTCTTCTGCTGACTGTGTGTTTGGAAGGCTGCTCTAGCCAGCACTGGTCCTATGGGTTGCGCCCTGGGGGAAAGAGAAACACTGAACACTTGGTTGATTCTTTCCAAGAGGTAAGTCTCCCAGCACCGATTTGACTCCCTTCTAACTGCATGAGCCATGTAGTGTACATCTCAGTGGTACTACTCTGAGCTTATCTTAAATACCGACTCTAGTGAGACAAGACTTCGTGGAGTGAAAGACAAATTCCTCCTTGCACTTTGGACAGACACTAAGGAAGCAAACAGCGGGACAGATGTGAAGAGGGTAGAACACCAAGTACATCACAAGGCCCCATGCTTTCAAATATCTATGATATCAGTATTCTTGTATAATTTGCCAGTAAGTATTGGTATTAAGGACATAAGTGCCATTATTTCTTGTCACTGATAGAGACATTAAAGCAAAGAACATGAAGAATGTTCAAATCCTTGAATTACCAAATGTAAGATTATGAGGTGGAAAACATCCTGAATGTAATTTCCTACAGATTAAGGTACAGCACTGGCACCAGCATTAACGTGGGACACTTGCTTTTTCTTCAAACTTCACTTCTTAAGGATGGGGAGGAATACACAAGAGAAGCCATTTGCATTAGCTGGTTAATCCAAAAAGTAACTGAGAATGTGAACATAGCTGAGAAACAAAGCCAAGGCACTGTCTGGTTTTGAAGAGGCACTGAAGCTGGAGAATCTGAAGGCCTCACTCTGTAGATTATTTGGGAAGCAAATTTCATGGGACTAGGATGTAGTGAAAATCAGAAATAAATCCAACCTAGCAGGGTGTGTTGCTCACACTTGTAGCCACAATCCTTTGGAGGCTAAAAAGGAAGATTTCTGTCCTGATTTGATTTCTGTTGTGATAAAAAGTAATTTAGGGGGAAATGGCTTATATAGCTTGCACTTCCAGGGGTTCATCATTGTAGGGAACTGAAGGTAGGAACTCAAAGCAGCTAGTTAGATTCATAGTCAAGAACAGAGAAAGAATAAATATATGCAGGCCTAGTACTCAGCTTACCTTCCAGGACCCAAACCGAGGGATTGGTACTGCCCATGATTGGCTCCATCTTCCCATATCAGTAAACATTCAAGATAATATCTCTAGACATGCTCACAGGCCAACCTGATCTAGACAGAGTCTCTTCCCAAGTGATTCTACATTGGGTCAAGTCGACGATTAAAAGCAACCATCACAAATCCACCCCTTGACAATTTGAGATGCAAACACACCACTTTAAGCTAGTTCAAAGTTAGACCAGGATACACAGTGAGTCTCAGAGCAATGTGGGGTACAGAGTGAAATCCTGATTGAGATAAAATGAAAGAATGGCAGCAACAAAACCAATGTAGCAAAGAGAAACCCAGCCCTATAAGGACTGGAAAGCGCTTTCACTTTTTGTGTACAGTCTGTTCATGAGGCTCAGAGCACCTCACTCTTGTTGTCCAAGAGAATACGATCTCTTACTGTCTCCATCACCCCCTAAACTCTAGCTCATTCTTTTAAAGTGCATCTTTAAAATCCCTGGTCCCTATAGGTCTCCAAGCCCCCCACTCAGTCTCACAAATCCCCGGACCTCATTCTCCAGACAAATCTTTGTCCAAATGGAAAACTGTTTCGTTTTACCTTCGTGTTTGAGAATCTCATTCTTTATCTCCAGATGGGCAAGGAGGCAGATCAAATGGCAGAACCCCAGCACTTCGAATGCACTGTCCACTGGCCCCGTTCACCCCTCAGGGATCTTCAAGGAGCTCTGGTGAGTTACAATAGTCATCACATAGAGCTAGAGACCTAAAGGACTTTGGATACAGTGATCTACCAGCACCACAGAGCCACCTGACTCACTCCTGCTGCAGGGCTCTTGCTATCTCACAGTGTGTCCACTGTGCTTAGAGAGCACTCATGTTTGGAAACTATTTTCTTTCTTAAATTGATTCAAATATGTCTACATAACCTTTATATACCCACCACAGAGTCAGTCTTTGCAATTACCGGCAGATTTCTTCCCACAGTAATCCTCCAGTTCTTAAAGGATATACAACCCCCAACTACTCGCCTCTGAGCTGGTTTCTACCCTGCCCTTGACTCAGCCATAGCTCGAAGGACCCTGGGGAGGATAGACAGTAAGGACAAGGCCTATGTCATCTCCCACGTGGCTTACAATTAAGTTGTAAACTTAGAAAGTTTATAACTCAGAGCCACAGATTTGACTTCCAGTTTTGGGAGGCCTAAATGCCCACCAGAAAGGAAATCTATTGGTCTGATGTGACATTCCTTCCTACCCTCCCCTCTCTCCTCTGTGTGCTGGGTATTGATCCAAGATAAGAACCCGCGCTGGCGAGCACTGTATGATCCAAGATAAGAACCCACACTGGCAAGCACTGTACCGACGCATTATATCCTTAGCCCTCTCCTATTTAAAACAAAAAATTTGCCTTTAAATTGTGAGACAGAATTTCACTAAGTTTCTCAGGCTGGCTTTAGACTTGCTGTGCAGCCCAAGTTGAACTTGAATTTGCGGTTTCTTCTTTCAGCCTCCAGAGAAGCTACAATTACAGGGGTGTGTTCCCTAACCCTGGCTGCAATACAGGTTGTTCATGAGAACACAAGTATGAAAGAAACTGCTCAGGGAAAGTGAGCCTAGAGTTGAATGGCAGTGTTCTTTAAGCTCCTGTCCCATTTATTCGTGGCAATCAGAAAGCATGAGGCCAAATGCTGGTTACTCAAAGGAACAGGGAAATCCTTAGTAAATCATACATGAAAAAAAGTGATTTTTAAGAATTTTTTTCCCTAGTGACTTCAGTTTCCACACCCAATGGACAGAGATGAAGGTGGGCAAACATCTTTACTCCCTTTCTTGTTCTAATTTTACTTAGAGGCCAGTCCAAATAACCAGCACTGAAATTCCCCAGGTATGGCATCATGAAGGATCCCAAAGCTGTTGTGACTCAGTCCTTTCTTACAATGTCATCCTTAAGTGACTAATGTCGCTTAAGATACTGTCTGCTGTGTTTTCTAGCACAATGATGACAAATGCACCCATTCTTAGATCTGAATTGTAGAAAACATCAGAAACAATGAAATTCTTCAGCTAGTCAGTTCAACATTGATAAGCTTCTTATGTATTTTCAGGAAAGTCTGATTGAAGAGGAAGCCAGGCAGAAGAAGATGTAAATGCACTGGCCCAGAAGGATCCACAACACCTAAGTATAATATTGACCCTGAGATTTGTGACCTGTTATTGCTCTGTGATTGTGTGGGCTTCGGCGTTTTTATACCCAGCAGCATAGATTTCATAATAAAGTGATGTGTTGTGGACCAAGTCCCATAAACGTGAGGTGCCTCCAACTCTGAGCTCTGGGTGCTGCCTTTTAAATGAGGACATGGGATAGATGGGAAAAGAACCACAATGACATAAGTGTCTTGTTGACCAAGAGACACAGTTCATGGCTCACAACCACCCTGCATTCACAAAGAGTGTTCACATACTGGTTGAGGCCTGAAAAAGCTAGTTCACCTGGCTTCTATAGGATCGTAACTGTATCTTTGACCTCTAAAAGACTTACACCCGTGGCCATGGCTTCCTGCTGCTGGGAAAGAACTCTCTTCTTTCTGCTTTTCAAAGTCAGCTAGAACCCAAGTGAAGCAGAAGGGAGTCAGAGGCTTTTGAGCTCTTGGTTGTGCCTTCTGGCCCCGTCCCGTATGGTCTTGCCAGGTATGAGGTTCAGAACTGTTTTGAGTATTCTATTGCTATAGCAAATCCCTGAGACTAGGTACTTGATAAGGAAAGTTGGTTTCTTTTGGTTCATAGTTTGAGAGGCTGAATAGTCCCTGGTGGGAGGCCATATCTGTTATGTTGTTGTCATAATCTGGCCGATAGTATCATGTCATGGAAACACAATATCACAGTGGTATAGGATGTTCACAGAAGATGCCAGTACTGGGCGGTCTCACTTTATAACCACCATTGAATCAATTACTATGAGAGTAGCTGGTTATCAAGTGAGGCAATTGATTCCATCTCATGGGACCTAACTCACTGTCATGAGACATATTTGTCCATTCTAAGAGTGCTTTCACCCTGATCAAAAGACCCACCTCTTCATAAAGATTTGACAACCTTGGGAACAGGCTTCCATAATTTGAATCTTTAGGACACATACTATATCCAAAGCACAGCAGGGACCATGGCTTAAGACTGTTTTCTTTCCTGAGAACTTTTGTATTTCCCTTAAGAAACAGAAGTGTAGATTGTCCATTGGATACAGGACCTGGAGTTCCCATGTCTTCTCAGCCACATTTTTTCCTCCCCAAGGACAGTTAGACTTCATGCTCAGTCTACATGCACAAAAATCTTCAAGCAAGATGGGAAATAACCATGACTGTCTATGCTTTGCAGTAAGGAAACCCTGAGGCTCAGGGTTTAGGAGAACCACTTGGTTCTGCTGGATCTGTGATTACCACTCCCTACACTGTATAAGAAAAGTCAAGAAGTCAAATGCTTGAGACATGGAAGGGTTTGGAAGTAGGAACTGAAACAGGTGATTAGGCCTCATAATCAACTTGGTTCTACTGTGGCCAAGTCACAAGGTCCTAGACACAATTCTCACACATCCTTACAACTTTCAGATAGCCACAGAAACTCTGAAAAAAAAAAATCAAATTTTAGCACTGCCCACCAAAGATTCTAAATTTGATTTTTCTTTGTAAACAAAACCTGTGATTGGCAAATGGAAGCCTACCATCTTTTATGAATGTTTCGGTTTGTTTTATAGTCTCATATTGCTCAGACTGGCCTTGAACTTGCTATTAACAAATGTATTTTTAAAAAAGCAACAAACCTTATTTTATACATTTTATTTGGAGCATTGGGTTTTTGCTATCCAACACCATCTCTGGGGAAACATTTTTGGAGCCAGCAATGGATTCACTGAATGGGATAAAAACGTGTTCATACAGCTGCTGCTAGTGTTACAGACTTGAGATGACACATGGTATTTGCAAGCCTATTGGTTCTGCTTAATGGACAAATGGCCCAAAAGACCAAGGAAAAATGGAGAATCCTAAAAGCATTATTCTTATTAATATCAAACCTTTCTCACCATCTGAACACTTTACCCTTCAGTGTAACTTGAATTACACACACACACACACACACACACACACACACAAACGCGTGTGCGCGCACACACACTCACCAGTGTTGAAATAAATCAAGCCTATACATTCACTCATGCCTTGGGGAAATGTCACCTGTATTCTTAATAAGCACATGTGGCAGGGATTCTCAACTTTCCTAATGCTGTGACCCTTTATAGTTCCGCATGTTGTAGTGACCCCCAACCATAAGATTATTTCATTGCTACTTCCTGTTATTTTGCTATTTTGAATCGTAATGTAAAAATCTGATTATGTGACCTCTGTGGGGGGTTGTGACCCACAGATTAAGAACCACTGACATAGGGTAATCCTTAGACACACAGATAATAGTACATTATTGGTTTTTAAAATTAATAGATTAAGTGGGCCAGGTCAGATACTCTTATTTATCCATTTCCGAGTGCCTACTTAGCCATAAGGAGTGCATAAAGAACCTGCATATGTGAAATTAATTCCCATAAGAATACGTTCAGCTCAGACAGCGATGGTTTGGATGGGCAGAGCAAAAAGAAATGAACAGACTGCAGATTTTATTAGTTCTGTGTAAGACAGACACCAGGATCCCACAGTAGACCTCTCTACAGGCTCCTGTAATGAAATGAGCCAGAGGGGTCCTGAGAGTGAAGAGTCTAGAAGGAGCTGTCAATAGGGAAAAGCCATAAACTCCATGATCTCATTTTATTAATCTAAGAACAGTAACCAGCTAAACACAAAACAAACTTTTAAAATACATTTCCATTTTTAATTTACAAAATAAATAACAGCAAATATGATACAACTCTTGAACACACATCTTCCTAACTGTCCATGTATGAAACCCAGTTAGTTATAAACTCATGGTGAAGGAATTTTGACAGAATGTGCAACTCACAAGAGGCAACTTAAGAAATGAGCTCAGGCGTGTATGTGGAAGTCTGAAGAGTCAGCTAGAAGTAAATACCCCAAAAGGAAAACTCTTTCGTAGCTAACAACTGATGGCTTGACTCTGAACCCACCCAGAGAGACGCTTCACTTTTGCCAATTTTTATTTATTTATTTATTTTTTTTTTCCGAGACAGGGTTTCTCTGTGTAGCCCTGGCTGTCCTGGAACTCACTCTGTAGACCAGGCTGTCCTGGAACTCAGAAATCCACCTGCCTCTGCCTCCCAAGTGCTGGGATTAAAGGTGTGCGCCACCACTGCCTGGCCACCAACTTTTATTTCTAAAGCTGTAGAGAGAATAGAACCCAGGACCTCACATGAGCTAAGCAAGTGAGCTACACCTTCAGCACTTCTGATTTAAAATTCTGAATAACATACTTATGGAGGAATGAAAATGTCCAAGAAAACAGTAGTCATCCATTGCCCCGAAGAACATAAGGAAAATCTGATCCCTAATGAGGAACCGGAGATCTGGCCTTAGCAGCCTACCATAGTGTTTCTGAAGACAACTATCCACAGGCTGCTGTGAGAATTAGGACAATTTGTACCAATACCTCAAAAATAGATGCTAGATTCATTAATATTCACAAATCTTTTGATCATTGTAGCCAGGCAGGGGAGGCTCAAAGCACCAATAAGGATGAGAACTGTGGATTCCAGTTCATACAGCAAAAGCCTTTGGACAGAAATCGCACTTTGGTTTCCTTAGAATAAAGGAGGCCAGGGTAGAAAAGACCTGACCACATCTGTACAGTCTCAGATATATAAGGAAGTAGACTTGCAACATGGGATACCATCTCTGCCGTCTTGTGTTGGTGGGTGGGTCTTATCCCCTTTTCATTATACCTGAGAAGTGTGAGGAACGGAGGACCTCCCAAGTACATCTCACAGAATGGTGCCACCCACACTCAGGCACCTTCTGGGATACAGGACTCATCTGAGAAAAGGTCACCTGGATGTCTAGCTATCTAGTGAAGTCTCTGCACTCCTGTGCTTTGTGTACTTACTACATGTAAGCTGCATTTGAGCTGCAAAATGAAAACCTGCCTCTCAATCTGGTAGCAACTGGAAAAGAAAGAGTCAAGTTGGAAAGCAGGGACAGGTGGTTATCGTCCCATCTCAGCTTCCGTGATCTGCAGTGTGGCTAGCTGTATAATTTCTCTGGCTGGAGAGATGACTTCATTTCTGGGGCCAAGCAAGGGTAGAGATAGAGGGGTGAGACAGTCCATTGCCAAGCAGCCTTATTTCTGGTTTCTTTGCCATACATTACTGACTTTCTGATCCTACAGCACAGTACAGTGAATTGCAGAGCGGGCTGTTTCTAGTGAGTGTACCATGGGGCCAGAACTGTGTCTGGCCTTTAGCACTTGTACACTGAATGAAATCTTTCCTTAAAAGAAGAAAAAAAAATCTCAAAGTAAGACAAGTCACCACAGCAGAGAAAGAAAAAAAGAGATGTAACAATACCACAAACTCACAGGCCATCAATCAATATTCATTCATAAAATTTGTGACAATCTCAGAGCTGATTTCAGTGCCTTTCAATACCTCAGAGATCTTAGCAAGGCCAATAAAGACTGGTTCTTCCTGCCCCCCTCTTCTTGTCCCATCTATATTTAACGTCACTGCAGTCTTCAACTTTAGTACTGATAATGACTCTTCTTTTAATCAAATTAACTCCTTCATTCATAGCTTCTGGGCCAGCTAGTTTTTATGGGTCAACTTGATCCAAGCTAATCATAGCAACAGAAGCCCTAACACACCTTCCGAAAGAGGTGAATCTCTCCATGCCTTGTAAACCAGCACCTACCTAGGACATCACCCAGAGTCCTTTGTGTAGAGGCAACTGAA
>JADRCH010000013.1:10203976-10343342 GCA_019843965.1 Rhynchomys soricoides
TGACAAGAAAAGGGGGTGGGCACATCTAGGCACCGACAGGTCCAGCTCTGCTCAGAGACCAGGTTGAAGACTCTCTTCTGCTACTGCTCACTGCAAGAACAGGCAGAGGATTTTTCTTTCTTTTCCCACCCAGTTTCTGTATTTCAACGGCAGCCCGCAAAGCATGGTGACATCTTCAAATCCTTTTTAACCAGTCTGCTAGGGCTCTTCTCAAAAGTCACAGGCTCCATGGAAGCCCTCTAGAATCTTCTGGTTCCTTCCTGCTTCTCACCAGGGCTTGGTTCTTTTTACTTAAAATAATTAACCCTTTCATGCAAATGGTGCCCCAGGCAAGAGCTGCATATCTGAATTCAGCCTCAGATACTCTGAAGAAAAATAAACCATATCAGATCTTACCCAAGTCTAGCAGAGAAAAGAAAGTCACTGACTGCATGCCCCTTTCCACCTTAATGGCACCCCATAACCACCTGTGTGGGAGGGAATATTTCCCCCTTTGAAAAGTGAGAAAAACACCCAGAGAATTTCTAGTGCAAAGTTAATGGTGACACCTGGGCTTTAAGACCAAAGTAGTTTAAAATTTCAGAGCCGTGTGTTTTCCACGGATGCACTGGGTGCTCCTTGATAGAAATTAAGAGACCCTTGTGGCATTTCTGGGACATGTATACTAGCTTCTCTAGTATTGTGCCAGGAATGCCTCTGTTGTTTTGCTCCTTTGATCACTGTGATGAACCAGGCATATCTCCCTTAGTGAAGGTGGTGGTGAGAGGAGGTATGCAGATGAAGAGGAAGATGTGCAAATGCAGATCCTCACAGCTGGAATCCCCCTGCTCTCTTGAACTTGGAAGAAAAGACTCAGGGCAAGGCCCCTAGAGAGATTCAAGAATGCCTAGGGTATACCCAAGCCGCAGCCAGAGATCTTTCTGTTTTGCCATCATCACCCAAGTCTGTCAGAACTATCTGGGGCTTTTCAAATACCATTCCCACTGGGGCTAGGCAGGCAAGACCTTGTTAGAGATGCTATCTTGGGCACATCGTATTCGAGCAAGATGGGTTGTTAGTAAAAGCCTGTAGTCCACTTTTTGTGTGAAGCCTCAATTTCTTTACCTGCAAAATGAGGTAAGTGTGTGTGGGAATGTAAAAATCCATCTAACTCAAAATGTCGAGAACATCTTGTGGTCATGTATGTCAATATAATATTTGAACATCCAAGTCATCCTAATTTTTCCTTCTGAAAGGAGTATGGCCATTAGTACCACTAGAAATCAATCAAATTCACTCTATGATCAAGAGGAATAAATAATCAAAGGGAATACTGCACTGTATTCTCCAGGGTAGAATAAAGTAGCAGGCAGGGACCACCTTGTCAGTCCAACAGGGTCTAGAAATGTAGCCGGTAGAGCCAAGACTGCTACATCCCCTCAGAGCCCAGGATTTGAGCTCAAAGAAGATGAGAAATGAGTACCAAAGAGCTTCACTGCAATCCAAGTCACAGCAAGTGACTGCTGCATGGTGAGGGCCATTCTTCAGGAGAATGTCAGAATGTGAGTCTGTGGTATCTCAAGAGAAGCCATCCACACCTGAGAGTTGCCCACCTCCACTACGCACGTGTGCTCTTTCCCTCAAAGGAGACAGTAGACATTAGGAAAGAGAACCATGTGGGCTCTTGGAGTGTACTTGGTATCTGGCTCTTTCAGGAGGTTATACAGGTCAGGGATGCAGGCAGGAGAGAAGGAAGGAAGTCTTCAGCGCAGCTGTCAGAAGATAACTGAGAAATCCACATAGGAGTCAGTGCTGGGGCTGTCCCCTACTCTGCTGTTGCTGGATCACCACAGAATTGCTGGCCTGGGCATCTGTAGGTCTAGCAAGTCAGTGGTTGAGGCCAACATGCCACCATGGGAAAGGGAGAGCACTTGTTTGTTCATGCAGACAGATGGCCAGTTCTGGAAGGGCTGAAGGGGATGAGACTCAGCATCCAGACAGACAAAACAGTTCTGAGCTGGGGAGCCATCTCAGTGCAGGAAGCAGCGCTGACAGGGAGTCCTGCACCATAGGCTGCCCTTCCTGGACACCTTTCTCAGGCAGCAGTGGTCCAAGGCACTGGGAGCTGCAGAGCTGGGGATGACAGCCTCACTGAGAGCCTGGCTCAGAAGAGAGGATGCCTGATTTTCGAGCTTTTGGAGGGGGTGGAGGAGGGGCTTTGGCATCTCTCCGGACAGGCAGGGGGGGAGCAATCTGAGGAGAAGACACATGGAATTAGAAACAGTCCCTTTGTTATTTCTAAGTCACTCTCCTATTCCATGCGTCTGTGTTATTGTTGAATTTGATGGGCATTTATTTATCTGTCCAAGACAAAAAAGGGAATGATACTCATTTGTCCTCTTCCCTGGAGCCGAATGAACACACACACAAATACATGCTCGTGGCTGCATCACCAATGATGTTTGGGTAGCTGGCCTATACTCAAGAAGCACTTAGTAAACACTTACTGAAAGGAGGAATGAAACCCATCTGAGTCTACTGCAGAACAGCCACCTGTCATTCAGAAGTCAGGCTTTGGTGTGAACTTGAACTCACTCACCCTCCCTACCACCAGTGTGGGAAGCAGAGACCATGCTTCCTTCAGTCATGTGACTCTATGAAGCAGGCTTCTGGTATATTTCCCTTTCCATCTCCTGAGGCTTTAGGATCAAACCAGGCACTGACTATAGTGCCATGTGGGGGGGAAATCCTCCCCTCTTCACTGTGTGGACAAAACAGTGTTGTCTTCCCCGGGTGGGGGGTGCTTGGTGGCCACACTGCCAGCAACCTGCAGGTTCCTACCTCAGCCGAATTCCTCTGACTGCTCTCATACGGTTTGCTCTTGGGGGGAGGTGGAGGAGGGACAGAAGCCATCAGCCCATCTGTCTGCAAAGATGGGGAGCCTGGAAATGATACAAAAGAGACAGAGTGAGGACTTACTCAGATACCTCATAAAAATAATGCTTGCCACCAGAGCACCTGTACCAGCTGTATACATGTTGCTGTGCCATTTCTGAGGTTTCTATGGAAAGAATGGAGAAGATCTTATATGCACATGACCACGAGTGTTCTTTAATTCACCGGAAAGCTTCACATGGAATTCTGCTGTGTAAATTCCAATGTGTATTCTTAAGTGGAGGATGAGAATATTTTCTAACTTTAGGAAACTAATCTCTGATGAACCCCAAGTGTTTAGGGAAATACATGTGCTCTGCAGAAACCTTCACTTGGCTGTACCTAACTCTTGACCATTGTCCCTATTTGGCACTGGTAGATGTGTTCTCCCTATGCCTCTGCGCTATGGGAACCTTTGAGTTTGTCCCAAGTGCTGCAGATGTCTGGTCTCAGGTTGACAGAAGTATACTGGGTTGGTCTATTCATTGCCCTGAACAGGTCTAACTACTCAGTGCTAACTCTGTACATGACTCGTGGTTGGAAAGTGCAGCCCCAAACTCCAGTCCTTTGATGATTCCAATGCCTACTAGACAGAATCACCTCTGAAACAGCCTCATGCAATCTGTGGCTGGTTTGATTAAGAACTGCCCAGATTCATGGCCGTTCTCTTTTTCCTAGCAGAATGAATCTAGGAGACATGGAAAAACTCACTTAGGGTCCTTGTGGCTTTAGGAGTGAGTGGAGGTGGGCTCATGGCTGGAGACTGCAGAGGCGAGGGACTGTGGAATGGTGTCAGCCGGCTGTCCACCAATTGGAGACTCTTTGGTCTTTGTGTTTTTTTGCCTGGGCTCTGAAGACAAAGAGAGAAACCAAAAACATAAACATTCATGGTGGACCTGACTGACCTTAGTAATACATTAAATGCTAGACAGGAACTAACAGAAGGGCTTAATTCCAATGGCCTTTTTTCTTTCTGTCTCAAGTGCGTATGGGTACACATACATGTAAGGGCCAGGTTGCCTGGGTTATCTGACTCTACTCTTTACTATATAGCTGAACACACCACTCAAGTGTTTTAGCTAGTTTAGCCCTGCACTGAAATTGCATGCAAGCTGTGACATCCACCCAATCCTCACACTTGCTGTGGCAAGTGCTTTGCCTACTGACCCATTCGCCTACCCTCCCCAATTGTCACTTTTAAGGTTACTGCATTGTTACATGGCAGGCACTTGGCAGAGATACCTGCTGGGAATGACTCCAAACTACAGGTAACTTCGGGTCTGGCCACTGGCTTGATTCTGACCACATCCACTGAGCCATCTAAGTTGGAAAGAAACTACCTGGACTCTCAGCAAAAGCTGGGTCTTGCAAACACTTAACAACTTGGCATGGCCTATAGAAGAAGAAAAAGTGTCTGTCTTAAAGTTCAAAAGTGAAATGAAAATGTTGGCACTGACTCATGGAACACAGTGGCAAGAGCCACAGTTCCGAGTGCAACCCACAGGTTTACTCGTGGGATGAGATCGTGTGTCAATATTGACTTGGAGACTTGAGTCTCTCCATATATGCATTTCTTCTTGCCATCTGTGCTTTAACACCAGCACAGGCTGCTGTGTCCTGAGACTAGCTGCAGCCAGGCTTTTATCTGTGATTCTCTGCTGTGCAGTGAATGAACAGGTGTCAGCTGAGGGGCAGGTACCTAGTCAGTGTTTGCTCTTGTTCTTCCCTCCTCCCTTCCCTCCTCCCTTCCCTCCCTCCCTCCCTCCCTCCCTTCCTTTACCATCATATCAGGTTCTGGAGCTTTCTCTGCAATGACTTGTGACTTGCTCAGACTCCAGTCTTTCCTCTTGAACTTGCTAATCCGGTTCTCACTGTCTTCTTTGGGTGGCAGATCTTCAACTCTGGCACCTGATGAAGCTCTGCGTTCAAACAGTGGTTCCAGGATGGACCTGTCAGCCAGGAAGGATAAAGTCACAAAACATTAATCCCAGAATGATACGACTTCACTCCAAAGGACCAGTAAGACCCTCAACTCCATTTTACCCAACCAACTTCTCAGGTTCCCAAAGTCTAACAACCAAACAAACAACTCAGGGTAAACTGTACAGAAATGAGATTATCATATGAAAGGGAGAAAATATTAATGAATATTTATTGTACTGGCTGGGTTTGTGTGTCAACCTGACACAAGCTGGAGTTATCACAGAGAAAGGGGCCTCCCTTGAGGAAATGCCTACATGAGATCCAGCTGTAAGGCATTTTCTCAATGGGGGAGGGCCCAGTCCATTGTGGGTGGTGCCATCCCTGGGCTGGTAGTCCTGGGTTCTATAAGAAAGCAAGCTGAGTAAGCCAGGGAAAGCAAGCCAGTAAGTAACATCCCTCCATGGCCTCTGCATCAGCTCCTGCTTCCTGACCTGCTTGAGTTCCAGTCCTGACTTCCTTTGGTGATGAACAGCAATGTGGAAGTGTAAGCTCAACAAACCCTTTCCTACCCAACTTGCTTTTTGGTCATGATGTTTGTGCAGGAATAGAAACCCTGACTAAGACATTTACCCTCTCCCCTGTGTGTTACATATTTGTTCTCTTGTGGATGTATGCATGTGTGTACATGTCACATTCAGGCATGAAAGCATGCATGTGAAGGTCAGAGGTCAACACTGAGTGTCTTCCTTTGAAACCTTCCACCTTATTTTTCAAGACAGAGACGCTCATTGACCCAAGAGCTCACTGATTGGCTGGATTGGCTGGCCAATGAGCTATCAGACTCCACCTATCCCCACTCAACTCTAGCACTAGGGTTCTACATGTGTAGGTGCTATGGATTCAAACCCAGGTCTTCAGGCTTGTACCATAGGTACTGATGAAACCATCTCCCCAGGCCCCATCAATATTTGTTCTTTCCTGGGAAGAGATAGGACAGAACCTATAGAGTAAAAGGAGTGGTACATATCTTGTAGCTCTGTAGTGTCACTGCTTGTGTTCTGGGGATGCAGAGCCTGCATCAATTCTACCCACAATTACTTGCTGGGTAACCGGGGCACAACGTCTTAGATTTGTTATCTGCAAAAATGTTTGGCACCTATGAGTGTTTGAAAAATGCCCACTAGGTATAGTGATAGATTTCCAGGTCCCACAATGAAAACTGGTCCAACTCACAAATCATGATCAAACACTACACATAGAGGGGAAAGTTGGATATGTAACACGCATATTTTAGGTGAGGACAGACATCTTTGGTATTCAAAATAGAAAGAGTAGCCTAATTTTTTTTTTAAAGAAATTAAGACATGAATGGGTATTTAAGGAAAAAATAAAGTCCAAAAACTTTAAAATCTGGTTTCACTTATTACTAAAGAAGTTAAAATAACTGCAGCTGAGGATGATGGCTTATGCCTATAGTCCCAGGAACTTAGTAAGCTGAGGCAGGAGGATCACTCAAGTCCAAGGGTTTGGAACTAGATTGGGCAAAGTTTCTATTACAGTTTATTGTTGAATTTCAATGCAAAAGAGTGGATAATACAAATGTACAGGTCTCACATCATCAAAAATGATCATCTGAGAGACGGTCTTGTTTAGTCTACATACCCAATTACAGCCCTCACCCTTCACTAAATGACTTGGAAAGGGTTGCCTGGTGCCATATCTACCACAGTTTCAGAGGACATTTCTATAAGACAAGGTCTCATTTTCATAATCACAATCCCATCATTCCTTAATCTCATGCAACAACCTTCACATTAACTTCCCAATTCTCTTACAATTATTTTAAATGGGTAGCTTGATTGAATTAGGATGCAATTAAGAGTTACTCTCTGTACTAGTTAGTACACTTAGTAGATCATTTTAAGCTTTTAAAACTCTAGATCTCCTTTTCTCCAGTCCAGAATTAAGTATTGTTGTCACTAGCTATGAGGATGTAGGACAGACAAACTCCAGGGAGATCTGCTTGAGGCAGTACTGATTTCCATGGCTGTGCCTTCAGACTCTAAGTTCCTCTTTGTAGGGTTTGGTTGGTGGGCTGGTTGTTTTGTTGTTGCTGCTTTTAGTCAGGGTATCATTCCGTGGTTGTGCTTTGTATAAAAATGGCTCCCATAGGCTCATATATTTGAATGGTTACTTGTCTGGGAGTGGCACAGTTTGAGAAGGATTAGAAGGTGTGACATTGAGGGTGGGCTTGGAGGTTTCAAAAGCCCACCCCCAGCCCAGTTCATCTCTGTCTCCCTCTTTCTGCCTGTGGATCAGGATGAAATTCTCAGCTACTGTTCCCCCATGTGAGTGCCACCAAGCTCCCTGCCATGCTGATAATGGAGGACTAGCCCTCTGAAACTGCAAACAAGCCCTCAATTAAATGCTTTCTTTTGTAAGGTTTGCCTCGGTGTCAGTGTCTTTTCACAGCAATAGAGTAGGGACTAAGACAATAGTTTAGGGTTGTCCTGACATTTGAGACATCCTCCTGTCTTAGGCTTTGAGTGTTGGGATTGAAGGCATGAGCCATAACACCTGTCTGAAAGATCTTGATCTCATTTCAAGGTTAACTTCTCCTTTTAAAAGTTCAATCTATATATCTATCTATCATCTATCATTTTATCATATATCAGCAATATCTGTCAGTTTGTCTGTCTGCCCGAATGCCCGCTTGCTTGCTTGCCTGGCTGCCTGCCTACTTGTCTACCCACCTACCTACCTAATACTGCATATGCCTAAATATTTTCTTGTGGTATTTTCCAGTTGTTAAAGTTTCCATCTGAATTATGTATTTATCTTGCATTTCCTACTCATTAATTCACTTGCTGAACAAACTTCCATATTTTGATTTTGTAATTTAATAACATACTTTAATCTTTCCTTCCCCAAAGAGCAGACCTTAAATGGTTTTCCTTGTATTAAAGAGCCACATTAAGGGACTGCCATATAAATAAGCATAGAGAAGAACATGCATTTAAGCACCTGACTTCCTAGAAAGAGCTAGCCTGGAGGCTCACAAGAGCCTGAATGATCATGTCGGTTCTGAAGTGGTCCTGGGTGGTTAGGAGCCAGAGATTAAGATGAAATCTGGGGGGCTGGGAAGATGTCAGTGAGCAAAATACTTGCTCAAGCATGAGACCTTGAGTTCATGTCAAAACTCATGTACCCCAGTACCCATGTAAAAAGAACTGGGCAAAGCAAGGATGGGGATCCGGGCTCACCAGCCAGCCAGTGTAACCTCAGCACTGCAGGCAAGGATGGGGATCCGGGTTCAATGGCCAGCCAGTGTATCCTCAGCACTGCAGGCAAGGATGGGGATCCAGGTTTAATGGCCAGCCAGGGTAATCACAGAGTAAGTTCCAGGTTCAGTGAGAGATTTTACCTCAGAAGATCAGGTGGAGAGTAACTGGAAGATTCCTTGTCACCAATTTCTGGTCTCTACGCATGCTTTCGGGAGAGCACCTACACGTGACTGTGCATGTGCACACGCACACAAACACGCACTTGAGAAACTGTCTATTGATGTTTCTAATAAGCTGACTGTTAAAAACTCATGAAGATGTTATGATATGTATATGCGTGCGTGCGTGCGTGTGTGTGTGTGTGTGTGTGTGTGTGTGTGTTGTATCATTTTCTACCTTTGGAATTTTGTACTAATATTGTTCTCTGACTAATTGATAAAACAAATTAAGTTTGAAATTGTTTTTAAAATGATACATAATGAGAAATTAACCTGTGCTTACAAGGTAATTGTGTTCAGGAGGTGGTAAAATATGAATTTTTCATTTCGTTTTGATTTTTTGGTAACAGCATTGTCAATGATGGTCCTCATGAATAGAAGTGAAGGATCTCACAGCTTTGAATTACTCTCAAGAAGTGGTGTGTAAACACACCAAGTCTCACGTTGGTGCCCGAAGCTAAGGCCACAAGGTATTGTCCTACCCTCCCCAAGTGCAGAGACCAGCCTTACCCGTCAGATCCTGGCCTGGATGGAGCATTGTCTGAAGAGTTGGAGGAAGTAGAGACCACTGAGGAGGCCACAGAGGTGACAGACAGCCTGCGCAGCGTGGAGGACAGGATGTAGGGCAGTACCATCGAGCCTGCACGGCTTGGCTTCCTCTCTGTCATGCTGGGTGGCTGAAACACATGCAGCCCCTCAGGGTTAGCAGCCCGCAATGCAGCCAGCATGGTCTGTGGCAGCCACCCTGTTGGGTCTTATGAAATCATGGCACGTTGACCTAAGAGCAAAGTTTAAGGAGGCCGTAGAATCTAAGCTGGGCAGGGGGGTGTCTCCAGAAACCTAGGATGCTAGCAGGGAATCACTGTCCCCTTATGGTATCCTATTAAATTTGCTTTCTAACATTGGCTGGGTTCTAACAATGATGGAGGATAGCGGGTGGAAGGAAAGCTCAGGTCTTATGGTCTAGGAACGTGGGCACAAAAGACATACGTGTGCCTAGACAGCAGTAGGGGAGGCAAAGTATCAGGAAGGAGACTGAACTGGGCATTTTTGGTGATGGGGGAGCAGCAGAATCTAGCTATCTATGTAGCTCAGCCTGGCCTCAAACTCACAGCCATCCTTCTGTCTCAGCCTCCTGGGTGCATCACCACACCTGGCTGCCTGTGTACACTGATGACTGAAGGAGGCAGTGGGAAAGATCCTCTAGGGGAAACTCCAGTGGGGAGATGTAAAGAGCTCTGATTGGAGGAAAGAATTTGAAAGTCAGGGGTTCAAAACAAGGCTGTTAGAGAAGGCGAGGTGAACACAGCAATGAGCAGGACCCGTGACACCACTGATGGAGAAAAGAGAGGTTAGCAGCAGGCTTCCCCTAGCACTTGGGGGTGGGGGGGTGGGAAACCCACAGAGACGCAGCCTCACAGTGTGTCAAAGATGGCAGAGAAATCTGTCAAGTGTACAATACAGTTTACAACTGGTCCTTCCCGCAAACTTTTACCCAATAGGAAAAGATCTGGAAAAAGCTATAAAAATCAGACAGGACAAAAAGGAATTGTCAACGTGTAGAACAAGGAAACTGACGTGCCCCTGAGTGTTCTCAATGTGCCTGCCCAGTCCAGCCATCTTGTTGTACAGTGTCATCAGGCCATTTGTTAAAACTGTAAATTGGAGCCCTGCCACATCCACAAAATCTGAAGAGCTAGTTATCTGTGTTTCATAAGCTCTCTGTTCTAAAGATCAATCAAGTTTGGGAACCTCTAGCCCAAGGATGGTTCATGTGACTAAAGGTAGAAGACACTCTCTCCTGCCGGCCCATCTGCATGTCATACCTATGCTGGTGTGACTCATCTGGCATATGAAACTCTGGGTAATATCATGAGAAAGGCCCCTGGGAAAGCTCAAGGGCCATTTAGTCAAAGCTTACCAGAGTTATGACCCCATACAGCTTCTCTACTTTCTCCTTGAGTTCACGGAAGCATGTAGACAGCCGGTCGTGCAGCGGCTTGAGCTGCTCTGTCAGCTTTTCCCCATGGATGCGCATCCCTTCTGTGAGCAGAGGTATCTGGAAGAAAGGTTATGAAAGAAAGAAAAGAGTCAATTCAGATTTGGAGGTTTGGAAAAGGGGGTGGAGTCGGAGAGGCTGACAGACACAGAATTATCTAATGAAAATGGCACTTGTTGGTCAAGGGCTTGGGAACTCTGTCAATGGAACAGAGAAGATCCAAAGATTCTAGAGAGGCCAACCGGCAAGGCTCATACAGCTGAGCATTAGGGTAGTCAGAGAGACTGAGTTTGAGGGCTGCTTTTCTAGCAGGTTTTACTAAAATCATAAGAGAAAGAATGAGGCTGATATGTATCAGCAAGAAACACAGGCTAGGAAACCAGACTGCAGGATTTCCACGTGTGCTGATGTGTGTGTGTGTGTGTGTGTGTGTGTGTGTGTGTGTGTGTAAATGTGTGCATGTACATGTGGAGGTCACAGGAAACCTTTGCTGTCATTTGTAGATGCTTCCCACCTTGTTTTCTTATTTGAAGAAAGGGTCTCTCACTGGTGAGGAAATCACCAACTGGGCTAGGATGGCTGGTCAGAAAGTCCATGAAATCTGTCCTAATATTACAAGAGAGTACTGCCACATCTAGTCTCTCTGTCTGTCCCTCTGACACCCCCCCCCCCCAAACAGGTTCATGCACACTCACATACAGAGAGAGAGACAGAGATGTTGAGACAGAGAGAGAAGGGGAGGGACCCCAGAAAGTGGCCTATAGCTACACTTGAGCTATGTAGCATGCCTTAGCGCCAAATACAGTGGACACCCATGGAGTACCGTGCACAGATGGCCGGCTGCATGCCTCCCAGCCTACATACTTGTAAGGCAATCAGCCGCTTGAGGAGCTCCACCTTCTCCTGGTCCTCAGGATGTTCTTGTAAGTACTTCTCCGTAAAAAAAGCCTAAAAGGAGAACACATGTGGACCTTACTTATGACACATGGCTGATCGCAGAGAAAGGCAGGAAGCTTCAAAAGGGAGAAAACGTCTAACGGAACAACGGAAAATCCATCCCTTTCACAGGACTACCTTTACTGCACAGTGAATAATAAAGAGACATACATTAAACAAATTCCTGTCTCTCTCTACAGAATGGCTTCCCTAATCCCCAAACCCATCCCATAAGTTGGGAAGTTTCCTTACTGCAGCTCAGAGAGGTGACACCTGTGTCCAAGTGCATACAGTAGCCAGTGGAAAGCCATAATGAGGTAGGTCACAGGAGTGACAGGCCACAGCACTCTTCTGGGCTATTATGTACAAACAGAATTGAGAGTACCAGCCCATGTATACCACTCTTTCAGGCTCCTTCTCTTTCCGTCCCATCTTCTCCCTCACCAAGGGAGTTTCCTGGCTACATGTTTGTTTATATTCAAGAAGAGGACTCCCAAAATATTCAGCCACTGAACATGTACCATAACAGCTATGATTCCCGTCTCTCAACAATTGCCCTTCACCTAGACTGAATTTATGTCCTCCCATATAAATGACACTCTAGCCAAATCGTATCTAGCGGACTACACATGGTCACTATGCCTCTTACGCCTTTTTGAATTAACAGATGGAGCATCCAGTTAGTCAATGGTGAAGCGCAAGGTCAGCCATAGACTTGTGTATTTGAACACTCAGAGCCCTCAGCTGGCAGTGCTCTGTGGAGAGGTTATGGAATCCCTGCGAGGTGGAGCCTTGCTGGAGGAAGTCCACCACGGCAGTGAGATCTGAGAATTTAGTCTCACTCAATTTCCTGTTCCCTTTCCGTTTCCTGAGTGTAGATGGAAATGTGACCAGCGAGCTTCCAGCTCCTGCTGCCATGGCACACCATTCCTTCCCTGCATAATAGATTCTGTATCTCTGGAGCCATAAACCAAATAGACTCTTTCTTCATTAAGTTGCTTTTGCTCATAGCATTTCATTACAGCAGCAGAGAAGTAACTAATACAAGCTGAAACGTCTTCTGTCCAAATGACTTGGCTCAAGTCAGGCTGGAGATTCCTGGAGACCCACTCTACATAAAGCATCTCTGCTTTCCCTAAGAGTAGCTTCACCTGAAGCTTAGGGAGCACCCTGAGTTGTCTTCCTCCTAGAGGACAGAATAGCAGGTGCATCTGCCACAGGCACCAGAGCCTGGTACTTTCACTGAGGCTTCACAGGACAGTGTGGGGCCAGGGACAATCCTTGTGTAATTCCACATGCCCATTCAGAGAGGAGACATGGAGGGCGGCCTGTCTGTCTTGTGAGATTCAGGAGCAGGACTTACCTTTTCATAGTTGGAGAATCCCCCCATGACAGCTGGGTCCACAATGCCGCTGAGCAGCATGGACAGTGGGTGCACAGAGAGGGAATGGTCCCAGGCGTGCTGTTGTACACAGTTGCTGACCCTCTCGTTGGTCAGCTCCATGGTTTCTATGGCATTCTCTAAAGGGCTGATTTCTTCCTGCGGAATGGAGCAGATGAGAGAGGGAGCCGGGTGAGCTCCACTCCAATGATTGAAGAGAGGGAAATTCTTCTCAAGAGAGGGAAATTATCCACAATCTTCAGGAGTGTTCAATTGTTAGGATTCTGTTCATTAGGCCCCATGCTTTTCTACTAGTTAATTACAAAACTGGCTATTGAAAAATCTTAGGGAGTGGGATGTTGTAAACTGTGGGCTGTAGAAAACACTGTTTCTTGGAGCAAAACCACAAAATGTGTGAAGACATCCAGAGCTGTGGCAGCATTGTTTCTCAGGCAAACCTATCTCAGGAGCTCTGAGATGGTTGCTGGCTAGCAGATCTGAGACCCTCCTGTGCTACTGACAATTGAAAGTATCCCCTGGAAAATTAAGGTGTCTTCTTGGTAAGAGAAAGCAAGGATCTTGTAATTCCTATATCCAGACCCATGCCTCATCCTCTTAGGGTAGATCCTGTGGTTAATGGAAATCAGGAAGAACAGGAAGACGGAAGAACCACGCTGAGGTTTGGATGAAGAAGAAACTACAGGAACCAGATTCTTCCAGAAATGACCTCAAAACCACATTTCCCCCAAAGCCAGCACCTTCACTTCATCCACCATTGGCCACAGGGCCACCTATCCGAGATATTATTCCTAACATCTCTACCCAGAAAGCATGCTACATTTAGATAAATGATTTATCATCAGCACCAAGGAATACATCAAACTTCAGGTCATAATGGCCAAGAAATATTCTCTTCCCTCCCCTTTTCTCCTACAATTTCCTTCACCGTTGTCCTGAGACAGGGTCTTACTACATTGCCCCAGTGACCTTTAACCCATTATGACGACCAGACTAGCCTCATACTAGTCTTCTTGACTCATCCTCCAAAAAGCTGGTACAGGCATGTGCTACCATGTCCAGCTACAAGAGATGACTGAGTCCCAGAATTCCTCTTTTCCTCCTCTCTCCTCTAACTGAGTAAGAAAATCAGTGTGGGTGCTTGCCAAAGTAGTGCTTCACATTAACTACACATAATCAGCTCAGGAACTATTTTTCAAATACCTACTTTATGCTAAGTGCCATGCTGTGCACCAGTTACAAAAGTGATGAAATACACAGCCAGTTCAGAAATATGTAGCAGAACTGACTGCTGGATTTTTGAGGGCACCAAAATCTAAGGGTACATGAATGCCTTAAATGTGATACGGTATTTATATATAATCTATGTATATCTTTCTATAGACTTAATTACTTTATTGGAGACAGGATCTCACTATGTCTCCCTGGATGTCCTGGAACTCACTATGTAGACCAGGCTGGCCTTGAACTCAGAGATCTACCTGCTTCTACCCCTCAGGTGCTGGGATTAAAGACATGGGCCACCACATCTGGCTTTGGATGACTAGTAGGCCCTAGGGTGATGGGGGTGGATATTATACATTATCTAGGGAATGAAGCAAGGGAAGAGTCTGTACATATTTAGAATAGAGGAGGAGCTTGCTAGAGCTAAATTCATAGTACACCATCCACAGGTGGTGAAGTCCATAGCTGGCTGAGTTGCTGAGACTGGACTATACAGTTTGTGGGTCCATTGTAACTTAAAGCTGGTAGGAACTTCACAGTTTAAGTAGAAACTTACGACTTTCAAATAGGGTGGGTTAGAAATATGCCCAGAATGGTATGAGCACAGATGCCCCAAAGGCTATCTGCCCATGACTGGGTATTCTAGAGTTGGCTGCATGGAGAAGGTGGATCTCACACTTAACGTGATGGGGATAATACTGAGCAGCGGTCAGACATTGAGCCTCACCTCCCCCAAATGACCCAATGTCATTAACTACTTAAACAACCTAAGTCTTAGCTTTGACAATTTCTCTCAGAGATGGAAGAGATGGCTGAAGGTGGACAGAGGGGGAAGACGATGGACAGAGGTAGACAGAGGAGGAAGATGGCCACGAACAGAGGCAAGCAGACATGAAAGGCAAGGAATACAAATGGATGGGAGTGGGTGGAAATAAACGGAAGTAGACAGAGGTGGATGGAGATAAATGCAGGTGCAAGTCACAGGAGGACTTGAATGTAAGAACACACGACACAGTCAAATCTGCTCAGTGGGATCCACACTCTGAGGTAGTGAGGAACACTGGCTGAACAGACCAAGGCAGAGAGGCAACAGGAGACCTTTTAGTACACAGCAGAGATTAGTATGGGATGACAACAGGCAAATACACGGGGACAGAGAAGAGAGATCAAATAAATACTATAAAGGTCAGACGGCAGCTTTGGGAAGTAGCAGGGCAGGAGCTGCAGCAACAGTGATGCTCAGGCTGAGAACAAGAGGGGCTTCGGGAAAGACGGTGTGGATGTGGCAGAGAAGCAACTCTGCAGAGGCATCCCGGCACTGTTTCTGGGCATGGACAGCATTACAGACAGACAGAGACAACGCCTCTCAAGCCACCAAAGAGTCTGTCTCTGAGTGTGACCTTTCGGGTTGGTGTCGTGACATCAGTTTTACAAAGCGACCCTATTACACAAGTGTGCTTTTTATTTTGCCTTAAAAAAAAAAAAAAAAAGTTGGCCAGAGGGAAGCAAGCCAAGCTGGTGCAGGCTGCAGTGGAATGGAACAAAAGCTGTTATTATTTCTGCAGACAGAGAGGTTCCCACCACACACCCCCTGCCGGAGTTACAACTTCAAATGACTCACTGTGGAAATCTGTTTGGCTTCGAACCATTTGAGAATCCCAGGGAAGGTATAGGCCGTTGTGTATGTGGTCCTTTCAATCCACATGGTCTGGTGCAAGAAAGAAAACACATAATGAGACAGTGGCCAGCTTCCAGGTCACAATCGACCCCAAACCTCTGGCTCAGTTGCTGAGACTCTATTCTCACATGTCTTCTAGGGAGTCAACACATTCCTTATAAAACTCAAGGATTGTGGGCTTTGGGTTGGCATGGGGTTAGTCTCCTTGGATCCTTTCCGTCTAAAAATGGAAACCTGAGGTCCAGGAGGTGTGACTCGCCTATGGTCGGTCTGTCATATCAGCAGCAGAGCCTAGATCTGGGTCCTTCAGTTTGGAGGTTTCCCACTGAGATGATACTAGCAGGTTATTCTCTCCTATAGGGGAGGCTCCAACCTCCTGTCTTAGCCAAGGAGGATGAGAGGGAAGATGTTAGGCTTCACCAAGAGGCAAATAGGAGCTAGAGGGATAGCTTAGGTGGGGAAGTGCTTGCTGAGCAAGCAACAACCCATCCCCAGCACTCGTACAAAGCCAGGGGTGGTGGCATAAGCTTGTAGCCCAGTGCTGGAGGGCAGAGATGGAGGAGGATTCCCAGGGGTTTACTAGGTGGCTAGCGCTAGCCAAGCTGGGCTGCTAAGCTGCAGTCCCAAGAAAAGACCCACTGTCAAAATAACAGGAATGGGAGGCTCCTGAGAAAAGACACCCAAGGGTGACTTCAAGCTTCCAAACACACATGTGCACCACCACCATGAACAAATACACAGAGAAAACAAGCCAAGTGGACTCACGGCAAACTCATTTTCCGGGTCTTTTTCTCCTTTCCGGAATGGCCGAGAATATCTGAACTGCTGTACTTCATTGGCTCTGTAGTAGCTGGGGGAAGGGCAGAACAAATGCACTGGACCTCATGGAACCAGTCTACAACCCCATGTGTGATACGCCTGGCACCAAGGTTTACCTTTATGGCCAACAGGGTCACTCTGAGCTCCCAGGATAGCACATACCTGGGTTTCATACCACATCTGACTTTTCATACGTGAGAGTTTATGTTACAGCTCAGTTTTAAAAGGTATGTACACCCACCATGCTTGTAGTTTCCTTTGCATAGTTTTGCCATAAATGCTGTTAAATCAATCTCACTGGCATGGTAGCTTCTCCAGAGATAGGAAGCAACCTCAAACTCTGGGACAAGCTGATCCTCAGTGGTACCTGAGTGGATATTTGGCAAGAGAATCCTGTGCCCAAGTGAAGTTTACCTTTCCCTATGAATCAATGATAAAACCCATGTTGATTTAACTTGATAAGCTTTCATCTTGTTTGAAGAGCAGTAAGTAACAGGCCTTCCAAAGTGTAACAGATTAAAAAGGCTTGGCTTTTGACACATTTCAAATAAAGTCTTGTTTTGTAACCCAGAGTGGCCTTGAGCTTGCCTCCTTTTCCCTCCTCTGCTATGATGACAAGAGGGCACCATGTCCGGCCTGATTGCTTCCTTTGTAAGAACCACTTACTTCAAGATCTGCTCTGGAACCGGCTTGTCCTTGTAGCTAGGTGGCAAGCTCATCACAGGCTTTACTGTGAAGCACTGCAGGTCTGAGGGCTAATTAAGGAAAAGACTGGCCCTGCAAGTGCCACAGGCTGTGAGGTCCCTGGTTCTTGCATCTCATCTCCCTTTAACTGGAGTCAGCACTGCACTGAAATGTGCTCCCATGCACCCTGTCACAACGTGGGATTCCTCAGGATAACTCGTGAGGCCAGACACCTGCCAAGTATCCTTGCCACATGAAGTGTGTCAGGAAAGTAGAAGGAAACAGACAGCCAGAAGTGCTTTTAAATGATCTCTTCTGGATAATGCATGCCTCTGAAACAGCTAGACTCCAGAACCCAGGGAAACACAACTGCTATCTTTAGGTGCTACTATTGGTGGGGTGAGTCCCTTTGTGGGAACTAAATGTTCTGAATTTATCTTTCAAGCTCCTGGCAAACTTATAAGACAGATTGTTCTTTTTCAGCAGAGAATTTGGAGGCTGAGAGAAGTGAAAATTTCAAGATTCCACAACTGGGGAGTGAAGTCAGATTCCAAAACCAGCGTGGGCTAAGGGGTCTTGCTTGGATGGGATGGACGAAAAGTCCTAGGAAGGGCTTCTCCTGGCACCCTTAGCAGTGCAGACATAGCCTGTCCCCTGTGCCTACAGGTTCTGCACCCAAAGAGATAACCAAGTGAGGATTTTCTTCTGTACTGACGAGATACAGACTTTCCTCCCCCACGTCCTTATCTCTTAAATGATACACTGTGATAATACTTACAGAGATTTACTGTATCTGGGTGTCAACTAGGAGGGGCTGGGGAGCTGGCTCAGTTGGTAAGTGCTTGCTATCCAAGCATGAGGGCCTGAGTCCAATCCCCAGGACACAGCTAAGCACACACATGCACACCACAGTATTTGGGAGAAGGTATACAGGCTATATGCAAATACAATGCTATATACATGACTTGAAAAGCTGCAGATTTTGGTATCCATGCATGGTAGAAAGGGCAGACGGGGAGGGTGTCCTGGAGCCATCAGCAGGGAGGATATCAAGAATGCAGTTGGATGGTTTTCAGTGCATGGTTTTAAGATCTGCAACAGAATCCAGAACTTCCTGTAAGTTCCCTATCGGAGTATAAAGTTTATTCATTCATACTCAACACTTACTGACCATGTTTTCCCTAAAGGCCTCAAAGATTTTTATACTGAGTGGTGGAAGGTGCTTTGAAAGATCGGAGCGTATCTGCCAACAGAGAAGGGGCTGCAACTCTTAGTTTTTTTGGCTTGGCCTGGCCCATCCCAGGGTAAAGAGAGCCACTGGGCTGCTGTCCCCATGGTAAGGATACACTGTTTTGGGGATGATTTGATGTCTTCTCCTGGTGGTGTGGTACTGGTCATCTTCTCAGCATTGGGGAACTGGGTCAGCAACCTCAAGCTGAAGTCTTCTCGCCTCTCGTATTCCTTACCCCGGTAGATGAAGATTTTGTTCTGCAGGTCAGGAAAGCCAAAGAAGTCATTAGGTAGGAAGGGTGAAGGGGTACCTGGAGCTAAAGATAGAGAAGGCCACTGCGCTTCTCCATTGAAGCTAAATCCAAAACCATATAGTGCATTGTGAACATCATTTACATACCCAACAGGTATTGAGTGGCATCTATTGGGTAGATACTAGTTTACCCCTCCTTTCCCCAGTTGATGGA
Organism: Rhynchomys soricoides; assembly: GCA_019843965.1. NCBI lineage: Eukaryota > Metazoa > Chordata > Mammalia > Rodentia > Muridae > Rhynchomys > Rhynchomys soricoides. The sequence goes on from JADRCH010000013.1 coordinate 10,222,751, forward strand.
CATGCAAATTGGATATAGGCTTCAGTGGTTGTGATTAAGGCTGCTATCCCTGCAGTATTTTGGAATGATTAGGTTTCTAGTCACTTGAGTAAATACTCCCTGGCTGCAAGCTCTTTCAGCATGGGCCATTTTCCTTGGTTACAGTTTAAATTTTATATTCATATGTTAATATTTAACTCCCTACCTGGCCCCCACTAGCTTGTAAAGTCGCTGAGGGCAGAGAAATGTCTGAGTAACTTCAGGACATTTCTGCTTCTTCCCAGGAGCCTGTCACAGAGTAGACAATGAGGAGACACTTACTGAATGAGGCTCCATTGCTTTATCATTAAGCAGTTAGGAATATAAATAAGCTCTCTTTTGTGGTTATTGATTTTTGTTGTTGTTGTTTCATTTTATTTTGTTTTTGTAGAATAGTCTCGTGTAGTCCAGGCTGATCTAAATCGCTATGTAGTAGAGGATAATCCTGAACTTCTGATTAAAGGCATATTCAAACATACCCATTTTGTGTGGTTCTAGGAATGGAAGCCAATGTTTCATGCATGCTAGGCAAGCACTGAACCAATTGAGCTACATGCCCATCTCATCCTGTATTTCTAAAATTAGGAGTATGAGAGATAATATATATTTATCTAAAGCTCAGGTCTAAAAGAGTTCTTTTTAAAGTTTTTGTTTCTTAACGTACTAGCTGTGCCAGTATACATACTTTTGAGAGGGGTCTCTCACACCAGTCACTATTACAAAACTGCTTTTACTTTGGGGACGTGTTTGTTGTCTTGTTCTTGAGATATCTGATTTCAAAGTGGCCCTGACTGGAAATAAAATAAGCAGCAAAACATATCCATCCACACTCATCCAAGTTTGGCCTGTGGATGGGGCCAATTCTGTTTTCCCTTCTCTCCTTGCACCTGGGGAAGCCATTGCACAAAGGGTTGGCCAGAATACCAGTGGTGTCAGGGGAATGGGGTAGAGAGGCCAGCATTCAGGAAGAGGTCTCTCTCCCTGACCCGACCTCCCACAGCGGGAACACAGGCCAACAGCTGCTGCTGGCCATCTGGAAGAGAGATAAGTCTCCCCTCTCCCCTGAACCCCATTCCTAATGGCTCTGGGGACCACCCCCAGGCTCCTCAGGCTCCTCACCCGCAGGAAGGAAGGGAAGCCCTGTCCGTAGTATCCCACAGCAAAGTATTCAGGCTGGGGCCTCATGGCCTTAATGATGTTCTCGTAAAACAAGGCTCTTTTTTTCTGAAAAACAAAACACATTCCGCCTGGAGGTTACCAGGAAGCTGTCAAAGGAAGAGATAAAAAAAGAAAAAGGTCAGCCCATTTGCTGTTGTTTTCTCATGTAACAGATAAATGGAAGGTTTTGGGAGACCACCTTGTAGGCCACAGGGTGACTCTTTTTCTGGGATGATGTTTGGGACTTGGGTCCTCCTCAGACTTTTGAGATCCACAGGCAGTATCTAAACTTAGGCATGTGAAAGTAGATGCTGAGGAAGTTTCTGTTCTGAGCAGGTGATTTTGCAGGGCCACCTCAGTCCCTGATGGCCCTAAGTGGAGCTCCACCTGCTCTTCACTCTCTTGTTCCACCCCTTTGGATGCTTTACTATGGATTCTTTGAGACAGCATTGTAGGTAGCTCAGGCTAACCTCAGACTCTCCACGTAGCTGAGGATGACTGTGAACTCCTGATCCTCCTGCCTCAGATACTCAGGTGCCTCTGGGATTACAGAAATGCACCTCGATGCCTGGTTTTATGTGGGAGCAGGGATTGAACCCAGGGCTTTATGCAGGCTAAGCATGAACCAAGACCTCACACAGCCTCCCAGGACTTGGACTCTATGCCCCAAGCAGATGGGATTATCATCTTGTACCACACCCAGCCCAACCACAATTGACAGAACTCTGTGACCGCTCTAGGCAACAGTCTGTCAGAACCATGCTTTCGTAGTTTGGTGACTGGTGGCCAGCAACTTACCTCAAGCCAGCTTATAAAACTATTGAGTGAATTAATTTCTGGCTTCTCAATGGCCGAAGCTGGTAAAGTCAATGAGTCAAGAAAAAGATTAGTCTGTGATAGTGAGGACTACCCTTTCAAGGCTCCTGCTGTACAAGCAGTGGGCATGTGGGTGGTTGCACGTGTGTACTGCTTGTTTGTGAGAGCTGAACTGTGCCTGCAGCTGTGCTTGATGCACAGGCTCAGGAAACTGTGAATGCTGAGCCTTTGGAGATACCAGAAAAGGTGGTAAAACCCACTTAGATTCCGGCAGAAACATTCACAGCTTGTCCTGGTGGGCACAGTGGCATTCTTGGAGAAAGCAAAGCCAGCCTCAAGGATGGGTGTCCTCTCATTGAAAAATTATTATTTTATCTAGTGTGAGTGTGTGTAAGCACACGTGTGCCGTGGTCTGAGAACAATTGAGAGAGTCTGTTCTCTCCTTCCAGTATGTGGAATGTGGGGATTGAACTTAGCTTGGCAGGCTTGGCAGTAAATGTCTTTATAGGCTGAATTGGCTCACTGGCCTAAGACAAGGGAATTTTGATGAACAGACGATGTTCTGCAGTAGCCAGGATGGGGCATGATCACCCAGGCTCAGTGCTCCCACCTTCCCCAGGGCAGTCCTCATTCCCAGTCCCAGAGGACTTCTTTGAGGACAACAGTCAAAGCTTTTGGGATTATGCATCTTTCCTTTTAAAGTAAGGTTTACTTTTCCACTCAAGAGTACCCTTGGCCCTGTTTTCAACCCGTATACCAAACTATTCTTAGCAATGCCTACTTCAGCAGCCTCGCTGGCCCAGACTCACCAAGAGACTGCCTAGGCCCTCGTAGTCAAATACTTTGCTCTCGTAGGTCTCCGCCAACTCTTTGCTCAGTTTGATGGCTTTCTCCCACATCTTCAGAAGAAGGAAAGCAGGGTGAGATGTGGAAGACACAACAGCCAACATCCTCAGCAGCTGTTACCTCCCCAGAGAACAATTGGGACTAGACAGTCAGCAGGCTGAGCATCTGTAAGGGACCCTGACTTGTGACACCGTTTGATCAACTAACCCTCAAGAATACCACAGGTTGAATAGCCCTTATGTGAAATGCCTGGGACTACTGGTGTTTCCAATTTGAATTTCTTTTTCTCCTTTGATTTGGGATAATTTCCATAGACATTACTGGTTAGGTATCCCTTCACCCAAAATGCTCCAAAATTGGAAACTTAGGTCCTGTTGGTATTCTATAGCCTTGGAGCTCAGAACACTTTTCATGAATTGAATTAGAGGTGCCCAACCTGTGTATCTTGGGTGCATTGCCAAGAGGCATCTTCTCTGGACAATTTCCCAGACCACGAAGAACATGAGTCTTCTGAAGCACTGAAGCAGTCTGGAGTTTAAAGAGCCAAGCACCAATGGAAGGGGGGTGGTGGTGCATTCCTAGGATCATCGAGTGTGGGAGTGTGGCTAGACAGGAAAGGAGGCTGGTGTGGTACTCCACTCTGGGGTGTGTGTGTGGGTGTAGATGTTTGGGTGTGTCCACACTCATGCAGGTGAGCTGTTTGTAGTGACCGGAAGAGGCCAAATGGAGGTGGTGTGGAATTTAGCGAACTTCTTCCACATGGGAGCCAATACCAGTAACAGCCTCATGTGACAACTCTGTGTCCCAGGCTAGCTCAACCAGTACCCAAATGAAGTCTTCTCACCATTTGATGGGCACTATCCAAGACACTCACTGCTAATTTCACCTTTTATTTTCACTCCAATAAATAATCAGAATTCAAAAACAAACAAGGGACTAATAATAAGGTCAGGGGGCAACAAATATAAAAAGAACTGGTCTTTTCTATCTCAAGCCCTTCTCTCCTACCCAAGGGAATGAAATTTTTTACTATTCCTGTTGCATCCCCATAGGCTCCAAAATCTATGCTGAGAGGTGACTAGAGAGAGAGCTACCCCGCCCTCGAGTTTATGTTGACAATACAATTTAGAGATACCCTCTAGACAGAGTGAGGAAGATGGCTAGCTATGTGATTGAAGAGTTGGAACTGTAAGGTGAGCACTAGCGCTCACCGTGAAATTCAAGCACTCCAGAAGTGGAAACAGGAGAGTTACAAGTTCAAGGTCAACCTGGGCAATTTAGTAAAATTCTGTCTCAAAAACACATCAAATAGAGTTGTAGTTTTAAATGACATCTCATTAGCCCTGATTTAAGAGAGGCAAAGGGGACTAGAGACTGAGTTCAATCGTGTAGTTAATAATTCAATCATACCTATGTTATGACAAACTCTGTATAATTCAAATACATCGATTTTTTTTTCTTTAAAGGCTGCATTTGCTCTGTTGCCCCAGGATGAACTTAGTTTCTGAGCTCAAGCATCATCCTGCCTCAGTCTCTTGAATCATTAGAATTGCAGGTGCTTAATACTGCAGCTGATGGACTCTTCAATGTTCTAGAGAGGTAGAGAAGACAGGACCTCTAAGACCTCTCTAGACCACCTTGGGGATTTCACCACTTGGCGGATCCTGATTTGTACCCTTTACAACAATACTATAATAATTAGATACAGCAATCTGTTATCAACCCTGAGAGGGACATCCTTGGTCACACAAAATTTTTAGCCAGTTCATCAGGAGTGTGAATGATCTGGAGCCCTCATATATGGTTGCCATCATAAGTGAGTACAGTTTTGAAAAAAAAAATATAATTTTTTACCTGTGTATGTGAGTGTAATATACGTGCATAAGTGTCTTTGTGAATGTGTGGTGCATACATGTGTATATATATGTTGGTGTTGAGTGAGTGTGCCTGCCTGTACAGATGTGTGTGGAGACCAGAGGGCAGTGTTAGTATGTCTTTCCAAAATCACTATTTTTGTTTTGTTTTGGACAAGGTTTCTCTGTATAGGTCTTGGAACTCACTCATTCTGTAGATCAGGCTGGCCTCAAACTCAGAGATTAGCCTGCCTCCTAAGTGCTGGGATTAAGGCGCACACTACCATGCCCAGATCCCAAATCACCTGTTTACCTATATTTTTTGAGACAGGATCTCTCACTAAACCTGAAGTTCACCATTTTGGCTACTCTGGCTGGCCAGCAAGCCCTGGAAAACTTACTGTCTCCTTCTCCCAATACTGGGGTCACAAGTACATGTCCCCATGGTCTATTCTTGAGATATACATGCTGGGGATCAGAACTCAGTTCTTTATTACCATCTGCTTAGCCTTTGTCATTTTTGCTGGGGACAGTGCCCTTAGCCTGTGTGCTCTGTGCAGACTCAGCACGCAGAATTAGAAACATATTCAATAGAATCTTTTTTCTCTTTCCAGTAGTAAAAACAAACGAACAAACAAACAAAAAACAACAAAACCCAGACAACAACAACTGATAAAACCCCCCCTACTCACTTTGCCTTTATCAAAATAGGATATGATCTCTTGATACAGTTTCTCTTTAAGTTCCTGCTGGGTATAAACATAGTAACTATCTCTCTGCAGCAAATGGGGCACGCAGGGCTTGTCCGACCACTACAAAGAGAAAAAAAGAGAAAAAGATACCATAGGGATTAATGAGGCAAAACTTCAGACCAAAAAAGTCAGGAATCCACTTATTTGCATGTCGTCAGCTCACCCATATTGTGTTTTAAGTTATTTACCAAACACAAAATTACATACACAAGGAGGCCCATATGTCAGCTCCACTCTGAAACAAGTGTCACGCCAAATGGCCAGGCACCTGCAGCGTTCCTCAGCAAGGGAGGAATGGAGTGAGGCTGCTAACCCAGTGTAATACTGTATGGAAGGCATCCTGAACACAGAAACACACTAGGCCCACAACCACGGAGGGGCAGGTAAAGCTATCACTGTCTGCAGACATTTCCTTCTCCATAGTACACAGCAGCCCAGTGCAAAACCAGACACAGCTTAGAGAACTAAGAAGCAAAGGAATAAAAACCTTTGATGATGGACCTTGGCTACAAAGACAACAGCCACACAGAAGACAGCAGAAGCAAACAGTTTATCACAATGAAGCCCTTTGAACAACTCAGACATCACCAGGATTACACAAGACCTAGATGCAGGGAGCTTGACCCCGCCATTCAAAGGCACAAGCGCAGTCCCGAGAAAAGGGAAACTCACACTATGCCTTGGGAGGGGAACACTATTTCATAAACATGTACTTTCTTACTAAAGCCCTCCCCCTACCCCCACTGCCCTTCTTTGGTGGTAGTGTGAATTGAACCCGGGGCCTTATGCATGCTAGGTATATGCATTCCACCTGAGCTACACCCCCAGCCTTATTTGTACATTTCTAGATTTTTGACATTTGAGGTCTAAGTTGTTCAAGCTGGCATTCAAGGCAGAATCCTCCAGCCTCAGCCTCCTCCCTACCAGCTAAAATTACAGGTCTATCCTAGCAGGCCCTGGAAAGTTAGTTCCTTCTCTACCTCCTCTTTCCCTTTTCTTCCCTCTCCTCCCCTCTCCTCCTCGCCTTCCCCTCCCTTCTCCCCTTCTTTCTTGGGCTTGAAAATAGGGGTATGAGCATGCCATGTGGGTGCCCTACCACTGAGCTATACCCTGGGGGTCAAGTCATTTGAAATTCTAGGCTTCTGAGGCCCAGATGGAAAAATATAAAGGAATGAGAAACAGCACTGGGGGAAGGGGTAGCGAGGAGTAAATATGTCTGTGATAACACACTGTGTGGAAGAGATCGTAACAACAATGTAGCCTTGGTGCGTGAACAGAGGCCCGCATGCAAGGAGATACTGGAAGGGACCTCCTCCAGCACAGAGATAAAGCTGGGAGCTTATGCCAGTGGATGAAATTCAGATTATAGTTAACAAATACTCAGTAGAGATGTCTACTGAGTCGCTAGCTGGGAAGAAAAGCAGAATCCACACTTCATACCTTACACCAGATTAGGACAACTTAATTTTCTTCTGTTTCGATTTTTACATTTTTTTGAGTCGGGCTCTCCCTATGAGTCACAGGCTCTCCCTGAACTCACCATCCCCCTGTCTCAGCTTTCTAAGTGCTAGCATTACTTACAGGTGTGCACGCCACGGCCAGCTTGAGAGTTTCATTTTCTGGGTATCAAAAATAAAAAGACCTACAGAGCTCATCACCGGGGACCATTCTCTGATGATATCCGTAGGTAGCAAACCCCATAGATACAGAAGACCCTTCAGTATCCCAACCTTGAACATGGGCTGTGGATTTCCTTGGGAAACGGGGAGGCAGGGAACTCTTGTTTAGCTGCTGAGAACGATGCAGGGGTAGAACTTTAGAATCAAATCAAATCAAGATAAACTCTTGATTTTAAGAATGGGAGCCAGAAGGTTACCTAGAGACCTCTATAGTACTTCAGGTAGAGATGCCAGGGACCTGACACTGGTGGCAAGGGATTTTTTTTTTTTTTTAATAGAAGATAGATTTAAGACATGTGTTATTCATGGAGAAAGAAGTAGAAGGCAGCAACTGAAAGCAAAAGATGGAATGTGACTAAGCTCCTGGGTAGAAGGGGGGGTCGGAGAGAGAAAGGGAGGAGCAAAGGGTGGGGTCAAAGGCTTGTGGTTTGGACACATTGAGTTTGACTTATTATCCATTCAAAGATTGGTGCTTATGCAGGAATCCAATGGAGGACAGGGCTTCAAATAATTACCTGGGATTTGGGACAAGCAGAAGCATTGATATCATGCCCCACTATAATTTTATTTGAAGTTGATAGAATTTAGCCCCAAAGGACTGAACACACAGCGTACACCATGGGTCTTTCACACAGGACCCATTTATTACCTGCAGCAGCTCGGCATGTAAGAGGAGTGTGTAGGCAGCTTCTGTGTAGTTCTCACAGTCTCTGTGCAAATCTCGAAGCTTGTACAAATACCTGGTAAGACAGGAGAGAAGAGGCCCTTTGTCTCAGGAGGTGAACCAGCGCTCAGAGCTTTCTCCAGCCAGGTCCCAGCCTGCACATAAACTTCTGCTTCTAACAGGAATGCCTCCGTTCTCTTAGGCAACAGACTCACCACCTCCTGTTTCTCTAGCGCACGGTACCTCTTCCTGCTCTGTGGGTTTCCTAGCTTTTCTATTTTGTCTTCTTAATTTATTATTACTATTACTACTACTACTATTTTTTATTATTATTATTATTATTATTATTATTATTATTATTATTATTATAGTATTGATCCTTTTTGGGATGTGCGGTAAACCTTTGGACGTTCTATTAATGATGAGTTGACTTCATGGTCAGAGACTCATGACCCTCAAACTAAGGGCCACTGTGGGTTATTTCTCCATCCTGTCCTTTCAAGTCTCCTCTGTCCCTCCTTGCACGCTGATTACACACTTGATGCTATTACACACTCCCTTAAACTGTATCTGTCTGTGGCTCTGTCTAAAGAGCTCACCCCCTGAGGCAGACTGGTACACCCTGTACTTGCCGGAATCTATCGAGGTAGCAACGGTGCTCTTGGTGCAGTATTTTCTGGTTTAGAAGTATACCACAAACCCACGACACATATAGCAAAACCAAGGCATTTCCTTCGCTTACCGTATGTATATGTCCTCTCGCTTCTTTTCTTTATAGAAATTCTGCCAAAAAGAAGGCCACAAGATACCAACATAAATTAAAGGCTGTTGATGGACTTGACGCAAAGATAGCCAAAGCATGACTGCTCCTTTATTTTTTTAAGTGTTTGAGAGTGAGAGTGCAGTTGCCATCAGAGGCCAGAAGAGGGCATCAGATCATCTGGAGTTGGATCTACAGGCGGTTGTGAGCCAACGGACACATGTGCTGGGAGGCAATGTGCTATAAAGAAGTAGAGAAATTAAGACCACACTTCTGAGAAATCTAAGAGATTTTCTATGGGGACAGCAGGTGCTTGCCTTATTCCGAAGCCACCTGGAACACTTACATACCTGGCAGTCAGGGAGATGGGATGTTCTTGGTTTTTTATAAAGCAGAGAAATATGTAGCAACCTAAACCGTGGAGATCTGTAGTCCCAAGAAGAGGGAAGACTAGAGTTTTACTGTCAGGAGAACTGCACAGACTAACTTACTTCATGGCATAGGTTTCTGTGTGCTACATCCCAACAGGAAAGCAAGCACATGTCAGTAAGACCAAGAGCCAGGCTGAGAAGGTCTTTGGGAAAGGCTAGTGGGTCAAGATTGCACTTTTTGCACCTTTTCCCAGGTACCTGAAAGTCTGTGCCCTACTGTCTGTGTCTAGGGCATGGGCTCTATAAGGATGCTCCAGGGGTGGCTGGGCATCTGCACTATTGACTTAGAGCTGAGTTGGTGAAGCAGGGGTGGCACAAGCCCAGGGACCAGGCCCTTACCAGAACGTTTACCGTGCAGCTCATGCGGTTCTCCTTGCTCTCGTCATGCATGATGATGGTTCTGTAGTCCAGCAAGTTCTCTAAGAGGCTGCTGACCAGGTGGGCAAAGACTTCCCCAGAGCTCGAGAGGTATTTATGTTTCCGGCAATGCTCTAAGAGTCTGGAGTGAGGAGAGAAAATTTCCGAGGCTCACCACCTTCTGTGAACTCCTACCAAGTCCTAGCTGCAAGAGGCTCTAAACATAATGGATACCCCCCGTGGAACCCAAGGGGTCCTAGCTGCAAGAGGCTCTAAACATAATAGATACCCCCTGTGGGACCCAAGGGGTCCTAGGGATTTCAATAGGGCCCATATTGGACCTACTATTTTCTCAGGCTCAACTCTTTTTTGGGGACACAGTCAATTCCCATCAATCATTTAGAACCCCAGGCCATAATGTCTTCTGAACACTAGTTAATCAACAATTTGTTTGGTGGATGCCACAGAACTGAGAGCCCTTGCCTATACTGTTCACACGCCCCTCACCATTCCAACTCAGCTGGGTAAGAACACCTGTCCTGTAGCTTTGTTCTCCTAAGGGCCTGGCATTGAACAGGCAGTCTGAAAATCCCAGGTAGAAGCCAAGCCCAGATGAACCTGGTAGACATTTGGACAGGTCTTCAGAGAGAAAGACAGAATTGGGAGCAGACCGACTGGGGATACACCTCAGATCCAGTCCTCCCCTTTGGGGGACATAGAGAGCAAAGTTTTGGGGCTTCTTCGGTAACTAAAAGAAAATTCAGAAATGGTAATGGGTCTAAAGAATCAGCCCATACTTGGAACTGGAGAGATGGCTCAATGGTTAAGAGTCTACACTGTTCTTGCAGAGAACCCAAGTTTGATTCTTCAGCATCCCTGTTGGGCAGCTCACAACCATCTGTAACTACAGCTATGGAGTATCTAATGTTTTCCTCAGAAGGCACTACACTCATGAGTACATACCTACACACGCGCATTCGTGTGTACACACACACACAAACACACACACTCTTACTTTAAAATAAAATTAAAGAAAAATAATTAGCCCAGATTCCAGGAGTATTTTTTGGGTGTTGGAACCAATGCAGTCATACTTTTCTGAGCCAAGGATCCAGAAAGAATAAAAGAAACAAAGTAAGGTCTCTCCATGAAGGTGTAGGGATTTTTAAAAATGTGTATTCTATCTTGTGTAGTGTGTGTGTGTTTGTGTGTGTGTTGGGGGTGTGTTCTACTGATGAGCTATTTGTCAACAGATCTTTTTAAAAGCAAGATTCACACTATGCGGCACTGGCTGGCCTGGAACTCACCATTGTAGACCAGGCTGACTTTGAACTCAGAGCGATTCTCCAGCCTCTGCATCCATGGTGCTGGGATCAGGTACCACCATCCCCAACCATCCCCAAATCCTATGTCTGCTTCTATCTGTGTGTAACTTCCAGACAAATCAAGAATTTCAAAAGCTCTAAGCATTTGAAGGCATGAGACCGAGAGCTCATGGAACAAGGATAGAAAGATCGCTTTATTCTGTCTATAAACAGAACAAAGACATCCAGCTCTTGAAAATGGAAGCAACTCCCCTACCCTGTTCCAATACCATGGGCTCATTGTGTTGGCTCTTCCTCAGGGAATCTTTAAGAGACAAGATCAAACTTCAGTGGTCCCTATCTGCACACCCAGACTGGTCCAAAAAATTTCCCCAGAACAGGAGAATAACCAAGTGACAGAGAGAAGACACAACGTGTAACCTAGGTGGCCAGTTATCAAAGTTCAGAGAGCATGAGACACCAACATGCACAGCTATCTGCACAATGGGATGATTAGACAAAAATTGCAGTAGATCTTAAACAACAAAAATGCACATCATTTGCTGAGCATGTGTGTGCATACAGGTACATGTTGCGGCACATGTGTGGGGGACCTCAGGAGTTGGTTCTCTCCTTCTGCCGTGTGGGTCTCAGGGACCACGTTCAGGCTGTCAAGTTCCCTGGCTGGCTGAGCCACTCTGCCCACCTGCAGTCAAACTTTTAAAGTGTGAACTCTGCAAGGGACACTGTTGACACACTGCCCCATACTCCTAACAATAAAGAGTAGCTACTACTCTTTCAGATGGAGGTGGGGTGGGGTGCTTGATCTGGCAGGCTGACTCACTGGCTACAAAGACAAGATCTGAGAACGTGGTGAAAAGAGGGTTTGTATTTATTCCTGCCAGTCCAGATAGCCAAAGGCGTGCACCACATGACACAGCCAGAGAACAGCACGAAAGGGCTGAGTGTGTAGAGGCCAAATAGGGGAGACAGCAGACGAAGGGACAATGCGGGCTCAGTTGAAGGGATGTTGTCTTCACAGAGTGCAGCCCCCAAGCCTGCGAGGTATTTTTAAGTCTAAAGTCAATCTTGACGTCCTTTAAAGCTTTGAAGCCACAATTAGAGATGCCCCACTTTTGCTCAGGTTCATAATTAAGATGCCAGGCAGGACGCCACTTTTGTGTGTGTTTCCTCCTAGCTCCCCTCTGCTGTGTTCTCCAGGACCAGGCTGGTTAGAGAATCCCAGCAAGGACTCCCATTGGGTAAACACTATCTACTGTGTGTATGTGTGTATCTGCCATGTGTATTCCACTCACACCACTGAGGACCAGTTGGTGACTAGCTGATTCTAAACCTGCCAACCCTCTGCGGGGTGGACAGCTGCTTCTAGATACTCACAGCTTTTCCAGAAGAACCTTGTATTGCTCGTCTCCTCGGCCACCTTCCACTTCCTGATCCAGCTTTGTGATCAACTCGTTCTCGAACTGAAAGAGAAGACAATTTCACAAGAGGATGTCAGACCCTAAGAAGAGTACATGGTAGACAGTGGCCAGTTTTTTTTCTAGATCTGGCTCAAACCCTTTCAATTGCAAACTGTACCCAAAGTACATGGGAAATTATCTATAACTCACCCATGCAGACAGTGCACCACGACATATCAACATTTGTTAACACTCCTGAAAAGCTATTTTATTTACCACTATGGATATAAAATAAATTCATAACCACTGTCACTATGGCCAGAAAGTCATGACAATTCTCCTGTCTCAAACTCCTAAATACTGGGAATATAGCTATATATCACTACCATGGGCTTCTATCTTATTTTTGTTTCTTGTCTGAGTCTTGGTGATGGGATTATTTTTGCTCATTATCATAGCTGCGAAACCTTCTTTTCAATACTAATAGATCTGTAAATGTTACAGATGTGAAACCTGAGTCAACTTGGTTGTTAATTTGGCTCTATCTGGGATCAGCTAGGAGAAAAGCTTCTGGAAAGGCCTATGAAAATATACGAGAGGGATACTCTTCCCGAGAGTGGGCAGCTGGATGGATAAGGCTATACCTTTTGCCTGCTGTTGCTGCTTCTGGTGAGTGCATCTACCTTATTGTTGCCGCCACTCCCCACTGTTGCCAACAGTACTGCCATTTTTGCTGTATGTGGGACCCAGCTTCTTTGACCTTCCAACTTGGACTGAAGACCAAAGGCTCTTCAGGAATCCTCCAGGCCTTTAGCTCTAGATCAGGAGTGCTGAGGCACCAGCCTTGGGGGCTGAGAAGCTATGGGGTCTCAGCTTCTCCAGTGTTCATAGAGCCGTTGTTGGCCTATCCAGCCTGTGCTGTGTAAGCCAAGGTAATAAATCTGTTTTGTGATCTGTACTTGGCATTTCCATTCTGTTCCTCTCTGACTACTGCCATATATGGTTAAGTACAGGGAGGTCTAGACAAAGCACGGGCTAAACTAAAGCTCTCAAAGGTAAGCAGGGATGGCCGGGAGCTGGACCTGCATCACCATTCCCTCAACTGGCTACAAGGTTCCACCTTCAGCTCTGGAGTCAGATGTATCAGGCCAACTTTTCATCTTCTTGTGACCGTGCTGACTTGATAAAGACATGGGGTGAGGAGACTGGGCCAGAAGACCCAGTCGTATGTCTAATTCTTTATACAGAGAGTAAGTATTAACATGCATTTCCCATTGAAGCTACCACCTCTCCACTGGAAAGACGGTAGCGAAAGGTTAATTGTCACATGGTAGTGAGGTCAGGGTCGGCCTCGACTTACCATGTGGAAGTTGCCATTTCCACTCAAATTGAACTCGCACTGCATCATATCAAAGAAAATAGGGATCGTGGCTTTACGGAGCTCCACTTCAGGGGTCAGAGTGACTTCAAGAATGGGGCCCACCATGGATGGGATGAATTTGATTTTGTGTGGCCCTGAAATGAAAGCAAATGGGGATATTAGACCCACCTAATCAATCTTCCTCCATGGGGCCCAGAAGAGAGGAGAAAGGTCACGTGACACATCACGTCAATCACGGAATGCTGGCAGAATGCTGCCTCCTGATAGTGTGTGGCTGGCTTGACGGTGGAGGGCTCATTGCCAATGCCCCAGGTGAGAGGGTACAGAACCCTCTTTAGATTTAGTAGTAGTAAATCTACTTTACTTCTAGATGCACATACAGACAAATCTCAGGAGTATATGAATTAAAATAAAAACTCATCATGGGTGTGTGTCTTTAATATAATCTGTGCTGAGAAATCTTTCCTTTAGAACAAAAAAGAAAGAAAGAAAAGAAAAATAAAGCAGCCAGGGAGGGGTCTGCTCAAGGTCAGACACTCACCCAGGTTATACCACATGTCCCGGATCCTAAAGCCGATTTCCTTTCTCATGTCCCCATATCTAGGAAGAAGATCATAAGAACAGGATTTGCAGTAGAACTGAGTTGTGTGCATACAGTCATCCCTCAGCATGGCAGGGGCTGGTTCCAAGCTCCCCAGACTCCCAGATCTGTTCACTTCCTTTACGCAAAATGGCTTAGGAAGTTTGCACACATGCTATACACAGCTTCCCTGACACTTCAAATAATCTCTTTGATGGTTCAGAGTATCTAATACAAAAGACTGGGGATGCTGCCTAATGGTGGAATATTTGTTTATCATGCGTAAGGTCTTGAGTTTGATTCTCAGCACCACAAAAAAGAGCCAGTGGAAAACTGCCATGATCAAATGTTTTCCAGATGCGACAAGGCCATTGACACATGAACTCGCAACTAACTGTGTGCAGGAGACCTACACAAGACTGAGCCAGCCCAATGCCTGCACAGATGGGAGGAGGGGATCACCACCAAGTCCTACCCCTAGCTGAAGGGCTAATAAGAACTAATGGGTGCTGAGAGAGGAGTGTGTCATGTTTCTTCAGGGATTTAACCCGTAATGGGATGATGATCATTTTCCCGTAGATGGCTCATCCACCACGTACAAGGAGAACTAAGTGGGCTCAGGAGGTTTTAAAAAGCACGTGGAGCTGGGAGGGGAGTTGGGAGGGGAGCTGGGGTGCATAGGAGGAGCTGGTAGTGAGAGAGTGGGGTAGATTTGATAAACACATATTATATGTATGTATGGAATTCTCCAACTATAAGTTGAAAAGGAAGAAGGAAAATTCCTAATACAACATAAGTATTTTGCAAGTATGGGTTATATCTGATTCACTGGAAATAATGACAAGAAAAATGTCTGTACACATTATGTACACAAGATGCCATTTCTTTCCAGGTATTTTGGCCTGTTTGGGTGGTGGATGCAGAGTTTTCTGGGGTGGAAGAGGAAGTATACAATGAATAGAATAAAGACAGACTAGTCCCCATCCCTCTGGGTTCACAGGTAAGGCTGCAGCTCTGTGAAAGATAAGGCCAGAGAAGCTTCACAAGAGAACTGAGCCACACGGAGGATGGGGGTTTAGGGGGTGGGTTTGGAACAGGAGGAACCAAAGGCAAATGTGGAAAGAGACCTGAGAAGATGTTGTTAAATGTCTGTCCAGTGTGGAGGAGAAAGAGTCTCCAGTCTCCTCAAAGCAAAGAGATAGACAGCTGAGTGAGGAGATGCACGAGGTCTGAGATAGATGAGGCACTGTGACTGACAGAAATCAATGGGCTGTGCTGTGCACTTATGCCTGGGCTAAGGTGAGTCCTCACCAGAGTGCCCTTCATGGATCACATGTGGGCAGGTCTAGGACGTGCATTCTCACTTGGGACAATATAAGACACAGACAATTTTTAAACTAGATTTCTGGTTGTGGCAGGGTATGCCTATAGTCCCAGCACTGGAGAGACTAAGGCATGTGAATGGGGAGTTTAAGGCTAGCCTGGGTTATATAGCAAGAACCCTGTCCTATGTAAAAGGACACAGGCCATACCTGGTTCTAAAATCTCTGCCCTATACTGTTCCCCTCATGCCAGGGATCTCCTAAATATGTTCTTTTCAAAACTTTCATTGGAAATATGTCCAGAAGCCATATTTTTCAATCATATTTTAAAATTTTCTTGCTATGCCATTTGAATAATAATGTTTAACTTAATTTCATTGTTAGTAAGCCTATGAGATAAAAATCTGATACCTATGTCAACAATGACTATGTCTATTTATTAGCCTATGGTAGGTTGATGTTGACTGAAAACATGTAAGGAAAGCCTCATGCTGTCTCTTGTTTGCGTCTCTATAACTATAAGGCATAGAGCTTGCTATTACCAAGGCTTGCCTTGAATCCCTGATCCTCTCCTCTCTGCTGAGATTACAGGCTTGTACCACCATGCCCAGCTCCTCACCATCCCCTGGCTCTCTCTTTATCTCCTTCTCCTGTCTCCCCTAACCTCCCCCTCTGTGTTTCTGACTTTTAACCAGCTATCTTCATTTATAACTGCTTAACCCAAATCAAATACCCCTTCAGAGAGATGCTATTGCAACGGAAGATGCTTTAAAGATGAGATCAAGGGATCCTTCTTAAAAATAAACAGCTTTTTAAAAAAATATTTATTTATTTTATGCATATGTATATACTGTAGCTGTCTTCAGACACACCAGAAGAGGGCATCAGATCCTATTCCAGATGGTTGTAAGCCACCATGTGGTTGCTGGGAATTGAATTCAGGACCTCTGGAAGAGCAAACAGTGCTCTTAACCGCTGAGCCATCTCTTCAGCCAAAAGAATAAGCATCACTTATTACTTATCCATTAGGAAAATCTACAAAGCAGGCCATACATTGTATCTTCTAAAACAGTCTCTAAATTTTAATCTTTAGTTATTATTAGTCTTGTGGTTTGTTTTTTTTTTAAGGGTGGAACCAAAGACTGAGAATGGTTAACTAATTTGCCTGTTTCGAGAGTGGAAACAGAGCTAAAATTTCAAAGCCTTCAATAAATTCAGACTGCTTTCCAACGGCAGCCTTGGAGCTTCCAGGCTCTCAATGAACTCTGAACCAGACCTGAGAGGATGCAGTGAAACGGGGAACCAAACTTGTCTTTCCTGAATATAATTCCATTTTGAATTCTAAGCCATGAATCTTGAGGACAGTTTTAGGTCATATTGGAGTTTTCTCAATTCTTTGCAAAAAAGGTAAGGCACTATGCCTGCAATTTCCATGAACTGACAGCAGGTGGCAGGAGATCCCAGGCAAGGGCCCTGACTCCATCAATAGCATGGTGTGGCTGAGGGGGTGGAGGTACCTTAAGAAAAGCGATATGAACCTGGAGGAACTTCAGGTCTATTGACGGATTACATATAAAACCCACACCATAATCGACATGAGCAAGTTGGGGTTTTTTGTCTGTCTGTCTGTCTCTCTGTTTGTTTGCTTGTTTCTTTCTTTCCTTCCTTCCTTCCTTCCTTCCTTCCTTCTTCTATATGAGAGTATCCAGAAGAGGACATTAGATCCCATTACAGGTGGTTGTGAGCCACCTGTAATGAACTGGGAATTGAACTAAGGACCTCTGGAAGAGCAGTCTTAACCACCAAGCCATCTCTCCAGTCCTTAAGTCTCTGTAATTTCTATGACAACATCCCACTGCTGAACATAAGCAGACACCTCACCTTCCTAATGGTCACTGAATCTTTAAAGGACACTTACTTTTTCACAATCTTGTTGCGCTTGGCTTCTGAGAAAGTTTCGAGCTGGAGGGACTCATGGGTGAGGAAAGCTACAGCCAAATGGAAGTAATTGTTCCAGAGCTTCACAGGATGCGTGAAATGGGCAAGGCAAAATAGAAAGTAACACCAGTGAGGATCCAGATAAAACACCCAAATGCAGGAGCGTTGCACTGTAAAAAAACCTCAAATAAAACCAACCCACAGGACTTCTTGTCTGGGGTTTCAATTATTCACTGCTGAAAGTTTTGAGACTTAATATTAACTGTTACAAAAACAACCCAAACTTTACATTTTTCTTTACTCTGGGGGCACAGGAGAAGTATAGCCAAGAAATGTACCTATTTATAGCAGGTGGTTTGGCCATGTGTATCAAGAGCCCTCCCGCTTCTCCAAGCTTTTGAACTGGTAAATACTTTCCTGATTTTTTTTTTCCTCTGTGGTGAGCTAAAAACATTTCAACCAAAGAAGGCCCTCACAGCTATTTACTGTAACAAAAAATAGAAACAATCCGAACGTTCTTACGAAGAATGTACTCATTATATCAGAGGCCAGCAGCATAATGAATCATAGTCAGCCAGTAAAAGTATTATAAAAATGTTTAACATCATTGGAAAGAAGTCAGAGGTGTGGGAAAAGTAAAGAAAGTCGGCCAATGGATCATTAGAGTTACAGCGCTCGGCCAATGGATCATTAAAGAGTTACAGCGCTCTTTTCTATTTTGGTTTGTACATGATATATTATATACTTGTACACACATATAATTATAAATTCATATATACGTATATGTTTATATATCCTCCTCTAGTTATATGACTCTCTAGCTTAAACGTTTGAGCTAAAAGCAAAAAGTGCACAAGAAAATGTTCCCTGAACTTAAAGCCCCTGAAGAGCTGGGACCTGGTGGACCTTCACCAGGCCCTGCTGGCCGCATACATAAATGTCCTTCAATTGTCACACAAAGGAATAAATGAAGATGAAGCTCCAGATACCTGGGTTTGTTTTGTCTTATTTTTACAGATAGGGTCTCTGTGTAGCCCTGGCTGACCTAGAACTCACTCTGTAGACCATGCTGGTCTAAAACTCATAAAGATCCACCTGCCTCTGCTTCCTCAGAGCTGGGGTTAAAGGTGTATGTGCCACCTCGCCCAGCCATTACCTGTTTTAAAGGTATTCACATGATAGTAACAGTGTGCTTATGAAACTGCTTGTGTGTACATTCGAGTCTGCATGGATAGAACCAACACAAAATCTTAATCTTGAAGGTGAGGATGAGAGAAGCCTCCTTAGCCCTAGCTTTGCTTCCTGAAACTTCAGGACCTATGGTCCACGGTGGCCTCTTGCTATAACTGAAGGCCTTCCACATGGGTGGATGCTTACCTGAAGTTCAAAGCTTGCCTGGTCCATGAAGCTCTTCGTGAGAACTTCAGCAAACTGATTGATGGCACGGAGGAAAACTCTGGGGAGGAAATGACAGATGAGGAAGGCAGCCCCGCTGGGAAAATCAATATAAACTAACAGTGTCCTTAGAGGCCACAGAGCACAATCTACAAAAGGGGACATAGAAACACACTTTCTCAAGATCTGGAAGAGCTTGGGGGCTGAAGATGAAGCAGAGACTGCAAGACCAGGCTCTCTGACCCTGAGCAGGTGGTTTACACTTGGCTATGACACCTACCCTCACAGGCCAACATTCTCATGAAATTTCTCTTGAAGCTGCTATTTAATTGGGAAGGGATTTTCTGACTATCAGGACCATGGGAAGCTGACAACGCTTATATTGATTTGGCTTATATGGCTCACTAGTAACATTCTAAAGCCATAATATATTGCAATATTATATATATATATATAATATTATATTAATATATATAATATATAAAATATAATATATATATTTATATTCAGTTCAGTTCAATTTGCAAGCATTCGTTGCTAGGTAACAATTCTATGATACTGACACAGATGCCATGCTCAAAACCTAAGTCCTGGTCTTCAGACTATTACAGTATAGTAGTGGGTACCCTTCACTTAGACATCTAGTTGTGTTCCAATGGAGACCATGAAAAAGAATTATGTGATAGACTTTCAAAGAGATGCAGGAAATCAGAAGGAAGAAATGACCAACAGCCATTTCTGAAAGGGTGGGCATCAGAATGTGGTCCAGGGAGTCCTGTAAGAAGAATGTTGAGGGTTTGTGAGAGTACTCCAAGAAAATAAGACAAGAGTCTTGTGACCTCAGTTTCCTAAAAACAGAATTGCTCTTGGGATGTGTATTCATGCTCCTCCCACTCATAGACAAAAGAGTGAGTTTGCTTCAGATTACTCATTATTGCTTGCTGTTGTTTAACGGCAATAAAATGTTTAACCTACCCTTTATATGCCTCTATGGAAAAACATGGTTTTGCTGCATGTTGCTTGCCTTGTGACCGTGTGCAGCCTGAACTCGTGAGAACTTTACCCATCTGACCTTTTTTTAACCCTCAGGGTATAAACTGTCTGGAGCTCCGAATAAAGTTGGCTATTGCATGAGACTTTAGTCTGCCTCATTAATAAGCTCCATTCTCCCAGGTCCCACCACATCTCTCTAGAGCAGTGACAACTCAGGGCAGAGGTTTCCAGTGAAGGTGACGTTTCAGAAGGGCCCTGTGAATGGATGAGCAGTTGACTTCCAGAGAGGATGGGGAAGGCATGGCAGGCAGACACAGTGGTGCCAGACAGAGGACATGTTTAGGAACCTGAAGTCTGATTGGTGCAGAGTTTACATGCATAAGGAGGAAGTGGCTGGAAAGGCAGGTGAGACCTTGAACAAGATGGAGCCACTAAGAGGGCATGCAGAGCTGATAGCCCGTAGGGATTAACACAAGGATGATGAGGACACCAATGCAGGCAAGCAAAGACAGCAGATGGGAAGAAATTAGTAGTCTAGTGAAGGGGAGTTTCCAAGCCAACATTGGGGTCAGGAAAGGGGGAAGACCCTCTTGATGAGTGCTAGGCTTGAGGGATACAGATTTAACACTGCTTCAAGTACGCACAGCAGACCAGGGCATTTCAAGGTCAAGTGCCCCCAGAATGGCCATGGGCTCTCTTACCTGTTCTGAGTCATATTCATGACCATCCAATCTTTGGCATACACATTCTTTCCAATCAGATCCTTAAACATAATGAAGGTTTCCATAAGAAAGTCCTGTGGAGAACAACAGAAGAATGGTTTAGAAAACAGGCTCATTCACAGTCTTTCTCTCAGCAAGTGGACAGAAGGACCCCTATGTTGGGATAACACATTGAAGGTCCCATAGTTGTGGCCTTTCCCGTAAAGTTATTATGGACAATGCATTCTTCTATATAACTGCTGCATAATTTGATGTATCATGAAACAAGATGTAATCTAAACTTGACTCAGTCTCCCAAGTGTTGTGATTACAGTGATCATTAGTACTCCTGGCCTATGATGGACTTTTTTGTTGTTGTTTCATAGCATGATTCTATAATAAAAAGAGGGACACGATCTTATCCTTATTTTTACAAATGGTTTCACGAGGCTGAGACAGACTAAAATAGGAAGCAAGATGGGGGCCATGGACCCCATGTTTACAGCCCTCATCTTCTTAGTCCTCGGCTTTGTGCTGTTTGAATATATCTCTTGAACTTCAAAAATGACTAATAATCATTTTAAGTAAAACCTTTTTATTTCATGTGTATGGATGTTTTGCCTACATGTATATCAATATACCGCCTGGATGGCTGGTGCCAATGGAGGCCAAAAGCTGGTGTCAGATCCCCTAGAACTAGAGTTACAGATGATTGCGTGCTGCCATGTGGGTGCTGGAGATCAAAGCTGGGTCCACTCTAAGAACAGTCAATAGCCTCAAATCATCAATTTTTTTACTGATCTTAGGTCAAATCCTCCTGACTAGTTAGAACAGAAGAAAAGTACCACACAAGCAGGACAGCAATAATTATGCAGGAAAGGTTGCATTACAGTGTCTGGTGAGAACTGTAGTGAGGAATACCACAAATGCACAGAGCACAGGGCAGTAAAAATGGCTGGTCTTGTCCAAAGGAGGAGTAAGTCAGAAATACAATGGCCGGGCTTAAAATAAAAAATTAAAAGGTTCTGAAACCATTTTTGCTACTTAGTTAAATTTAGACTTTTTCCACCAGGACGGCTAGAAAGAAAACCTAATCGTTTGTTTCTCCGACTCTGTGTGTATAGTCCTGTGGAAAAAAGAACATTGGGCAGTGCTAAGAACTAGTACTGAGAGACCGGATTCCCTGGCCTTCATCCATCCATCCATCCATCCATCCATCCATCGTCTACCTAGCTATCATTTCTATCTCTAGATGGATGGGTGGGTAGATGGGTAGATGGGTGGATGGATGGATGGACCGAGTGATATATATGCATATCATCAATTTTGAGACTGTCTCATATAATCCAGGCTGATGTTGAACTAGACTATGTAGCACAGGATAATCTTGAATTTAGCCACTGTCTTCCTGTGAACACAGAAGGCACCTGCTTTCTACAGGAAGTTAAAAAAGAAAGGAATCACTAGGGTATTTTTGTACGGCCCATAAGAATAGAACTATTGATACAAATAGTGGCTCTTCATAGGCTTTGACTACATACACAGCACAAGGCTAGGCATTTCCATACATGGATTTAATCAGTGCTCACACTAAGCCTCCACGTAGACAGGATCTTACAGACGAAGAAACTGGCTCAGCAAGATTAAGTAGCCTGTGTCAACTTCCTATAAGAACTCAGAATGGTCACACTTCAAACCTGTGCTGTCTGCTACACCATCTGTCCTGAAGGAGAGCCATGGCTGCTTTAGTTGACTCTACCACCACCATCCTGTCTGGATTCCCTTGCACTAGGCCACTGCAGACACATCTACATATGGCTGATTCCTGAAGCATGCTGACTCTTCTTGGGCTCCTAGCTTAAGCCACATGGACCAACACTATAAGTCACTGTTAGACTAACAATGATACATTCTTTCTGTTTTCTAGTTTTACCATGTGGGCATTGTAAGAAGGAAGATGGGAGTGAAGGAGTGTATTCACATTGATACATCAGCTACACGTGCTCAGGATGGCGAGGGTAGAAAGCAGAAAAATGCAGAGCATAAACAAGAGTGAGCTATGCATGGATGGCAGGAACCATCCGGTCACCAGCTGGCTAACACAGCCCATGTTTAGCCCACTGCTCAGAGGCCATCTTTAGCAACAGCTTAATTCCATTAACAGTTCCCTGAAGACTTTAGAGGCATGCTTATAGAAACTATGAAAACACCTTTTCTTTTTTAAAGCGATAGGAGATTACTTCCAAACACTATAGGGGGTACAGGAGTAACCTCTGTGTGCTTCCCCAAGGAAGAGAGGCAGCTGACCACAGTCTGAAAAACCAGCATGCTCAGTCATGAAGACTCCATGCACGGGTCAGGGAACCAATATCTCCTTAAATGAGAAACTTCAGGGCAAAAAGATGTCTAAGTGTTTCAGAAGAAGGGCCCACACCAAGTCCATGTGTGACGACTGTTTGGTGCAGGTGTTGAATTCTTACTTAAATTCTATCAGGTTGAAGGAAGCATCTACTCTTCTTTTGGTGCCCTCTGTGGACAGCCATTCCCACTGCAGTGGCTGTAAAGCTAGTTTTGAACTCTTGATGCTCAGCTTCAGTAAATGTAAGAAATCTTCAGATGGATCTATCTATGCTCAGGCGATGAACAGGAGGATCATGACTTTGAGGTTGGTCTGGGTACTAGACAAGAATTGTCCCAAAACACACACACACGCACGCACACACACACATTCACATACTCACACATGCACATTCACAAACACATGAACCCACATGCACACACACTCAAGTACACACACATACATCTAAGCATACACACGCACTCTTTAGTGTTGCCAAGACCCAAAGCAGACGACTTACTATGATGTCCTGTCTGGTTTTGAAGGTGCTGATGTAGTGGCTGTAGTGGCTGTCCTCCATTTGTTGTAAGACAGCAATCATGCAAGCCACAAAGCTGCCCTGCAAGGAAAGAAGCAGAGTCAATGTTCCTTAGAGTAACTGATAGACTTTGGGCATCGTGAATTTGGGATTTTCTACCCATCGAGCTCTATCTACAAGGACACTTGGAACTTGAAACACTACTTCCGAAGGTCCAAAGCCATATGCTTCGCAGTTCTGCTTCAAGCATCTCCTAGTGTGAGTTAGGAGACCTGGAGCCTTAGGCTCCTCATTAACAGCTACAATATTTGGAAGCCTTTAGGTCTAGAGCAGTGGTTCTCAACCTTCCTAATGCTGTGACCCCTTAATACAGTTCTTCATGTTGTGGTGACCTACAACTATAAAATCATTTTCACTGCTACTTTAGAACTGTACTTTTGCTACTGTTATGAATCCTAATGGAAATATCTGCTCTGCAGTCAGTCTTAGGCAACTCCTGTGAATGGGCTGTTAAACTTCAGAGGTGTTGCAACCCATCGGATGAGAAATGCTAGTCTAGGTGCATTAGAGATCTCAACTAGGTTACCAGTTAAGGTAAACTAGTTTGTGGGTTCTGAGTTCCTGGTTGGGGCAGAACTGAAAAGACACGATGAATCAAATATGAAGGCTGGAAGACGGGGGAGGGGAAGAAATAAGACAGAAGGTGTGGGCCAAACATCTGTCAGGGAACACCTGAAATGCTCTGGGCAGTTTTAGGTTTCAGGAGCATTTTGGACTTGGGGGTTTAGGAGTTGGAAATGCTCAATCAGTAAAATCTATGCAAATAGTCCAAAATTCTAAAAAGTATAATTTTCAAAATCCTTTGGTCCCAATTATTTCTGATAAGAGATATTTAGCCTGCAGCAAGCTGAGGACGGGAACCCTTGCAAGCCATTTCTGTGACTCTAGAACCCTTTGGGCAGTTACATCAGTCTGCAAACCACATGGAACTCTGTGCCAGACTCTGAGAAGGACACAGAGAAATTCATGGCGACTGTAATGTCTACTTGTGAGGTCTAAGCTACACACTCAGGGTGCTCTTCCCTCAGCTGCACAAGTTAGAGCTACAAACCTCATTTTCTAGTCAGAGGGAAAATGTATTACCCTCTGTCTTCGGATAAACACAAAAGCCACACAAATTTAAGTGAATTTGGCACAGAGATGTTGGCCATGCTTACGGAGGGAAGAGACTTCTTGTATACCTCTCTGAATGTATGTCTTAGACTCTTTACTGAAAATGCTTATTTTTCCTACCCATACAGCAACGTATACTGTATTAAGATCTGGACACATTTTACAACTTATCATATACTCTGCACTTATGCAATAGTCAAATGTTATTTGTGTCTCTGGTCTTTTGTTTACTCTGGATTTTGAATTTATTCTCGATTTTGTTTAATCTGCATTACTTTTGCTCTAAGTTAAACTTTGTTTTCATATAGTGTTGGTCATTTTATTTTTATTTTGCTTCTTATTCCTATTTATTTATTTATTTATTTATTTAGAAAAGGTTGCTGTTTGTCCAGGCTCGCCTCCAATTCCTCATGTAACAGGATGATCTTGAACCTCAGACCCTCCTGTCCTTGCCTTCCCAGTGCTGGGTTATGTTTACAGGCGGGTATAGGCATGCTTGGTTCATTCAGTGCTTGGGATAGGACCCAGGACTGTGTGCACACCAGGCTGGCATTCTCTCAATTGAGCTGCGTGCTGGCCCATTTCTCCATATTTGTTACATTCTTATTTAACTAAAACACTATTATAATTGTCTTGTATATTAAATCTATTAGTGACTTTCCACATAGGCTGTATGACTCTGATGTCACATACCTATTTTCAAATATAGGGGTTACATTTTTATCAGGACAAAAGCCTACTTTTCCCTTTTTAATATTTGGAAACGCGATAATCCTTTCCCTGTAGGATCGTGCATATCCATTTATGCTTTCTTTGGCTGCTGTAGCACTCAGTTTTTCACATAAAATTTTTAATTTCATTTGACATTTCTCTTGAAGGTACAGAACCAAATGGAAGACAAATAATTTTCTCCAAACTATTCATTTGCTTTCCAAATGCTATTAATTCAAAAATCCTAAGTAAGAGTCTATCACATAGTCATATATAGTTCTACCTGCAAACTCCCTTGGTTCTTTCTCACTTAGGAACAGACATGCACACCCACATGAACAAATGCACATGAATATACACACAAACACACATGTATACATAGACATGCATCTATATAAACACATACACACATGCACACACATACTCAGATAAATGCACACACACTCAACTGCAGGAGTCTGACAGGATTTTTAATTATTCTCTTACAATATGACAAGTTATTACTTATACTTGGCTGCTTATTTATCTGCACCTCAATTATTTTTACTCTCGTGTTTGTGTGACTCACGGGCATGAGAATTTTCCTTTAAATCTCTAAACAGCCGCTACCAGGACAGAAAGGCCATTGAACACGCTTAGTTTTAAAACTCCTAGGTCGTAAAGAGCGCCTGAGTCCTATTAGCCTTTCAGCCGACCAAGTTTCAATGAACTGCTTGTCATTTCAGCTAAAAAACCACAAATGACGGTTATATCAAAGCAGCCAAACACCATTGAGATGTACCATGAACACACAATACTGTGTAGACACTGGCCTGTTAGTTTCAAGTGAGCTCCAAGAATCCTTTTGCCTGGGACTGCCTGTGCCCCTAACTCTGTGTTATATATTAAGACAAATTAGATCCCCTCCCCCCAACAAAGAGCTAAGGTTGTTGAAAACCTTCTATCCCTGAGCTGGGGAGATGGCTCAGCAGGTAAAGGTGCTTCCTGCAACCTTGGTGACATCAGATTGATCCCTGGGACCCACAGAGTGGAAGGAGAGAAATGATCGCTGTTCTCTGACCTCCATACATGCACCGTGGCACATGTGTGCCCTCGTCTACACACACAGTAAATAAGTTCCACTTAAAAAAGACACATTGTGCCCCTGAGATCAGCTGGAAAACAAGGTTCCCTCAGCAGGGGTTGTTCTTTTACTATTGTTTACTACAGGATGTGGAAATGCATGCAGGGGGAAGAAGAAGCCAGAAGCAAGACCATGGGAAGCTAGCTCAGTCATGAAGAGAAAGCTCAGTCTCTTGGAGAGTCCAGATCGACTATCTCAACATCACCAGCTCATTGCTGCTGGATGCTTACAAGCCTTCTATTTGATGTCACCACTGCTTACTCTCCCACTGGGACTATTCCAGTCGCCTGTGTTGGACCACTCCAATCACCTGTGCTGGACCAATGCCGTAAGGTCTCGATTGGATGGTGTCTTGCTGTCAGTCTGCTGCTTCTCACTATCTGCTCCTGGCCTATTCTTAATAAGTCAGCCATTCAAAATCAAAGTGTGGCTATCTTGGATCATCCTTTGAACCATACAGAATGGTCCTCTAATTAAAATCGAACCTCAGCTTTTGGTGTAATTAATAGAAGCTGTTTCACTTTAATCACGACACCATTCAGCTTTCCATCATTACTCTGGCCTCAATTTTGTCCTTTATTGACAACTATTTAGGCATAACAGACAGGTCACTGGCCTTCCTAAGAACACACTGATCACTAATCCTTAATGACATCTACCTTTTTCCTCCAACTAAAAGGACATCATAATCTAAAAAGATCCTTCAGAAGCTGAGCTATGCCTATAATGCGTAACTGTGATACCGGGGGCCTACATGGATTCAGTGTCAAACCACTGGTGGAATGGAGTGACCGGCATGCCTGCAGTGTGGGCTACCAGGAAAGACTCACAATGTGAGGAGACTGTCGGCTCATCCCAATCACGGTTCGGTTGATCCTTCTCAGCAGCCTCTCCATGATCAGCTGTACATGTGCTGAAGTGGGACCCTGCAGGAGAAACACAGCTGTGGCATTCCCAGCTAACGATGCTGAGCAGATAAGGTGTACCCAGGACAGTCAGGCACATACAGAGCAAGGGAAAGAAAAAGCACAAAGTTCTTGATGCTTCTGCGCAGGGGCAAATTAAACAAACAAAACCTCCCCCCAATCAAACCTCAAGGTTAAGGGTACGTTGCACAATAAATGTTTGTGATTCCTTTTCAGTATAAATGTTAAAGCCCTAACACCCAATAATGTCAGAGGACCCCCGGAAGGTAAGCAAAGTCACAAGGGTGGGGCCCTGATCTGAGGGGATTAGTGCCCTTATTAGAGACACTGAGGGGGGGAGTGTGTACTTATACGCTTTGTCTCTCGCTGGTGTAAACATGGAGTTGAGTCCATGAGAATACACAGGGAGAGAGTGGCCATCCATGAGCCTTGAAGAGTGTCCTACATATTCCTTTAGTTTCAAGGTATCCAGTTTTCCGTTACCAGTGATGTCAACTGCAGATAGCTTCTTGGTTAGGGTTGGGAGCCCACAGTCCACTTGTCCCTCTCAGTGCTGGGACCCTGTCTGGCTTGAACTTGTACACACCTTGTATGTGCTACCACACTAAGAGTCACTTTAAAAAAAAATGCTATATATGACATGACTGGTCACATTTTATTCACTACCAAGTTCCTGGTTAGAAACCAAATTCCAAATCACGACACGACTGGAAAGTGTTTTCAACTTCCTCATGTGGTTTCTATAGGGATGGGTAAAGATAAAAAGGGGGTAGATTATCTATCATGGATAAATATCAAATGAACTGTGCAAACAGTACTCAGGGCTCAACAGAACTTCTGGGGCTCAAGGGTATGGAAAGACAAGTTTAGGGGTTAATCAGAGAAAATAATAGTATCTCCACATGTTTCTGGGGTACAGAAGCACCCAAGGCAGTGACGAGCTAAGGACGAGGTGGGCTGTTGAGCTGTGGTTGAGCCGGTCAAGTAAAGTAAGATTTGGCTGTGAGACACTGAGAGAGTATTTCCTGTGTTCTTTTGCAGAGTAGACTCTAAAGATACTGCTGAGAAGCACAAGCCAAAAAGCGTAAGTGGTCCCCTGACGTATGGGAAGCCCTGCCCCTGGCAACCATCATTTGTTTGGGGTGAGGTTCTTTTTCTTCTGTGCCATCAGTGTTCAAGAGAGCATGCTCTGTGCAGTTTCCCAGTATCTCCAGTGGAGCCTGAACACAGGACACAGGAAATCCAGGCAGGTTCAGCTCCCGTTCTCAAGAGGTGGGGTAAGGGGCTAGATCACAGAGAATACCAAATTTAAAAACATTTCTAATGGGCTCCAGAGATGGCAACAATATCAGAGAGAAGATAAGACCAGGATACAGAAGCTCAAGAGGTTTCTTTAGGAAAATCATCTTAGTCGGTCTTAGCAGAAATTGGTTCTTTTCCTTCTTTAAGGTTGGATGTGTACACATATGTGTGTGTGCATATGCATTTACCTGTGCATATGCATGTGGAAGCCAGTGTCTTTTTCTTGCTGGCTATTTGTTGAGTTAGGGATCTACAGATCATTATTTTGGCTAGCCTGGCTGGCTAGTGAGCCCTAGAGGGTATGCCTGTCTCTACATAACAGTGCTGGGGTTACATGTCTGCATGTGCAAACATTTTACATGTGTGCTAGAGAATCTAAATGCAGGTCGTCATGTTTGTATAGCAAGCTCTTTACCCTGTTGAGCCATTTTCCTGGCCTATTAACTTACAGATGTGTTTGGTTGTTTTTTTGAGATGGGGTCTTACCAAGTAGCCATGTCTGACCTGGAACTTACTAGGTAGATCAATCTGACCTCAACCTCAGAGATTTGCCTACCTTTGCCTCATGAATGCTGAGATTAGAGTGTGCACCATCACACCTGAGCAATGTAGAGTCCATAAGAGCATGGCCAATGACCTCAATGGTAAGTCAGTTAGGAAAAGCAGTACACAGGGGCCCTCACACTAAGCTATTTGCTTATCTGTCTCAACCTAATGTGAGGTACATCATATGTTCAGTCCATTCTAAAAAGGGCTCAGCTTGCTCTATTACCTCAATGCTCCTACACTGCCTAAGATGAGGAAGACCACAGTTTCCTGCTGGGTGCAAAGGAACTAGCACAGGCTCAGGCCACAGGAGGTGACTGGACTTACCACATCCGTCCTGTCCAGCACCTCTAGTATGTTGCTTAGAAGCTGTGAGCTTGCCTCATGGTCAGGTTTGGTCGAGTGGTCGTCCAGCTGGCCACTGAGCTGGTCTGTCAGGAGTGGCAGCAGCACCTCCCTGCATTCTGAAAAACAGAAAACAGCACACACATGGCTACCAGCTAGCTCCTTCTACAATTCTACTTGCCTCTGAATATCCTGCAGCCAGCCCAGTCAGAAGAGCACATGGATTTAGGCATGAAGCTTCAACCTCCACTAAGAAACTCTTAGCACAGGCCGATGAGATAGGAGCAAGACTACAGTCTTTCTTTTTCAAAGCTGGGGGTTGATTGAGGGCCTCTGCCTCTATGGCTGAGACACGGACCTAAGCCCTAACAGTGTGTAAATTATGTAACAATGTCTCCAGGTTTTAATTTTCAAAGTTGTTTATATTGTATGTGTATGCATATGTGGGCACACATACACCTGCTTGGGTTCATGTGCACCAAATTCAAGCAGTGGCTAATGGGGGTATCAAGAAAGTGTCAGATCTCCTAAAGCTGGAGTTATAGATGCCTATGAGCTGCCATTTGGGTGCTGGGCATTGAACTTGGGTTCTCCACAAAAGCAGCAAGTGCAGTTAATTACTAAGCCATCTCACCAGCCTACCCACCCACTCCCAGTTTTGTATTAAAATTTTAATTTTCTGGTTTTTTTAATGCTAACGATTGAAGCATGGCTGTACACAGGCTGAGCACATGCTCTACACCACCAACTCCTCTATAGTTTGTCTGTTTTTTTCAATGTTACCATGAACACTAAGTCACGGAAACAGATAAAAACAAAGGCAGACAGCCATGTTCTCAGAAAGTTTCCACCTGACAAAGACAATTACCAAATTCCTGTGACTCCCTTGTCCATTGCTAGCACATCTGGCTCACATCTTTGTGGATGTGTGGTTTATGGAGAGTGTCATTACTTCCTTTTCTTGGGATCTCTGCCATGAGGGTACTTCATTAGGGTGACTTTAGGTTCTCTGGATATTACAAAGGTGACTGTAACCAGTGATCTTACTGCCACCCACTAGAACTTTCTAACTGGTGACTGGAGGGATGACTCTTGGAGGTTTGAACCCCAGAACACACACAGTGGGAGGAGAGAACTGATTCCCACCAGTTCCTCTGACCTCTATGTATGTGTGATAGTATACATACATAAATACACACACACACACACACACACACACACTCTCTCATACACACACACACACACTCACACACACACACACACACACACACAAAGAGAGGGGGGGACAGGACGGGGAGGAAAAAAAAGAAAACTTAAGCTGACTTAACCTCTTAATCTGCTTTCCTAGGAGGTCTTTAAAAATCAGCAAACTAGCTGTGTATTGGTGGCACACACCTTTAATCCCAGTGTTTGGAAGGCAGAGGCAAGCAGATCTCTGAGTTCCAGGCCAGCCTGGTCTACAGAGTGAGTTCCAGGACAGCCAAGGCTATGCAAAACAGAAAACAAAAAACAAACAAAACAAAAAACCTGTCTCAAAAAAACTAAACCAAGCAACCAAATAAGTAAAAATGAAGAAAAAACAAATAGCCAACCATCAAGGGTATTGCTGGTACCAAATTCAAATCAAGTAAAGCAAGAAACAAAACCCAGGCAGGGAAGCACTGACTGGCCATCAGCCTGGCCTGGGGGCAGGACAGAGGCCATGGGATCCCTTTCCTGCGCTTAGCATTTCATTTGTAAAGTTTCATTACTAAGTCTTCTTGTTAATGCTCTTTCTCACTTTTTGGTGGAGGCAGAAGGGTCAAAAAACTAAGGTCATCTCCAGGTATATACTAAATCTGAGGCAAGCCTGGGCTATATAAGACCCTAGCTTAAATATCACATGCATGGAAAGGAAGAAGGGGAGAGGTATTTAATATATTAGAATGTGTGTAGCTTATATACCAATAATACTTGGCATAAATGACTTCAGAACCAACCAATATTGGTATTCACAGAATATCCAAGAATCGATCCTTCATAAATACCAAAGACCAACCATAGTTTTCTTTTTTGGTGATGTTTGTCTCATTTCAGGATTGGATTAGTAACTTCACATAACAATAAACATCACATAGACATGCTGTGATACACTGGGTACGCGAATACACTGTTGTGCTCAATTTAAACTGAGGCTTCACTTGTGATGACAAACTAATCTGCTCTCAGCCTGACAGAGCAACCAAAGAACAGAGAACTGAAGTACCAGCCTCAGGAATGCTTGCTGTGACACCGTGGCAAGCCACTGTGGCACACATGTCCTCCAGTGGAAGTCAGCTGACTTCTTCCCCAAACGCTGCAGGTTCTGAGGGAGACTCACCTGCCTGCTGGAAAAGGCTGCTCTCCACTATCTTAGTCATGCAGTTAAGTTTCTGCCGGACCAACTGGTTGTCAGGAATGCTTTGAATGAACTTGCAGAAGAGCACACTGGAAAAGAAGCACAGGGTCAGTGAGTTCACTTGGCCCATCTGAAGGCATCCTTACACACTTCTCCACGAGAGCTGAGCAGGAGGAGTGTACCAGAAAGCCCACAGATGACCTAAGACTTGATTTGAAAGTGTATTTGGGGCAATGTTCCTGTTCCCTAGAGGGTTCCGCCTTCAAAATGAGTTTGTCCCTGGGAGACATAGCCTACCCAAACTCGACACAACTTTCCAGACCTGCCTGTTGCTTCAGCTTCTACAAAATGCCTTTTCTAGCAATCTCCTCTCCAAGGGCCACCACACTCTATATCCGTAGGCTACTTTCTTTTGGCATAGCTCCTTTTCCCACAGAGAGTACAAGTCTCTCCCAGGGGCCATCTTTGTGTGTTCTTTTATTTCTTGCACAGAACTAAGCACACGTAAGTGTTCGTTCCCTTAACACTTGTTGGAACAAAGGCAAATGCAGGTCCAGGTCCACCCAGCATTGGGCTGCTCCTGTTAATTTCGAGACGCAAATCATGTTCTGCTTCTCACCTGAGCTCCATGGGATCAAACACCAGTTTGACATCATTAATTATGCTGGGAAGGTACTTCAAGGCCGCCCCCTGTAAGAGGCAATAAAGGCAGTCAGTGCCAAGGCAGACCAAAACCAAATATACCACTGTGTCTCAGGAGGAAAGGGCAGGACTTGGGGTCTAAATAAGGAGCTGGAAGCAGGTGCCCTTGCCATGAGATGCTGCTGTCTTAAAAGTGACCTCCCTCAACTTCCTTCTGAAAATGAAGGTCCAAGCCTTGGTCTTCACGACCAAAAGGCTCTGTGCATATTTTGGAGGCAATTCAAGTTTCTTTCACCAAGTTACCATTAAAAGCAAGGAAGAAATGTAGCATTCAAAGCGGAGCCCTCGAGGACTATGTGCCTCCCAGTGTGCAAAAACTATTGCTGCTGCTGGTGACTTTACACTTGAAGGAGGAGGTGGGGGAGGATGGAGAAGAGAAACAGTCACCCGTGACAGCAGGGGAATCAGTTTGCTAAAATCAAGAGGTCAAACAGGATTCATAACAGCCATTCACATGATGTCTGAAGAGGCAGCCTGTCTTTGGTGAGTTGACACTTGAACATACAACTGCATGTGGAAGTTAAAATGTGGACATATTTACTTTTATTGTGTGTCTGTTTTTAGCAATGCTGTGCCT
Source organism: Rhynchomys soricoides (assembly GCA_019843965.1). Lineage (NCBI taxonomy): Eukaryota > Metazoa > Chordata > Mammalia > Rodentia > Muridae > Rhynchomys > Rhynchomys soricoides. The sequence goes on from JADRCH010000013.1 coordinate 10,255,778, forward strand.
AGACCCCAGGACCTCATGCATGCTATGTAAGCATTCTATCACATGGCCTCATGCACTTTTCCTCTACTTCTGCCCACTCCGCTAAGCTTCTCCAGCTTTTCATGAGCCTACTTCACATCTCCCCTCCTACCACATCACATCTTCTTGAGGGGCCTTCAAGGGGTCCCCCACAAGGTCACCAAGCTAACCTTGATCTTGACAGCTTCTTCCAGAGGCCTGTCCATCAGCATGTTGAAAGCAAGAAACAGCTGGCGGATTGAGTCGTTAAATTCGTCTCCATCTTCACTCTGACCATAAAACCTAATGAGAAAAAGAAAACGGACAGTAAACTTGTGGTCTCAAAAAACAACACTAGAGGTTAGTGCCTTGCTGACCACCGCCTCTAACTGTGCAGAGACATCTTATAGGGCACCCCAAGACTGTTTTTAAGGGACTAAAAATCAGCCCAACAAGATTGAAATGACATCAAGATTCTGATAAAAGCAAAGTAGTCATTTGTAGGTGAAGTCCTAACACAGGTTCTACAGCTGGCTAACCGGGACTGTCATCTGGAGCTATCTGAAGAGCCTAAGCCTGGAGATGCCTTTGGACCTGGTAGTTTGTGGGTACCACCTGCAGGAGGAAAACAGCAGAAAGTCTCTGTGCAGATGCAGCAGGTGGAGCCAAGCATATGGACCAAGGACAAGGGGCATAGGCTCCCAGAGCAGACACCTCTGCCCATCTCTTCCAGCATCCCTCCTCTATCCTCCCTGCCCACTGTCTCAGCCTTGATATGACTGCAGAGAAGCTCTCCGACCTAGCCTACAAATCCCAGCCATTGCTCATTTTCTCCACTGTACCTCCCAGGTGCTCTGCTGCAGGCACCTTGAATGTTATTGACAAGCGCTTGCTTTGAGTAAAGCATTCTAACTGTCTTCATAAGATACGTGCCATCAACTCAGAAGTGTCTGGGTAGTTTCTCCAAACACAGACATCTCAAGAAGAAGAGCATGCACTAGCTCACTGACAGCAACACCACTAAGTATTCAAGAGTAGGTATAACAGATTCAGAGTATTAAGAACATATGCAAGCACATACTTATATATTTCTGCTGGTCTCCTCCATTCACATGAACACACTGATGGGTCTCCTTCTAAAAATCCAAAGTTTAAAAATTCTCCAAGACTCCAAACTTTTTATGAATGCTGGCACGCAGCCACAGGTATAAAATTCCCCATCTAACTTTCCTTAAGGTGTCAGTCAAAAGGTACATGCATGAAGAAACTGTATAAAATTACCTTAAGCCCCAAAGCAGCTCAAAATCAATCAAAATGGGACACACTTTAAATTTGTGCTCAGTTCTCAACTGTTCTTGCTTCAGCAAACACCATCACTGCCCACCGCAACTTCAAGGTTGTCTTTGGACCTTCCCTTTCTGTTGCTGCCCCCATCAAGTCCTACAACACTTAATTAGCTCCTCCTCCAGAGTCAACCCACCTCTGCATTTGCATTTGAGGTACAGCCTAAGTGTCTCATCTCCGAGCACCCTGTCAGGTGGGTCACTCACTTTCTACACAGGAAGTGAGATGATCATTTAGAAGCCAGAGATTATTATCTCACTAATCAAACTGCCAGTGCTGCCTCCACACTTAGACTAGACCTAAGTTCCTGGCTTGTCACAAGACCTGTCTCTCTAAAAGCCATCATCACCAATCAAGACCTCTAGAGCAAGCAGCAAATCGACCATTTACACCCATGAGTCCTAGTGTCCTGAGAGCTTTAGGATGCTCTAGATGCAGAAGGACCTCAGTGGACCTTCTCCAGTGGTCTCATAATTCACCTCTACCTTCAACCCCAAAGATCTGAAGTTTGGTTATCCCATGACCAACCAACTGCTCACAAAGCTGAACACAAACAAGCATGAAGAAAGAAGAACAAGGGGACCTAGACGAGTACCAGCAGCATCCTATTAGTGGGACCATTACCTCAAGTAGAGCACCCGAGACTGGATGATGAATCGAAACAGGTACTTCAAGGCTTTCAAAGCAGCAAATAGCAATTCCGTCTTGGTAGGGTCCTCAGCATTAGCCACATAAAAGTTCAGTACCTTGGAGAGTTTCCTAAAAAAGGTAAGAAAGCAATGTTGTCAACATAGAGCTAGAAGGCTTAGGGTATGCAACACAGAAGAAGACTGTGGTTACCTGGGAAGCCCAAGGCCCAGCTTTCAAATACGCCCTCTTGAATATGCCCTAAACAGGCAAACTAACTGCTGTTTTGTTTCCACATCTGTCTAGCTCTGACACTTCCCTTCTTCTTGGAAATACTGGGAAGACTTAGGAGTAATTAATTCCACAAGGCACAAGCATCCTTTGGAGGAACTGAGAAGAAGGATCAGGAGATGACAGGGCTGGAGCTAGGGGACAGCTCAGGGGTTAAGACACTTGTTATGCAAGCAGCAAGCCTGAGAATGGGGGTTTGGATCCCCAGAACCCACGTAAATGCCAGGTATGCCGGGTAGATTGCCTGTAATCCAGTGCTCAGAAGTCAGAGACAGGGGGTCCTGGAAGCAAGCCATCTAACTAAAGTAGCAATATCCACAAATTTGGGGCCAGTGACTCAGGAAGACTGTTGACATCAGTCTTGGGCCTTCAAAGGTAAATGAACACACAAGCGCGCGCGTAAGCGCGCGCGCGCACACACACACACACATGCATCCATATACATATACACAGGCACACCACATACACAGATGCATACAAAAGGGGGAAAGGGAATCAAAGAGTTGAAGAGATCTGCTTTATGGGGGTATTTATTTTTCTGGCATGTAAAGCAGACATATGAAGTACAGATGACACCTGCCTATTGCTGTTGCCTAAGCTAACTCCTTCCAGCCTGCTCCAACCCTTTAATATCAATGTGGTATCAGATAGAGACTTCATTGATGAGAAAAGTGAACTCAATCTGACTCTATGTCATCCTTTATTCTGAACATGCCATTAGACAAGTATCTTCTAGGGTTTCATGTAGTTTTACATTTTATTATGACTTGTATATGTACAGGTACATGCTTGCACATGTGTGTGCACTTGCATATGGAGGCAAAAGGTCAACCACAGATATTCTTCACAACATCTTGTTTATTGAGACCTATTCTCTCATGGACTCTAAAGTCAGTTTTGATTAGGCTGGCTGGCCAGTGAGTCCCTGAGCTCTGCTCATCTCTGTCTCCCTAACACTGGAATTAGAAGTGTGTGCCACAATGCCCCTCCTTACTTAGGTTCTAGTGATTGAACTCTGGTCCTCAGCCTTGAGCATTATGGACTGAGCCATTTCCCCAGCACCATGGCTTTGGGTAACTTGGACTTTTGAAGACACCTACATTTCAATTATTTTTGTCTCTCCCCAGTCTGGTGTGTGTGTGTGTGTGTGTGTGTGTGTGTGTGTATGTGTGTGTGTGTGTGTGTGTATACACCGAATTCAAGTGCTGCAAATAAACCTGGCAGAGAGTACTACTGCTACTCTCTGGCAGGTAAGAATCTGACTTCGAACTCCTTACTGGCCTTGTCTATGTGCTCTTATGGTCTTGAAAATTCCTTTAGGAGGCAGGTGAGAAAGTAAGAATCTATAATCCCAGTTCTTGGGAGGAAAAGGCAGGAGAATCAGGAATTCACATTTTCCCAGGGCTCTCATTAGGCTCAGTGTAACTAGAATCTATACTAGATATCCTTAGTTGTAGCTGCTGATGCCTTGGAAAGTCAAGATGCTGGGTGAAAATACACCAAATAACTGGTGTGTGTGCTGCCTTCTTGACCCATGAGGCAAGCACTGATCATAAAGCTAGCTGTTATGTTGCATAACATCTTTGTTATGTCTTGTGTTTCTGTATCTTCCTGACACAGAATGATCTAACCTGGTAAATCAGAGAGTAGTAATCAACATGATCTGGCATAAGCCACTGTCCAGAGGACAGTTAACCAATCCCAGCTACATTCTTGTCATGATGTGGTCCCATTGCTCTGCACAGTAACTGGAATTTAACAATGGGGGTTGGCAGGTCACATGGGGAGCTGAGTACCACAGGGAGAAACAGTGACCATGATAGGTTAGTTCCTCTAGTCAGCAAGCCGCAAACTGCATACTGAAAAACTGCTCTATGCAAAAGGTTAAACTATTGCCTGTTGGGTAAAAGGAAAATAAACCAAATTACTCAATGTCCAACAAGCAATCAGTTCCCCCAAAGCACTGTGGAATAGGGCTGAGGGTGTGGCCCAACCTTCTACCAGACTTGGTTTTGCCTAGTTCACTGTCAGTCCCTTTGGTGCCTCATGGTTATCTCACTAATCTGATTCATAAGGTCCTGAGTTTGGCCGTCTGTTTTGGAATTCTGTGAGTGTCTTTTATGTCCTTGGGTTTTGTGTGTATACAAGTATTTGTACATGTGTATGTACATACAGATGGGTGTGAGCACATATAGCTTGAGGTCAGAGGTTTATCTATGTCAGGTGTTTTCTAGAACTAGTCTCACTTTTTGAGACACTTTCTCTCTGGAGCCCACTAATTCAACTTAACTTGATAGCCAGCAAGACCCAGGAATCCTCCTGTCTCTACCTCTTCCAGGGCAGGGATTACAGGCATGCAATTGCATGCCTGGCTTTTTATTGGATCCTGGGGAATCAAACTCAGGTCTTTGTATGTGCACAGAAAGCACTATGCTGACTGCACCATCTCTCCAGCACACACTCTAGGGTTTTAAGAAATATATCTTTATCCTGAAGGAAGGAACTTAGTTTAACAAGTTGTCCCACTGACATGTTATTCAAATGGCCTCTTTCCACAAAGATGCTTAGAACACAGTCCCACTCTCCAGTCATGCTGACTACATAAAGACTCTTCTTGTGTCTCAAGTGTCCGCCCCCACCCCCACCCCAAACAACTCCAATAACACATAGGTCTCCTGAGTCATACTTACACGTGTGCCAAGGTGGCACTGAAGTGCTTGTAAATGTAGGTTTCGAGAACAGGGTTAAAATGCTGAAACTTGATGTCTCCTATCAGCGAAATGATGAAGACCTGCCGAAGGTGGCCAGCATTAGCAGCAGCAATGAACAGCCCCCAATGCTCCTCTGCCCGTGAGCAAGACTCTAACCTTCTGGGGCCTTTTCTTTCTCAATCATTTTTATAACATCTAGATTCTACTGTTCAGGCTGAACAGTAAGTCTTAGGGTGTGTATTTAACACAGAGAGATTATACGTGTCCAGCCTATTGCTATTTGTAAACCAATCCAGGCCATCACCACTGGACATGGGAAGCTAATGTCTCAAAAGAGTGCTGTCTGTACACAGGTGACTTAAGTCACAGAAGGACACAGGAAAGGAGGAGGGAAGACAGAGGAAAGGGATTGTGGGAATTGTAAACGAATGCAACTTAGCAAGAGATTTTTCAAGTGGAGTTTGAGTACCCCCGTGAATTTCTGGGTTTGGTCTCCCCATTTCTTCCCTATGTGGTATCTTATGTCTACATAGAACGTACAGTATCTACAAAGAACCACAGTGCACAAGAATGAGGATGTACAAGTGAAGAGGCATCTGGGATTGCCATCTTTGCCAACAGTCAGCTGCCCGGCCCTGCTGGCCTTAATATGCACAGTCTCTGGTCAGCCTCTTTTTCCTATAAACGGGGTCATCTCAGGTTGACAGCATTGCCTAGCTCTATCTTGCAATATTAGCTTAGATGCCCTGACCGCCTGCCAAATTGACCAGTTTCCCCACAGTGGTAAACATCACACATTTGCAACCTACATACATCTTCAGCCCCAAGCCTCAGGTAAAATCCTGTCCTAGACTCTCCTCATTGGTGAGAAAACGAGGCTGGGTTTAGATGTGTCAGCTTCCTCCCACTCACAGGACAGGTCTTCACTTCCCAGCTTCCCATCACTACATGTCACTGCTCTGATTTCAGTTGTCAGAACAGGCGTAAGTAAGCCTGTGTGACAAACTTGTCTGCTACAACACTTATCACATACAAGGACACTACAATTCATCTCTGATGGGTGAACACAGCCTCCCTGACAGGGCTGGAGAAGGACATACATCTTTATCAAGGGCCCCTCCTGGGCTTTGATTAGATCGTGGTAAAGAAAGTTAAAGCACCTGCTGATCTTAATGTAATTAAACCCACTCTTTTCCCTAAGGAGAAAGAGAAAGTATGTCAAAATAGTGAGATCAAATAGAGAACAAGGGCTTGGAAGAGAAGTCTTCAGTTCCTAATTTGGCTTCTGAAAGTTCAGGTTAAAGAAATACTCAAGAGAGATGTATGTGAGTAATTTTGCTCAATGATATTTATGATATTTTAAAAACAAACGATCAAAGAATAAACACTGGCCAACATGAGAAGCTGCTTACCAGAGCATCAAACACAAGGAAGTCGTATGTTTCATTGTCTGACATTTCCATCATTATGTTAAAAAGTGCGTCTAGTGTATCCTGTAAAAACTGAAGGTAAGATGAACAGAGAGGTTATTTTATTTCCAACCTGCTATGCGTTATAGAAAAAATAATGGGAGTCACTGGGTTCTATAAAACAGATGTGAGACTACTCTAACACTATTACTTTTGTAAGACCTAAGGCCGGCACACTGTCTTAGCCATGTAGATACAAAGTTTTGGATTTCTAGTTGGTTTAACGGAAGTTGTTGAACTAGTGACACAGTAAAGTATACTTGTAGCTTCAGACATATAAGATACATGGACATACCTTAACGATCTCTCCTCCGTCCACTTCCATTAACTTCTTCAGGTTGTGTTTAATGTTCTGAGAATTGGAACGCCAGTTTAGTAAGCCTAGCAGGTCCACTGGGAAGAAGAAACACAAATCACAGACATTAGAAGACACAGCTACAGAATTTTCTAGAAAAGATAAATGCTGCTAGGCCGGGGAGACGGCTCAGGGGGTAAAAGTGCTTGCCCTGGAAGTATAAAGACTCTGCATTCGAATCTCTAGAACCCATGTCAGGCTGGCTGCAGTAAAACACATCTGTAGCCCCTGCCTCTCCAGTGATGCTACAGTGAGCCAGCCTGGTTTACACAGTAGCAGATAAGAGACATTGTTTCAAACAGATTGAAAGAGGGGGCCCACATCTGAGGTTGTTCTCTGACCTCTACATGTGGAATGAGGCACACATCTGCCTGCATACATGCGAACACATACATCTCATCTACACACGAAGATTTTTAAAAGTTAACTGCTCTTAATAGTATCTAATTTGCTGGATGTGGTGATGAGGTCTTTAATCACAGTTCTTGGGAAGCAGAGGTAGGCAGATCTCTGAGTTTGAGGCCAGCCTGACTACAGAGTGAGTTCCAGGACAGCCAGGACTACACAGAGAAACTGATCTTGAAAAAGAAACAAAGAAACAACAACACAAAACAAAAAACCCACTACTTTAAGAAGTACCTCGAGCGTTATTGCAATTTATTATTTCCCATTTAAATCAGAGAAAACCTTGTGATCCTCTTTAGTCCTTCAAAGGGGGAAAAAAACCAACCAGTTACTAATCTGCAAGAGCATAAAATGACTGACTGGAACTCATTTTTCTCAAATGATGACATCATCACTGTAAAAGTAAACTTAGGAAACATTCCTAACTAACCTCCCAATATCCAACTTCCTGCCTCATGGTTATCCATGTTTGGGCAGATTCTGAGGAAAGGGACAAGCATCCAGACATATCGGTGCCCTTTGATGCCACAACTGTACTGTAGTGGGTTTTCAGAGGAGAAAAGCAGGCTTTGTGAAACTAAATTGCTTGCTTTAGGTTATGTGACGACTGAGTAACAGCAGGAGTGGGGTTTAACTAGCTCCGTCTGATTCTAACCATGGCAGGTCACAAATGCACACACAAATGACTTTCCTGATTAGACTTCCTCCCAGACAGCTTACTGCATGTGCGCAAATGTTTTTTAAAAATCTGAAATCCAAAGTGTTTCTGGTTCCAAGTACTTCAGATAAAGGATATTCAATGTGTACTATTTGTTACTCTTGTTCAAAAGATGGGGAAACCAGGTCACAGGGAAGTCATCAGAGCGGTGACTGCCAGAGGCAACCTGGCTCCAACTGGCTTCCAAACACTGAAACAAAATCAGAAGCATATGCAGAGAGAAGTTTACCATGCCATTAAGTAGGTTTTAAAGCTCAGCATTCAGTAGCCACATACATTTCATCATTTAGTTAAACTCTAAAATTTATATGGATTCCAAACACCAGCGATGTGGGCTGCTTCCAGCGTGCCCACATTGTAAATGTCAGAAAACATTCACGTACATAAGAGGTGATGCACATCTCACTGGTGCAGGTTCAATCTCTAAGAGTTACACTCAGCCTCTGTGACTACTACACCTTGAACTCTATCAGCAGTGTGTTATATTGTCCCCCAGACCCACAGTCAGGCTTAGGAGACTGGCACAGTTTGTTGTTGTGTCTTCTAGGAAACTAAGAATACTTTCTGACTTACGTGAGTCTGCCTTCCCATGTAAATTATCTCTGAACTCTAGTCTGTTGAGTCCAGCCATGAGTCCAAGTTAAAACACCATCCGTATTCTCTAGCAAGCCAGAATTTGTCAAAACCAACCCTAGGAGTACTGACTCCTAAACAGCAACCAGGATCTGAGTCTTGAGTGTGCCTTCTCTCTGCAGTGCACCACCCCTAAGACAACGCTCCTGTTCTGCTCCAACCCACCTCCCCCTCCCACTGACAGGACTGATCCTGTGAGTGCATACCACCTCAGATGGACCTGCTAAGGAAGGACCCCTCGGCAGTAAATCCTGGGCTCAACAGGGCTGTGGCACAAGTTAACTGGGTAACTGCTGCTGTTGTCACATGCCATGTTAAACACGAGCTTAAAACTGACGGGGGAGGTTTGAAAAGAAACAAAATGGAGCCTTGTTTAAACTATGCTGTTGATTTCATGAAAAATTACTCGTTTCCTGGAGCAATGGAAGGGGAAGACTGGGGAAATAGGAACTCTACTGGATGTGGGGGTTCATATCATATGCTCAGCAACTGGAAAGCGGAGGCAGGAGGATCATTACCAGTTCTAACCATAGTTCTCACTATGGGCTACATAGTGAGACTTGTGCCAAAAAACATAATAGAAACAAATAAGCAAAAGAACCCTGACATTAATCCATGTTCTCTGCCATCCCTGTTTGGGAAGAGATTGATTCCACCCCCTTAATGCTGACTGTTCCTGTACCATCTACTATTAAAACAAACAAGGTCCCCAGCATTACCTTTGAGTCCTTGAAGGAAGGTAATCTAATAATTTCCAAATCCTACTTATTGTGAATATGCTTAGGTTTTATGATATGAAAATGCACTTGTGACAGCTAATTATTTTAATTGTCAGCTAGACAGGATCTACAACCACCTAGAAGACCAACCTCTTTGTATACTTGTCTATGAGGAAGTTTCTAGGTTGTGCTAATAGAGGTGGGGAATGTCACTTAAAATGTGTGTGGTAAACGGAAAGGGCACTGAAGGTCAAGCAGCATTCATCACATTCTACGTCCTGACTGTGTGACCAACCACCTCATGCTCTTGTGCATTCTGCATCCTGACTGTGTGACCAAGCACCCCATGCTTTTCTGCCTTCCCCACTGTGATGGGCTGTTCATGAGAACTAGGAGCCAAAATAAACTTTCCTCACTCAACTTGCTTTTGTCAAGGATTACACAAGGATTATCACAGCACCTGGGAAGGTAATGAATACAGCACTGCCAAATGGGAGGAGCAGAATCCACTGCCAAGCATCCTGTCTCAGAAGACCTGGTACCACCTGGTCTGGCATCATGAGTCTAACCAAGGAGCATAGGGGGACCAGACCAGGACCATCTGTGTCTATGTGGTCCCCACACCTACCGTTCTGGGTAAGCTTTGTGGAGCAGATGAGGGTGGCGATCTGAAAACTGTCCTTTGTGCTGTCTTTGCTGGGTGTGAACACGGATGGGTTTTTGGATGCTTGGAGTTCTTTTTCTTCCAGCTCTGCTTTGGTCCCAGGGAGAGTCAGATAGTATTTAGCATCTTCCATTTTCTTATTATCACCCTGAAAGGGAAGTGAGTTAGAAACTAGAATCTGGGCAATATCTCTCACATGCTAGTAAAAAATACCCTTCCCCAGAAGAACATGGCTGTTCTTAGTAGATGTGAGACTTTTATCAAATTATATTTATAGTTCCCTATAATTCGGACACTATCTTCCTACAGAATTTGCAGCAGAAATAACTTTATCATGGAAAATATAGTAACTTATTTAGTAGAAATCAGAATATCCTATTCTCTGCCAGAAGTAAATGCCTACATTACAGAATAAGGTTGAGTTTGATTCTCATGAACTTATAAATGGCCACATGTATACTTTACTGGGCCAGTGGAAAAAGAAGAAGCACCCTACAGATTCCAAAACTACTCCCAGACTAAAGAGATGCTAAGGAAAGAAAATGCTCATTATCAGGCACAACTCAGACCAGGCGCCTACTATGCACCAGCTGCCTTCTGCCAGCTATTCCTGGGGAAATGGGATCTCCCAGCATGTACTTCAAACTCTAAAATCTCAGTAGGTTCAGGGCTCAGAACAGTGTGCAGGGAATAGACACAAAACAGGAAAAGCAGCAAGGGCCAGGCAGTAAGGAATGGTGCCCAGGTGACAACATTCAAAAACCACACCCAATAATACCTGCCAGGTTCTAGCCAGGCACACCTCTGTGCCACTTGGATGACAGACAGCAGAACCAAGGGCTCTCCCCTTTACTAATCATAATCCAGGCACACCCTCTGCCCCTCAGTGGGATACTCCTGGAACACCAGATAGTCATGCAACTCACTCTCCTGTGAGAGCCATAAAGCCACAAAAGTGTGACCTGGAGCCCTTTAGACCAAAGAGGGCAGACTCATGTGCCTTTCAGTAGATTTCTGAAGTTTATACACATAAATCTGAAAGGAGCCTGAAGAGCCACATTGATGGGGAACAGGGGTATATGGAGACATTCTGAAGGCCAGTTCCATGAGCATCACCTTGTATACCACCAGGTCATGCCTCCCGTCCTGCAGCGTGGTGCCGTCTGTGTTCATCAGTTTCACAAAGGCCACCCCAAAGGCTCGCTCTGATTTATCTCTGGCTGAAAAGATAGAAATACCTGCCTGAGCCATGCTGGTGGACAATAAGAGGTGACAGCTACAGCAGTTAATTTCATGTTTGCTCTGGGGTGTGGTGTTCAACCACAGTGTAATAAACAGGTTAACAGTGAGCTTGTTTATGTCACAGCAGCCCCCAAACTGAGAGTGCCTGACATTTCACATTCAGGATGTTTTCTATATTGCCTGATGAGACCACCATCCACTGCTGAATCATCTAAACCAGAACTGCTGTCCCGACAAATCTCAGCCCTGTCAATCAATGGCATGTCCAACATATTGATGCAGTCTGACCCCTTCTCTCCATGATGTTTCTACCCAAGGCCAAGACATGCTCACCACCACATCTGTTTCCTCCACAAACCCTTCCTTCTATCTTCACACCTCTTCACACAGTAGGAAGGAAAACTCCCAAATCAAACTCATTCATGGCAATTCCCCTGTCTCAACCCCTTTAATTAAGCTGGGTGTGTGACTCATACTCATAACTCCATCTACTTGGGAGACTGAGGCTGAAAAAATTTGAGCTTGAGGCCACCCTAGGCTACATATCAAGACCCTCTCTCAAAATACACAGCAACGAAAGTACAGGGCGAGGGATATACCTTAGTGGTAGAGCATATACCTGTCCAGCTCAGGGCTGTGGGTTCAATCCCCAGCATTCAGAAAAAGAAAAAAAGAAGAAAAAAAAATCACTGTTCTATTTTCCTGAGACCTATGAATGCTGATGTAATCTATTTGTCAGGTATCCACATTCGCAAAGCAATCCAGGATACAGTACATCTCTAAACAGAAATGTGCCATGCCCCCCCAATACTTACATTCTTGAGATGACCTGTGTCGGAAGGTAAATCTTATGTGGCAGCGTGTGACCTCCTCAATGGCAATGAAGACCTGTGGAAAGGGGAGGAGTCAGAAGGAGAGGCTCATTTGGAATCATTCGTCTTAACTGCAATGCACATTTTTTGGTCCTGGACCATATATGTTTGCTTGGTATGGTATGATGTCTTGACTCTACATACATTTAGCACTGTTCAAATCAGGACAATCAGCATATCTACCGCCTTAAGCTTTTACCCTTCGCTCAGGGTGACTATATTCACAATCTTCCCTCTTAACTCTTCTGAGAAAAAGAGAATTTAGATTTGGCTTTTATATCTTATCTTAGCACAAGTTCCTTCAGAGTCTCAAAAGTTGCTAGCAAGCGCCCTTCTCACAACCACTCCCAAGCTGAAAGCATCTCGGAGGGAGACTGCTCTGCTGTGTATCATAGTTTCAGAGTTTAAACACATTATGTGCCTGGCATCCAGAGGGATAAGACCTGGATTTTGAGGTCTACGTAGGACCTTTCCTAGGGGAAGTCCCATGTAGATCCGGTGGTAACTAGCATCTATAAAAGAGAAGATAGAATACCAGGGTGGGGAAGTTCTCTGACAGTAGTCCAGTAAGTTACAGGAAAACAGTGTAAGAGCATCAGGGTCTCTATTAGTCGGGCTTCTCTAGAGTCGCTAAAAACATATTTCTGAGGAGCTCACAATGCCTGAGATAGGTAGCTTTAAAAGCCACAATACAGGCAGGAGCGGTGGTATGTGCCTTTAGTCTCAGTGCTTGGGAGGCAGAGGCAGGCAAGTCTCCGTGAGCAGAGAAGCCTGAACTTTATAGCAAGTTCTAGGACAGCCAGAGTTTACAGAGGGAGAGATTGTCTTTTTAAAAAAAAGAAGCACAATATAAAGTCTCATGAATAGCACCATAAAAAACACAGACTACAGAAGAATGTAAAAAAATAACTGCTACCTAACTGAGCTATGAGGACAACATTTTGGTTTGTGGATTTTTCTGCTTAGAACTCATAGGACCCCACCAATGCTGACAATGGGTGCTGCAGCAGCCCAGCAGTAGGCTGTGACCTGTTTTAGGCTGACCCCAACGTGCTCCAAGATGTGAGGAGTCAGTCACTTCTCTTCCCAGAAAGAGGTGATAGCAATGCCCGCCTGTCTAGTTTTAAGGCCACTGTGAGCCCGCATGGGATGCTGGATCTGAAAGCACTTTACAATTCATGAAACTTTTCCTTACACCAAAATGACCCAGAACACTTGGGCAGGGACCAACAAGAACACGTTGGGAAGCTGATGATGGAGTGGGAACATCTTAGCTTGTCTGCAGCACCTTGGCAGCCCCACCTTATTACAGCCACAGGTTTTTCTATTCTAGTCTCCATACATTTGTGAATAAGAGTTCTCTGTCAGAATGTTGGGCTTCGTAAAACAGGGCTCTAAAGACCTCTTAACTACAGATTCAGCTTTTGAAAAAAATTAGTTGAGAATCTCACACAATGTATTTTGATAATATCCCCCCACCCCCACCCCACCCCATCCCCAGTTTCTTTCTGCAGCCAATCTGAAACCTCCAGATACAAGACTGATCTGGGGTTTTAAAAATGGACAGGAATCTAAACAAGGGTCAACAGCCGAAGGAGTTAGAAACAGAGTTCTCACCTTGACCGTTTCGTACCAACAAGGTTGCTTGACTTGGTAATACACCACTGACTTGTACTCTGAGACACCTTCGTACCCAGCACCGGGATGAATGGCTTTCTTTGATTGGAAAGACACAATTAGGAGATGACACGAGATCATGAAAAATGTGACAATAGAAAAAGGTTACTGAGTGTACATCATCCCCAAATTAACTCAAACTCAGAGACAAGATGAGTTTGAGAAGTCAGCCAGCAGCCATCCACACTGAACTGGGGGATTTCTCTGTGGCAGCAGGTGCACACTGCACCCAGCCAGCAGTCATCCCACATAATGTCAACAAATGCCACCTTGGTCCCCTCAGCCCCAAGAACTGCATGCCATGAACTGCAGGTTTTTACTGAATATGTACGTTTTTCTGCTTTTAACGAAACACAATGGTTGAATTATAGACAACAAGGACTGAATATTGGGAGAGCATCACTCCAGGATATCTAGAGAGCTTCAGGAGCCAAGACTTTGACTTGGACATCCAAAGCAATTAGGTGGAGGTGACACAGGCTTCCAGTGGCCACCCAATGCCTCCCAACTCTCATAAGTCAAAATGAAGGTGTCCAGAAAGCTGCCAGAGGCAGAGAAACCCCGACTGGAAGTCAGGACAGCTGGATCCCCTTCGGCTCTGTCTCTAACACCTACAATTCCAGACAAAAGAATTCCACTCTGGTACAAGTTCCTAATGACTAACACTGGAAATCAACATTAGCTGACCTACACCAAGGATGCCTTTAGTGTCACAGTGGTCCTTCAGGTAGGTGTCCATTGGCTCCACTGGCCCAGGTGATGGCAGTGTGTCTGTCAAGGCCTTTGGTGCTCAAGTTTAAAGTAGCCATAACACTTGAAAATGAAAAGAGCCTGAGATTCTAAAGCTTAAGTGGTCTGTGATATCTCGGCGTAGAGGGAATATCAAAATATATGTAAACAGCTCCATGAGGAAAAATGGCCACTGAAAATCACAGCTTTATCAGGCCTTGTATATTTTTTTTCCTTATGAGAAAGAATTGAGCACACTGGTACATGCCTGTGATACCAGTACCCAGGAGTCGGAGGCAGAGGGGATCACAAGTTTGAAGCAGCCTCAGGTACCTAGTGAAACACCTTTCTTAAAAAAACAGAAACTAATCAAAGTAAGAACAAAACCCCAGAAAAGAAGAACGTCCGATCTGGGGAACACTGACAGTAAGTTGGACCAGCAGTTGGCTGCTCCCACAGAGCAGATCTGATGCAATGAGATCTGGGGGAAGGGTGTGCTACGTACCTCTAAAAGGTTGCCTTCCTCGTCAAACACAGACATGGTCACCTCCACATTCTTAGGCGTCTTCTTCTTCCCCTTGTCAAACTCTCCATGGATCAGGGTGACATAAATATCATTTCGAACGTCCCCTATAACACGACAAGCCTCCCATGAGTGTTGCTGAAGGACACTCATCTCAAAGACCCATGATATAACACAAAATGTCTTAGTCAGGGTCTCTATTCCTGCACAAACCATGACCAAGATGCAAGTTGGGGAGGAAAGGGTTTATTCAGCTTACACTTCCACACTGCTGTTCATCACCAAAGGAAGTCAGGACTGGAACTCAAGCAGGTCAAGGAGCAGGAGCTGATGCAGAGGCCATGGAGGAATGCTGCTTACTGGCTTACTTGCTTCTCCTGGCTTGCTCAGCCTGCTTTCTTATAGAACTCAAGACTACCAGCCCACAGATGGTGCCACTCACAAGGGGCCCTCCCCCCTTGATCACTAATTGAGAAAATGCCTTACCGCTGGATCTCATGGAGGCATTTTCTCAACTGAAGCTCCTTTCTCTGTGATAACTCCAGCTTGTGTCAAGTTGACACACAAAACTAGCCAGTACACAAAATATAACCCAAATATGCAACGCTGGTAATGGCCTGCTTCTGATTGCTCTCTCAGTCCACCTCTCACTACATACCAAGGTGTCTCTGATGTGCACATTGTGTAAACATTACCTGTTTTTATTAGTGTGTGCACACATACATGTACATGCCACAGCATGAGCATGGGGGGTCAGAGGATAACTTCTCTGGAGTCAGTTTTCCCCTTCCACCCTCTTTTGAGGCAGTTTCTACTGCTGCTCAGCATTCACACGCTCCCAGGTGATTCTCTTGTCTCCATCCCTGTCTCTCATCTTGTCATAGGAGTGCTGGGATTACAGCTATGAGCCACCACACCGGGCTTTTTATGTGGGTTCTACAGACCATCCAAGTTGTACAGTAAGAGTTTTTGTCTTCTAGGCCACCTCAGGGATCCAATTCTTTTCAATAATAATTCTTTGTTCCATTTAGGATACGTGTCTAATAATAAGCATATTATTAGATATTGCTAGGCTACCAAGCAGGTTTTTAATAGTGTCGTTCAGGTTTCTTGTTCATGCAGCTAGTTGGATATAGATAGGCATGATTCCTGAGGAGACACAACCCAGGAACACCAGCAATAGACTCACAGGCAGCCATACTGTGAACACTGAGAAAGAGGGAACTGGTTAAAGGAAAGAAGAGGGTGACCTATCGGGGTGTAAGAGAAGACAGCAGTCTTGATGGGGGAAGTAGAAGTCTAGATGGCTTAAAGTCTGAAGGAGTCTTGGTGCTAAAGATGGGGACCAAAGACAATTTCTCCCAAACCTGGTGTGTTTGTAGTCAGTGAAAAGAGCTTTGCGAGGGATGAACCTGCTCTTCTGAGAAGACACAACAGCCTCCCTTTAGGGAAATGTTTAGTCATCCATTCTGAGCAGTCATTAAAACACCCTCACTCTTGCCAGGCAGTGGTGGCACACGCCTTTAATCCCAGCACTCGGGAGGCAGAGGCAGGCGGATTTCTGAGTTCCAGGCCAGCCTGGTCTACAGAGTGAGTTCCAGGACAGCCAGGGCTGCACAGAGAAACCCTGTCTCAAAAAACAAAACAAACAAAACAAACAAAAAAACACCCTCACTCTCAGGTAATGTGTGTGTAGAAAACTACTACCGCCCCTTAACTTCCTGAAGGTGAAAAAAGATCCAATTACTCTCAAAAAAAAAAACAAACAAAAAAAAAAAAACCTGTTCCTTTGTACTACATGGCAAGTTGGTTTTCTAGAGTTTTTCAAATGTGATGTGACTGGTTGTCCACAAGTCTCATTAATTAGTTCATATGAATATTCATCAACTTCCTCAGAGTATGATTCCCTTTGTCTCCTGCAGATATCAGAGAATTAAATGGACGACATTGGTGAACTCAGAAATGCGACTGCAGGTGTCAGAAAGATGAGAGAGAAAGGCAAGAATGGGAACCGTGGGGAATGAGATGAGCAATGCACAGTCAGAGCTCAGTGGACTAAAACAGAAGATCTCGAAGAAACAGAGCTGAGCACAGGGGCCCACCATAGATGGTGACATGAGGAGAAAGGCACTTGTCAATTAAGTAGTTTAGTCTCCTGGACTGAAGACACTGGGCCACTGGGTTGTTTCCTGAGAAGGAAGTCAAGTTGGGGGAAACATCTGCAGATCAGGATGGGAAAGAGTGAGCTAGGAATGCTGAGATGCTTAGCAGTGTTTTCTTGGTCTTGCCTACTGTCTTTAAGGGTGCTGCAAGTCTACTACCAGTTTCTTGATGCTATTAGCCCTAAATGATGTCTTCTTAGGGACCCATATTGCCTCAACTGCCCAAGTAGAGGCAATCCTTCCTCTCGAACATGGAAAAGAAACACAAAATGAGAGTTCAGCAAATTGTGTACCTGGCAGGATTATTTCTGGAAAGCCCATTTTGCGAGCTATTGCTGTTGATCTGTCCACCAGATGTGAAAAGTTCTTCTGAACCTGTGTGAGGTCACCTGGCAATAACTTTAAGGACACCCAAAGACCTGTAAGAGGGGAAAAAGGGACAAGTTTCCAGTTCTCTGTATAACTTTGCAACACACTAATAGAAGCTGGTGTGAGACCAACCAGACACCTCATGATAAACACATAATCCTTCCTGGGTAACATCATTTCGAAGATGCTTCCTTCAAACTCATGGGATGACTCACTTGAGAAGTCAACAGCTATAAGTGACTTCAGGGGGGAACAAAAAGAGTCAAGATTATCCCAATTGAAACCAAAGTATGTTTGCTCTAAGTGTAAGATTATGTGGTGGTGGTGGTGCCAGAAATAATACAGATGTTAATGGAAACTGTGGGATTACACACATAAGCAACGTGGCAATTTAATTAGGGATGGCAGGGGCAGGGCAAATCGTGAAGGAAGAACCGAATGTCAGCGGCTAGAGAGATGGCGTAATGATTAAAATCTCTTGCTGCTCTTCCAGAGGACCTAAGTTTGAATCCCACGGCCAGTGTTGGGCAGCTCACAATTGTTGTGACCCCTAAGGAATCTGGTACCTCTCTTCTGGTCTCTGTGGGCACCCACACATGTGACCGATACTCAAACACATAAACATACACATAAATAAAAATGCATACCTTTAAAACACTAAGTCCAAAAAGTACTTTTCTTGGTACTTAAAAGAGAAGCAACTTAGTGTCTTATATTTTAATTAAGGTAAACTGCTAATAAAGAAATAATTAGGGCAAGAGAATATTGAAAGGGAAAAAAGTGAATAGCTGTTAAATCTCTGAAAACTACAGGATTTATTTATGTTTACTTCGGGTGTATGAGTGTTTTGCTTGCATGTATGTCTGTGTACTACATGATGCCTAGTGACCCAGGAGATTGGAAGGGCCATCAGAACTCCTGGAACTGGAGTCACAGACAGTCTGAGTTTCCATATGAGTACTGGGAACTAAACTCAGGTCCTCTGCAAGAACAGAAAGTGCTCCTAATTCCCCAGCTATCTCTCCAAACCCTGAATTAGTCACATCTTAAAGAAACAAATTCTAAAAGCAATGTAAGTATCGATATGCAAACTGAAAGTTTTGATATATATAAAAAAAATGTTAGAAGCTTCAAAAATGATATTGGTGATAAAGAAAGATCCTCACAAAGAAATTTTAAAAGAATACACATTCACAGAGAAGAAGTTCATGGATGTTTTACAAAACAAAAACTGGAAAAAATGTGTTTTAAAGAAGACAGAAGAATAATTATCTGTTGGGGTTGGTCTGGTGCTGCTATGTTCTCAAATGCTAAATATTGGCCCCCAAGATCTGGGTGCCCTAAGAAGAGTGAATTCTCACACAGACCAGCTTTTGTTGTACAAACCTTGCTCCCCGAGTTAACTGGCCAAAAAAAGGCGAAAGCCTGTGACTGGGCACTAGAGAGGGAAAGGCTGGACTGGAGGATTGAGTGAGGGGTCTCAGGAGAGGCCAGGAGGAGGAGGAGGGGGGAGACCAGGCTAGGAAGAGGCAGCCGTGAAAGGATGGACCGTAAACATGGGGCCAGGAGAAACAGCAAGTAACAAGGGGCATACGGCTGGGGTGTAAGTTAGAGTAACTGCTAACCTGCCCAATCTAGGCTTATAGCTTGCAAATGAACTATAAGGATTGTGTGTCCTTTATATGGGCTAGCTGCAATATGTAATTTCTTATTACAATTATCTTCCTTAAAAAAAAAAAATCTGAGATGGTAGACCAGGAAATTCATGTATCTGTTAGGCAATAGAGACTCAAGGTGCTTATTCAAATACACGAGGACCACCGTCTACTTGCCACCTTTCAGCCAGGGGAGAACATGCAGGATGAACACTTGGCGCCCAGGACAGGCAGCACAGCACCATACATCTGGGTTGAAGCTTGTTCCCACCACTTACCCAAAAGTCCTACCACTAGGAATTCCTAAGCAGTGGTCCTAAACACAGAGAAAGCTTCAGTACAGAAAGAGTCACAGCACGTGGCTTAAATTTACAGTATTAAGCAGCTTGAAAATACTTTTAGGTGCCAAGGAACTGGACCCCACACCCTCCCCATCAGGCTAGATGTCAAAATGGAGTCACTCTTGTCAAGTTCCATAGCTTTAAAAGGAAACTAAATGTTATCTGGCGTTCTGAGGTATCAAGAGAGAAAGATAATGGCCAGATGTCCTAAACAGGCCCCGAAAGCCACGGGATGCTGCTCGCTTTGTATCAGTCCTAACACTAAAAATAATAGGATTGGTTTTCTTACTGCCCAAACCGACTACTTTTTACCTTTTCCTTCCTCCCTACCCACTTCCTGTCCATCCATCCATTCTTCCTTCCTTCCCTTTCCTTCTCTGTCTATAAACCCAAGCTTTCCTGTTCAGCCTGCCACAAAATTAATTTTACTTTAAGGAAAGAAGTGTTGCTCAACTGTCAAAGAGAAATAAAATCCGATCAAAATATTTAAATTAAATATGCTATAAATTAGGCTTTGAGCATTTTAAACATTAAAATGTTATACAACCACACAAATAAAGAGAGATTTTCTTTTTTCTGATTAAAAAGACATCTGAAAAGGGCTTTTTTCTGTTCAGTAGCAAGAAAGGAATGGCATTGTTTTTCATTTTGTTCCAAAAAAGGAAATCATACGTGAAATGTAATCTCATTAGTGTAAGAATGTTCTACTCTAATCAAAATTATATTCTTGAGCTAAAAGATCTAAAAAGCAGGGAGTAGGAGATGGTTATGAAGGTAAAGCCCTCACTGCTCAAGCCCGGAGACTTGAGCGTAGACCCCAGCACCCCTACGACTCACTGGTAGGCACCAAAGCTCATCTATACGTTCCATGTTCAACATATAGAACAATGTAGAGCGGGATTTCCAGATTAAGCTAGAGTGATTAATGAAAGAATAGTGAGACTCACGCTTACACATGAGCACTCCTACTCTGAGTGCCCACTCATACGTAAACATGCATACACAGAGAACCGTATATAAAAAGGGGGGTTCTCGTTATCTGTGTTCAGAGTCTTTATTGCTCCTATAGCTTTCTACCTGAGCAACTGTGAACGTGTGAGAAACTAAACACCCTGAAAACTGTGTTTTCCTGATTGCTGTCATTTTAAACAGTCTTGTAGCATAGTGAAAAAGAGGTGGCGCCACTCTGAGAGCCTTTCAAGACTGGCCGCCATCTTGGCACTTGAATTTTAATGCTGTGAATTTGAAACATTTCCACAAGAATTTCTCTTAGCTGAAGCTATCAAAAGACAGGTATACACAGGTTCCAGAGAAAATATAAAAGCTCTGCAAGGTAGCCTACAAATTCATATTGACAGATATTTGGATCGCTCTGTCTCTTTCTAGTTTTGGAAAACAGATATAAGGGGTAAGTTGATTGAGGGTGTAATGCATATGTGCTCCTGAGTCACTTTCTGTTGGCACGTTTATTTCTAGGAGTTACCACTGGGAAGAGGGGGCATAAAAAAACAGTCTCATGGGGGAAAAGGTCTGCTCCATGGAACTTACAAATTCAACCCTGATCCCACTAGAAAGGGTGAAGGTTTGAGATGTCAATGGGAGATGTCTGAGAAAGGCAGTGTCTAGGGGAGGTTGTTTGCTATCAGAATGGATGGTGAAAGGGCAGGGACCTTGCTCTGCATGTGCCCTCCCCCATCACCACCCAAAGTCCCCTCACCCAGGGCAGCCTGTGTACCTTGTCCTTTGTGATTCACTTCCTTTGCAGCTATGACTTTATTTAGAACTGAAGTGAGTGGCTCATTCTCTCCAATCACATGGGAGGTTAACAAGGGTGACATGATGAGCTGTCTCTGGCGGATGTAGGTTTCCATGGCAATTCTGGGGAAGACAGGAGAGGTAAGAAGGAAAGTAGAGAAAGTCTTAAAGTGTGATCTGAGAACATGGAGGTCTTATGGGAGCAACCTGGAACTACAAATACAAAACCTCAGCAGAGGGCTCATGGGAAACCATTGTTTTGGAGATGTTCTTGCATGGTCCCCCAACAGACCAGGCTAAAGTCGACATGGACTCTTTCACCACAGCACAAATGCAGCAAGGCTTTGGTTAAGCAGAATATCTATCTTCCAAGACCTCAGCATGAAGCAGTAACAGCTTAACCCCCCAAAGAGGCTGGCTTTAGCAAGCATGCCAACGAAATTCCCCCAAAAAGGTTACCTACAGAAATGACCTGAAGCTGACCCACCAGGTAGCTACTACCCTCTGTCTTCTGTCCTTGCCATAAGAGCAATGCCTAATCCACGTTTGCTTTATGCTTCTGTCTATAAGCCAATCTCCTCTGCTTGGCTCACTGGAACACTTATTCAGTTTTATGGCATGCAGTGTTGCCCAATACTTATAATCTAAGATTGGGCAACAGAATAGGAAATAAGGTCAACTAAGTAATTGCTGCAGTTTTGTCCCTGGTACGTTCTTCCCTTCATTCTTCCACTGATTTTGTGTGTGTGTATATATAGGAATATCACATCTACTGAGATTGTAATTACAACATTTCTCCCTTCCATGTTCTCCCTCTAAATCCTCCCACATAGCCCTCCTTGCTCACTCTCCTTCAAACTCATGGCCTCTTTCTTCACTAATTGTTATCACACGCATATATGTATATACACATAATTCCTAAGTCCATATAACACTACCTGAATGTTTTCAAGGCTGACCATTTGGAACTGGAAGAACAATCTGTGTGTCTTCCCTAGGGAAGAGCACCTCTCTGACCCCCAGTTTTCCTCAGTTGCCTTTAGCTCTTTGTATAGTGTTGGGGCCTTATAGGCTTTTGCTCATCCACTTGGGCATGTCCATTGGTGTCGTCTTTGTTCAGTGCCTGTTTGGATAGTCATGCAATAAGGCTTTGGGGTACAGCTCCTTACTTATTACTAGGGAGTTAGTCTCACAGCAAACTCCCCGATCCTCTGGCTTTCATGATTTTTCCACCTCCTCTTCTTAAACATGTCATGGAAATGACAAGACAAATAAGAAAGTGGGGGAAATGGCCAAGTGTTAAAACACTTAAGTCCAAGGTAATGACTAAGGACAAGTTAAGCAGTTAAAGTCAGAGGCATTTAGATTTGGCTGCTTGGATGGGACAGAAGGACAAGCCAAAGGACAGGAGACCTGGCTCCAGAGACTAGCTCCACCTGACAGAGTACTCTGCAAGACCCTCTTCCCTCAGAGGCCCACATCTGCATGGCCATTTGATATGCAGATACAGTACAGTCCACAGAGGGGGAGATCGAAGGACCAAACACAACCCCCATTCTCTTGAAGTTCCCACCACCAACAATATTATTATCCTGTTGTCACACACTAGTCTTTAGCTTTCTTTGTGTACATCCTTTTACCTGATGATAAAACACACTGAACGTGGGGCTGAAAATGGGGGGCTGTTCTCTGTGAATGACTCTCCCCAGGTGAACTAGCAGAAATCACACCTAAATCCAGCTCATCATAAGCCACTGCAGCTTAGGGGAATAGGAGGATGGGCCAGGGGCTTCAAGGGGGAACATAAACACCATTATACAGTGGCTGGGTGGTAATCAAATTAGGGCTAGGCTCCTTGGGGGCTTTAACGAAAGCACATGCTATTCTTCAGCAGGACCATCTCAGAGTTCACTGCTGCTGCATGGACGGTGGACTGAAGGAAGAAGCCTACCATAAAGGGGAATACAAACGAAGGAATTTTTCAGATAGGTTTTGTCTGTCTATGAATGCAGACCTTGATAAGGTTATATATGAATGAAAAAGGAGTAGCATTCATGAGAAAGTTATAAATGTTCATGTAATGTTTATGATATCTGTCTGTCTCTATGTAAATTGCTTTTTAGACAACATCCCACTATGCTTCACAGGCTGGCTTCATATTCATAATTCTCCTGCCTCAGCTTTCTAAGTAACAGGGATTACAGGTATGCACCACTGTGCCCAACTCTATTTTAAATATTTATATTTGCTCAATGTATTTTATCTGCTTAATATATTAGATTTAATGCTTATAAATTTCATTCCATATATTGGTAATGAATCAAATCTAACATACTTGTCTAAACATATTTACATATGTCATGTAACACACATACACACTACAGTGTACCACATTTCAGTCACCTGTGAGGAGCTACATCCTTGAGGGTGGTCCCGAGTGATATGGTAGCTACCTTTCATTACAGACATATACTGTGTCATGTGACACAAAGCTACAAATTGTCTAAGAATGAATTTCTCAGACCATGTCCCCTCAGCAAGCAACACATACTTTGTGTGAGCATTCTTCTGCATGCGTACATGTAAGGAACACTCTTCCACAATACCACAGTTTTTAGACAATCACTCTCAGACCAGGCTGAGTGAAATACTCAGTTCTCCACATCTTGGGAACTTGCTAAGTTGGCTGAAGGTCAGTGTATATTTTAAAAATAATTAGTAACAGCCTCAGGAAAAGAGAAAACCTAAACCTGGTCAAGCCCCAAACTTAACTGTGCTTTAAGCCGAGCTTCACCGATCCTCTGAATTTGTATGCCATTGCTTTATGGGCTTATGTCCTTTCTATAAATGAACTGATCTCTATTAACTCTATATGTGTAACAAGAATACCTTTCTAACATTTGTTGCAAATATTTTAATTTTTTTCCTATTTATAAGTTAAAAATGGGGGGAGGTTAGCTCATTTGTGTTTTCTTAATGCTTTATTTTTTGTTGTTGTTTGAAAATACTGATGTGTGACTTTAAAATAGCTTTCCAGAGCTCACTATTATATATACTTCCTATGGTCCTGTAACATTTAAGATTTTAAGCTGTTCAATTGTCTATTTAACTATTAGGAGTGCATTAGTATACATCGTGGTGCGAGAGCTCCCTGATTTGTTTAACACTGAGCTAAGACTGTATAGTTATGTCCTTCTATCCGTTTGCAATAGGATTTGTGTGTATGCATATGTATAAATGATACACTTTATTTACGTGTATGAGTCTCGGTGAGTGTCTGCACATGCATGGAGTTGCCTGCAGGAGCAGCAAGGGCACATCAGATCCTCTGCAGTTGCAGGTGCTTGGGAACCATCCAGTGTAAGTGCTGGGAACCAAACTTCAGTCCTCTGGAAGAGCACCTGGTGCTGTCAGTCACAGAGCCATCTCTCCAGCCCCATCATTTATATGTAGTTTTTAAAAAGATTTATTCACTCAAATGTCCTTAGGCTGGCTTCTGAAATTCCATTTCTTCTATCAATCTGCAGTGGTCGATGCAAGTTAAATGAGACAACATGCTGTCACTGGCATGTAACCCCTGACATGGGTCATTTCCAGAAAACTTCTGGCCTCTTCCTAGGCCATCATCATGTATACTGAACGCCAGAGCAGTCACAAGGCTCACACTAGAACTTGTTGGAGTTACGGGGATAAGATTTGTTCACTGGCAGCTCCCAGTTGCATGGAAAGAACCTGGGGTCAACTTCTGAGTTGCCCTGTACTACCAGACTGGCTCCCCCAGTTCCTTGTAGGAACCCTAAAAAGCCTTGCATACTCTTCTTGCCTAACCTCTTGTGACTCTGAGTGTGGTCCCTGTACCAGCACCATTAACTCAGAAGCTTGTCAGACCTACTAGAGCAAACGCTGATTCTAACAAGAGTGCCCTGACAATTCATATGCATC
The DNA here is from genome assembly GCA_019843965.1 of Rhynchomys soricoides. Classification (NCBI taxonomy): domain Eukaryota; kingdom Metazoa; phylum Chordata; class Mammalia; order Rodentia; family Muridae; genus Rhynchomys; species Rhynchomys soricoides. Next base: position 10,280,978 of record JADRCH010000013.1, read on the forward strand.
ATCCAGTCTGAGAAGTCATGTGCTTCTTAGTCAAACCTGTTCAACACAACAGAAGACAGATCCACTGCAGCATCTCTGACAATCAAATGACATCATTCTCTGGATTCTGGTGTAAATGTATGTGTACTCTTGATGGCATATTCTCCTGGTTACTTCTACTGAGTCAGGAAATGCTCAGTTTACCCTCTCTGAGTCCAACATGAAGCTCCCTGAACAAAGACTTATGCAGAGAAGCCCAGGTCACAGTCTTCCAGCAGAACTACCTTTATGGCTTCAAAACAGAAAGAGCTCCTCCCTCCTGCTTCTCCAGCCATGCCCCACTTGAATGGCTAACCTGTACCTCAAGTTACCCAGGATAAGTGCCAGATACTTACTGCTGGAAGGGAATAAAATGCTGCTTTTCTTCATCATCCACCTTCCCATGTACAATATCACTAATGTCCATCACTAGGAAAAAGACGAATGTCATTAGAGACACTAGTGGGTTAGTAGCTTCATGCCTCCGAGCTGTATAGAAGAGGATGGGATCAGCAAACACAGAACGCCACAAGAAGAAAGGGACCAGGGACCAAGCAACAACAATCACTTACTATACCACACCCAGCAGGGCAACAAGCCATGAAAGGCTCAGATTTTCTATATCCAACCCTGCAGGACAAACCTTCAAAACCCTGCAAGACTCAGTTGCTATGTTCCTGAAAAACCTAGACATTATTATTATTATTATTATTATTATTATTATTATTATTATTATTATTACTATTACTACTACTACTACTACTACTACTACTACTACTACTATTATTATTATTATTATTGATAAGCCTTTACTGAAAGCCATAGAGAATAAATATTTCTAACAGGTCTGTCAGAAGAGTTAAAGGTCTGGAGAGAAACTCAAGATTTGAAGTGGCCACCTGTGTCTTTGATTTGATACGTTCTTGGTTTCTACACCAGCCTTAAGAGTATCACCAAACAGACTATGAGCAATTGCCCTCCCTCCCCTGTACAGACTCCCATCCCAGGAGAGTACTTCAGTAAAGCCAGGCCATAAGCCTTCATTTTCTCATTAACACAGCTTGAGGAGCTCCACCTTAAGGAATAGGAAGGGTTAACTTGCTCTTGGTCACAAGTTTTGTTTTTGATGTTGCTTGTGTTTATTTGCTCTGTTTGTTTTGTTTTGCAGTGGTGGGACTTAACCCAGGGCCTAGCACATGCCAAGAAAGCAAGGTACCACCAAGCCCACATCCACAAAATTAGTTTAAAGTTTTTAGCAAAGGCAGGGTATGAATTAACAATGAGCATTGTAAATCACATAACCATTAGGCCCAGCTACGCTGAGGATAGCTGCAAAGCAGCTGGCTGACAGGAGGCAAGGCCCTGCTAAGAGGTGAAACCGTGGTTAATGAATTACAGTCTGGCCATAAAACACATTAGCAACCCATTTCTCCATATCCCAGATAGTTTGTCTGTAGACAAAAGAAGTAAGTACTGAGAAGCACAGTAATGCTCAAAAGAACTCAAAACAACACAGTCCACCAGGCCAGAGGATAATGCTGGTGCTATCTGGGAAGGTGCGCACAGTAGGGCATCACAGGCAGCTTGCTGTTACCCCTAACAGGACCTTATAAAAACTGTACCAAAAAACGACAAAGAACCCATTTGTCAGTGTCATTATCTCGTGACTTGTAACTTTGGTTAATTATTATCATCAGGATTAAGAACGAATTAGTCTTCTCTGCATTCAGTACCCAGATACACACGACTCCCCCACTCCCATGCACACACATATACTGACACAGAGAAGCAGATAAAAGCCTCAAGTTGAAGTGTTCGTTTCTCTGGCCTGTTATGAATGGCGGTAACCTCTAATGCATCTTTCTTTTACAGACAAATAAATACATTTACATTGCCATGTGGATGGCGAAATAGACCTGTCTGGGTTCCTTGTATCTTTTGAGACTCCACTTGAATACTTAATAAAGTAGCAATGCTGAGCAAGGGGGAATAGCACTTACCCATAAGCTCAGTACTTAAAAAGCTGAGACAGGAGCATCTCTATAAGTTCCAAGCCAGCCTGGGCTACAGAATAAAACTGTGTCTCAAAAAGTCAATAAAAAAGCAATGCCGCTTCCCTAGACACTCCTTGAGCAGCAGGTATGATGGTCATAAGACATGACACACAGTCATATGGGACAGGGAAGCCACCTCCTTATCCACAGAAGCCCCAGGGCTGACTAAAGAACCTGTAGTATCCGGCCCTGGTCCCAGGAGGAAATTTGACAAATTTCTGACATTTCATTGATGACTTTCAAAAAGCACTACTGATCCAAATCCTAATAAAATAGCTGTTCTTGAAATTTAAGAGACCTCAAAGATAGAGGACGTCTAGGGACATGACTGAAGCTATGGACCCTCTTTGAAGGGTCTTAGTGACATAAAGTCACCTTTGAGAAGCAAGTCTCCTAAGCATGGAAAACACTTTGCAGTGAATTAGAGTGCATCAGTGGAGCACATGCTAGGAAGCAGTCCTACTATGTGTGGGACATGGTTCTGGGCACAAAGGGGGAAACACAATCAGAGGCTACATGAGGAGACATGACTTAAAGAGAACAGGCCATCCTGGGGCATAAATGTTGTGTGCCCAAGACCAACCATGACAGCATTCCCATTGTTAGGGGCTGCCCTGCTATCTCTGTCTGCCTCCAGCCATCCGCCTCCTTTTCTCTATCTCTTTTCATTGCTACAAGTGTGGTATAATATACATTACATAGAAATTGTCATCTTAGCCACCTTTAAGTGGTTAAGTGGGAGTAAGTATACTCACCTTATGTAACCATCACCATCCGCCACTAGAACTCTCATTTCTCAAAGGGAACCCTATCCTTAAAAAAGCAATTGCCTCTCTCTTCAAGCCCTGCCAATTCCACTCAACGGCCTCTGAACCTGACTCTTCTAAGCACCTCGTATAAATGAATCCTGCAGCAGTTGGGGTTTTTTTGTGTGTATGTGTGGCTTATTTTACTTAGCTCAATGTTCTCAGCAATCAGCAGTACTGGGGCATGAGTCAGAAATTCCTTCCCTACTAAGGCAGAATAAAACCTCCTTTCAATGGCTATGACACATTTATTTATCCATTCATCTACTGATGCACACTTGAGCGACATTTTCCCCATTGGCTCTTGTGAATAATTCCACTGTGAAGGTGGTGTTTCTTTAAGACATTGCGCTTCAATTCTCTTGGGAATAGCCTAAAACAGGATTTTTGTCAAATAGGAGATCAGATGATGGGTCATTTAGGTCTTTTAGAAACTGCAGAGAAGGAGGTCCCCAGAAGCTATGCCATATTCCTTGGACTCTGGGCTTTTGTCATACCTGCTACTCCAAAGGGCCTCCGGAGCCCACAGGTGTGCTTTTTGCCATCCTTCAGCTCCATACGGCCCACCCGGACAATCTGGCACACGAGGCTGATGCGTGGCCGGATGAGGTCTGTACTGCTGAGGTCCTGCAAGCAGTGAACACATGAGAGGCTGGCTGCCCTGCCCTACTTGGAGCACACCACCCCATGCCAAACCACCACAGCAATGCAGCTCTTTCTGCCTATCTATTTATCTATAAAGCGGTCTTCTTTTCTTCTCTGGTTCCTACTTTGACTTCCAAGATTAGATCAGACTCAGTCTAACATCTCTAGGTAGAGAGGTAGGGAGGTGGGCAAGAGGTTAAAAACCAGGATGCTCTCTGACGTTTTGGGTCCTTCTGGTTCATGCCTTAGTACAATACACATCTCAGTGTCAAATGACACAGAAACTTGCATGATGTTGATGTTCACTGGGCATCTACAGAAGCCTGTAAGGGCCCAGGCTGGCCTTGATCTTGCTATGTAACTGAGGTTGACCTTGAACTCCAGACCTTCCTGCCTTCACCCGTTAGTGCTGAAATTATAGGTATCCAGCATGCCTCTCTTCACTCTCAGCTCATCTTACAAACAATCCCTGAACCAGGTATGGTTTTGTGAGGTTCCTTACACACCTCCTGAGAGGCCCTTTCCATGAACACTGAATAGCAAGAGTGGGGGGTGGTATTGTTCCTATTTGGAGCTGAGGCTCCTGGGTGTGTGTTCTTAAGGAAGGGCAAGTGACCCAGAAATGAGCTCATGTATCTCATTAAGTTAACATCAAAAATAACTGCATTATATCTCAGAACCCTTTCATGAAACAGCAGCCCCAGCCTTCTTACTGAATCAAGAATTACTTTTCAAATAATCACTCCAAATCTATGCCCTGTAATTTGGTAGAGATGCATCACTGAGACAGCAATATATGCCAGTAATCACCTGTCCTAAATCTCTGCTTGGGGTTCTGCAAACCTTCCATTAATAGAAAACTAAATCACTGGATGGCAGGTTCTAGAAACTGTAGCATACTGATATCATTAAATAATACATGGTCGTTTATAAACGAGTTCTGAAGACTGTTTAATGACCAAGGAAATGGCCACCACATTTTATTTCTTTTAAAAGGCTAGACATGAAATTTACATACTGATGAGCCTCTGGCTGGCTGGAAGAGAGGATATCAGGGTGGGGGCGGGGACAGGGGAGGGAGGAAGGAAAGAGCTATTGCAGCTTAAGACTGATTAAAACCATAGACCAAAGATTTAACAGTGCCTTTAATACACATGGTCTGACAAACACCACTCTTGCAGGAAAAACCTCACTTTGTTTCAAAACTAAACAAATACTAAAGTCTTGGGGGGGACATCTCAGAAAGTTCTATGCCTCCAATTGCAGAAGGTAGAGACAGGAATGGCTCTGTGTAGGGACAGAGAAGCCTGTGTATGTCCTGGAGCCAAGGGGCTGACAGAGGGGACAGAGACAAGTAGTGAGGTGTCACTAGAACTTGGGCTCAGGTTTCCTTGGGAAAGAGCAGGAGATGAAGCACTTGTGTGGGCTGATGGTAGACAGAGCGCTCTCTCTCTCTAGAGGAGCTAGGGATCTACACATCAAGGTTTCCCAGGGCCCCTGGTAGCCACGGGGTGTGTCCTTAAAAAGAAAAGCAGGAGAAGCTCAGAAAGTTCAGCCTATGAGGAAGACAGTTGCCAGGTCCAAACTATATCCTCATACATTGCCATGTTCCTGAGCTGCATGCTGCAGCACCCAGCAGAAAAGGGGACTGGGTCACATTTGCTCTCATTGTGACCCTGGTTTGGAAGCTCTTCTTCCAGTTAGGAATCTGCACGGCTAATGCTCTTCAACTTCTCTGTCTTCCTCAAATGTCTTCTATTTACATATTTTGGAGTGCTGGACTTTGAACCCACGGCCCAGTGCTTGCTAAGGGTGTGCCTCTACCACAGTTCTCAGTTCCCAGCATTTAATCAATCTATTTAAAACACAAGCTTCAAGGCTGAGGAGATGGCTCAATAGACATAGGCCACATAAGCATGAGAAGCCGAGTCCAGATCCTCAGAACTCATGTAAAGCTGGGTACTACAGCACACACCTGCAACCCTCACATTCCTGGGTACGATGGGAGACAGACACAGGAGACTCTTCAGAATAGCCTTGTATATGCAATGATCAACAGCAAAGAGTCCCTGGTCTTAAAACAATATGGGAGGTGAGGACAGTACGGAAACACTATCCTTTAACCTCTGCACACGAACTACAACACCTGGGTTACCACGGGAACAAACACACATCATACATACACACACACACACACACACACACACACACACACACACACAAAGGTTAAATGTACATGTATGCATGTAGCAACAATTAAGGGGGTGGGGGGGAGAGGTCACGAGGAGAGGTATATGGGAGGGCCTGCAGGGAGGAAAGAAAAGGGGGAGATAATGTAATTACATTGATATCAAAAATAAAAGAGTAAGAGGAGGAAAACATTTTCATCATAATAAAACCAATAAACAACTCTTAAAAATTGACACCAAAAATTAAATAAATAAATGTATAATTATGGCATAGGCCTCCCTGCACAATACTCTGGCAAGGCCCTGGAAGCACTTCAGGATTGCTGATGCTGTTCATATTTACTTGCTTGGGTCATTCTTATTTATAGTTGTCTTTTCCACCAGCACAAATGCTGCTCAAGAACACAGCTTCTTCCTGTTTTGTTCACAATGGTCAAGTGTGCACATCAGTATGTGGTACCTACTATGTGTTCGCTAAGTGAATAAATGACTGGGTTACGCCTACTCATAGGCCAATTATGGCTACCCTTTTTGCCTTTTATGTTTCTCATATATTTATCACTGTGTCTACTGTGAGGAAACACTGACATGGAAAGTGAGGCTGGGCTAGTTAGATGACTCTATGGATAAAGACACTTGCTGCCAAGACGAAGGACCTGAGTTCTATCCCTGGGTCCTACCCAGTGGAAGAAGAATCTACTTCTGCAAATTGGCTTCTGATCTCCACACGCTTATGCCATGGCAACATGCCCATACAGAACATATACATAGACACCGAAAATAAATGAATGCAAAAACTTCTTATGAAGAAGGCAGGACTCACGGTGAACACTGCTTGGAGGTTATTCAGCTTCTCTATCTCCTTGGGCATCCCATTACTGCCCCAGCGAATTAGGTAGTTCTCACTAGCAGGAAAAAAAAATGGGAAATTACTCTTAATCAGAGGCCATCTGGGACAAAGGCTGCTCACAGACACACTTGCAAGGGTTAAAAGAAGGGACAGAAGTGACCCAGAGCAAGGCAGGTGCGAGGGAAGCATACACACCATACCCGTGGGGCTTCTGTTTTTGAAAGAGTCCCTGCTATGTGGAACATCCCATACAGTGGCAGACACTGTTCACAGTGGCCCAGACACAGGATTTTATAAGATTCTTTTGTCTGGGGTCTTCGTCCTGCCTCAAATTTCTTGCATACAAGCTTTGGCTTTGCTGAAATAAGAATTTAATTTTAGAGTCTGTGGCTCTGGACTATGATCTTAGCACTCTGAAGGCTGATCAACATTATTTAAAGCCAGCCTGGGCTACATAGTAAAATGGCCAGTCTGAGATAGTTAGTGAAACCATGTGTCAAGAGACCACATTTACATGATTTGGTAAGTCATCCCCAATCCATCCTCCATGGTGGACACCACACAAATAACTTAGTAACTATTTTGTTTTTCTTTTTGAGAAGGGGGTCTTATGTTGCCCAGGCTGGCCTCAAGCTGTAGCTAATCCTTCTGCTTCCCCCTTTCTGGTGCTGGGTTACAGTCATGTACCCCACCCATCAGTTTTGTGCAATGCTGGAGCTTTGTGTATGCTAAGTAAGCACACTACCAGCTGAGCTACACCTAGGCCCTAGAAATTACCTTTCACTACTTTCTTAAAGGTAAATCTCCGTTTCCTAAGTTGCTCTGTGAAGAATCATACCTGGGCTCAACCATACCCTGACTCTTCCTTATAGTCATGAAACTTTATGTAAACTTGTGTTCCTTTGGGGCTTGTGGTTCAGTGTTGAGCTGTAAGTGGAGTTCTCAAACACACAACCCCTACCTAACTACCCAGCTGCCACTGCTGAACCTGCATGGACACATCATCATCCATCCCCACAGCCTACAGATATCACAAGAGTTCACAGCGGGTATAGCGCACTCCATGGGCTTGGACAAACGTAGGACAATGGGCAGTCACTAATACAGTGTCCCATAGCTTGGTCTCAGGGCCATAAATCCCCACTGTATTCTTGCAGTCTTTCTCCTTCTTCCTGTACAGTCTTCTGAATTCTTTATCCTTGTCTCTGTCCTAAGCAGTTTTATTCACTGTTTTCTTGTTGTTCTTTTCATTGAGACAGGGCCTCTCTGTGTAGCCCTAGCTGTCTTCAAACTCAGAGATCTGCCTGCCTCTGCCTCCTGGTGCTTCGATTAAAGGTGTGCACCACCATGCTCGGCTATTTTATTAACTCTTAAAACCCTACAGGTGTGTAATCTGAAGCTGCATGGTGCCAGCACCCATGTACAAAGCCTACAGAGCCCAAAGGACTTTATTTTCTACTGTTGGAAGTGACTATACCCACCCTCTACATCTCCCTGTCTCAAATCCAGTGAAGGGCTCCTGGATAGGGCCAGTTAAAGACTGTACTTTGCAAGGCCAAGCACAGGTGACAAGGGCCTCCATTACCTGATGAAGGTGGACTGGTCTGGGTCATACAAGGCTATGAACAGCTCCGCATCCTCCCCGATGTTACAGACAAAGTTCTTGAAGTTCACATAGAGGCCATAGGTGTGGACAGTACTGAAGATTGCCTGGCCTCTCAAGTCTAGGTTCTGCAAAATGCTCTGGGTGAGGGAACAGGAAAGAAGACTTGAGCAAATGGGGGAGGGGGGAGGTTGGCAAAGTAATCAACCTACAAACAAGGGACAGCTACTACCACCAAGGAGAAACACTTGCTGAGAACTGAACACATGTGGACCAATCATCCCTCAATCCAATAAACACAGCAGCAGCAGCAGACAGCCCAAGTGGTCGTGTTCAGGGCCTTGAGTCCAGATAATTCAATAAATGCTTTCTAAGAGGCTAAAGAGATAGCTTGATACATAAAGTGCTCGCAGTGGAAACAAGGACCAGAGTTCGGACTGCCAACAGTCATGCCCTAGTGGGTGTAGCAGCCCACCTGCCATCCCAGTATACAGGATGTAGAGATGGAATCTAGAAACAAGCTGGCTAACTAGACTAGCTGCCTTGGGAAGCTCTGGACTCAATCCATAAATGGAGCATGATAGAGGAAGACACCCAATGCCAACCTCTCGCCTCCACATCCATTCGCACACACATACTCATGTGGGCCCACGCACATGCAAACAGACATACCTACATGCACACAAATCATATACATACACTAACAAACATATGCTTTCTATGGGTGATAATTCTGTTTCCAGCAGACTTGTGAAGCTTTCGTGTCTTACGGTGGGACACTGGAGGAAGCTTAAGAACACAAACACTTGACCCACTACCCAACTTTACAGGAAACAAAAGTTTCCACAGAAAGCTTTACCCTTGGGTGTGGTTCTCACATATTGTCATGACTGTGCCCCCAAAAGCAAAAGCAATAAAAAACACAAGAGACACATCATTCTGCATCCAAACATAAAATAGATCAAAATGTCAACCATAGGGGCAAAGTGGTCAGAAGATGGCGGATCCTGTTTTTCTGATTTTCTTTATCTTTTTAAGTTTTCATTACTTTCAAAACTTTCCAAACATGTTATTTAAAAATTGTTTTATTTTAGAAATCATAATATTTATACCAAATATTGAGGATTATAGTATAAAAAGTCCTTCCTTTATCCAGTTCTCTTTATCAAGGACAACTTTATTTTTGTTTTTTATATCTATTTTATGTATATGAGTGTTTGACCTGCATGGATGTCTATGTACCATGTGCATGCCTGGTACCTGCTGAGGTCAGAGGAAGACACAGATCCCTTGGAACTTAAGTTATGACTGGCTGTGAGGCATTATGTGGGTGCTGGGAATTGAACTCAGGTCCAGAGAATGTTTTTAATGGCAGTTTTTTATCAACCATTCCAGTTACTTTGTGTGTATGCAGACACTTAAGTGTATATATCCTTTTGTATGCATTTTTTAATATAAATACTATTTTACACAAATAGTTGTAAGTTTTTCTACACACACACACACACACACACACACACAGGCCTCATTCTTTCTGCCCACTTTTAAAATGAGGTCACACGTGATTCTTCTAGGCATTGCTAATCCTATTTTCCATTACTCATTTTTGGCATTAAAAACCAAGGCAAAGAATGAAGTCCTAGCAGCCCAACCTGCACCCTGGAGGAAGTGTACCTTTTCTTCTTGGATCTTTTCCTCTATCCTTTTAGAAGCAACTTCATGGGCCCTGAATAGAGCAACAGTGCTGGTCTCATCTGGATCTAAGATGTTTCCATTGTCATCCCGCACGACCAGATCCAGTCCAAGCATTCTGGAGAGAAAGGAGGTGGTAAGTAGCTCTCCCCTCCATGGCCAGACTCTGTAGATGAACTTGCATCAGAAAGCCAGGAGACCCAGGAGCAAAGGGCAGGGGAGGAGCACAGTCCAGGAGTTCCTTCCTTCCAACCTCTACCTCCTTTCTACATAACAATCATGCTGCTTAGCTTAGTGGGCCACCTACCAAACCTGTGTGCACGTGCCAAGGAATCGGCCCAAAACAAGAACAGGAAAATTGGCAATGACTGTGACCAAAGCCCTCTTTGCAGTGATTCCCTACCCATCTCCTGTGGTCTGGCATGGCAACAAGCACAGAGCCATACACCATCCTTCAGAGGCCTGCCTTGGCACCCTTACTCAACACTGTCGTAAAGGAGGGAGTAAACCCTGGTGGATACCTGCTCATAATCCATCTCTCTGCTGGCTCTGCAGTCATTCACACTATAGTCTGAACCTCAGCTTTAATGGCTGTTCTCTTGGATCCCTTCACTCTGGATCCCTTCATGTATAAATGTTCCCTACCCTTCAAAGTTACCATAGGAACTTGATTGAGATAACAGCAATAAAGTATCTATAGAACCTTACATACAGTAAGCACCAATAAATGTTTGCTCCGACTACAGAGAATGGTACCAGAAAACTGGCAATGAAAGTTCTGAGGGCTGCATGGCAAGACCAGAGACAACCACACCCTTCTCCCAAGGCATTTGTGCCCGATGGGCACAGAAGTAAGAAGAACTATGCTTAGTTCTAAGAAGTCAGAGACTAGTGGAACAAAATTATCCACTCAGTCCCCAGCCTACATTCAAGGCACCTGCAAGGATAGAGTACTCAAGAGATAACAACCAGAGCTGCCAAGTCCTTGGGAAGAAAGCAAACACGCCTCAGTTCCCTCCTCTCTGTTCTACAGCAACTCTGGATGAATGATCTGCACTGCCATCTTCCTTCCCAGGGCATCCAGACCCACAGACCACCCAGACCTGTGAGAGACAGCATGCTGGTAGAGCTGGGTCATGGATGTGTTGGTAGAAAGTCTCTTGTTTCCTGAGCTGCTTCCAAGGACGGTTGTGGGGAAAGCTGGCATGTTTGCCATGTGGAAAACACTAACATGTTATGTCAGGCCTTGGGGGACCTCCAGGACAATGTTACTGTGTCAAGATCATAATAGGACAGAGCCCCGTCCTACCTCAGCTGGATTTACAAAAAGTCCCAAGACCCTCCATGAGAAGCTATGTGCCTGCAGCAGTTACCATCACCTGGGGTCTAGATCACTTACTTTTCTTGCTGTTATGACAAAAAAAAAAAAAAAAAAAATTTGACAAAAGCAACTTAAGGGAAGAAAACCTTACTCTGGTTCACAGATCAAGGAATGGAACAGCAGAAGGCCTGAGATAGCCCATTACATTAAATTATCATTTAGAACCAGGTGTATGATGGTGTTAGCAGCTAGGTCTTCTTCAGTCCTGAACTCCACAGAGTGATACTTCCTCCCATTCAGGGTGGTTGTTCCATTCTCACTTAACCTCCTCTAGAAACCCCCTCATAGACATGCCCAGATGTTTGTCTACTAGGGGATTCCACATCCTGTCTAGGAGACATCAATATTAACCATCACAGAGGTTAAGTATGAGGGGAGAGGATTCCCATCTCAACTGCAAGAGAGTCAGTCAGACCCAGAGTCAGGACCTGTGCTCAAGATTATGCTTTCCTATTGCCTTTGTGGGCTGGAAGGACAGCTTACCACACCAGGGAATCTGAATTGCTCCATTGCCAGTCACGGGCCCAATCCCAATTAGAAGAGGATGGGGAAGAAGAAAATGTTATCTGACAGCAATCAAGTTACTATCCATCATTAGAATAAAAATACAGTCTCAGGCATCTGAAAAGACCATCCCTATGTGCCTAATCACTCCTGGCTTCTCTGCCAATGGAGAAGCTTGGACAGAAAACCCATTTTCCCAATTTTTACGTCAATGGGATCAGAGGACCAACATAGCACCCAACTCAAGGAGGGAACTGTGATTTTTCTCAATGAAATTGTGTATTTCCTAAGACACAAAGACAGTACGTAGTAAGCACTGTTATTTGTCAACTCTAAGATGAAACATTTGTCGTGAGACTAGGGGGCTGCAGAGACATAGGGGAAGGGGGGAGGAGATGGGGAAACAAACCCCACATGGTCATGTGATTGAACACTTGTCAGATGGTGGCACTGTTTCTGAGAGCATGCAAAAGCTTTGGGATGTAGTTTAGCTGATAAACTTGGGCTAATAGCGGTAGGACTCTGATTCTAGTCTAGAGCACTCTGCTTTCCTGTGTGCTGGGTAAAGCTGCTCCACCCTAGAATCCTGCCACCAACTCATGGGAGGGAATTGCTCTGCAATGCCTTCCCCATTACAACAAACTCTACTCTCTGAAACCACTGGGCAAGTTCATCTTTCCTCTCTTTAGCTGCTTCTTCTACCCAGTATTTGGCCACACACAAGAACTATCTTGGACTCCCTAAGAGTCACTAATATAGGGAAGGAAGTAGTTAACTGACATAGTTGTATAGGAAGAATAATCTCTAATTTCCTGCGGCACAGTAGCATAACTACAGTTGGCAAAAGTAAACTTTATATGTCCAAACTTCTAGTAAAGATGATTTTAAATGTTCCCAACATAAAGAAATGATGATTGCCAAAATGACGGGCATGCTATTAGCCTCAGTAGTCGTCCTTACATACCGTATGCATGTGTCCTGTAAATTACATGTAATGTGTAAGTATTTATTTTCTGTCTTAATTTTTAGACAGGGTCTCATATAGCCAACCAGCCTGGTCTTGAACTTACTATCAAGTCATGCATCTTTAACCAGAACTTCTGATCCTCCTGCCTCCATCTGTAGAGTTCTGGGATCAGAGCTCTCACATCAGTTTATACAGTGCTGGGCTTTGTACAAACTCAGCAAACACTCTACCAACTGGTCTACCTCCTCAACCCTCCATTTGAAACTGTTTAAAGGATTTTTTTTTTTTAAGTTTCTGTGAATACTATCTACTGAGAAGGTTCCAGTCATTCCCCACATCCTCAGTGCAAGATGGTCCTGGGTTACCTGTTCCCATGATCGATTTTGGCTGTGACCTTCTTCTTCAGCTCTGCAAGTTCGTCCTTGGGGAGTGTCCCCGATAGGATCTGGGAGCGCCACTCGATCAGACTGTATGTCATTTGCTGCAGCTGGCGGAATAGTGTGACCTTGTTGTTCTAAAATGGGAAAGGGGAGAAAAAAAAGACAGAAAGAAACACCAGGTGAGATGGAGAGGAGGCACCTAACTTCCTACATCTGTCCACAGGGAGTTCCTTACTCATGAGGTCACAGTAAGCTGCACACTTGAGGCACATTTCCACGTTGATAAGATTTTCTAAGCTATTCCTAATTTGTCTCTAAACACAACTCTAAAAATGGGTAAAGAATTACAGATGGGTCCAAAATCATAATAAACCCATGGAACATGAGCACATCCTAAAATCCTGACCATGTCCCTTCCTATGTTTAAACCCCTTTAGACATTCCCACCAGGTATAAGAGGGTCCATGGTAAATCCTTTTGTGGCTGGTCTGGGCCACATTCCCACCTATATTTCAGGTCACTGTACATCACAGGATCTGTGCTTCCTTCATGCACAGCGGTAGTCATTCCTTCAAGTGTTCCAGAGCCTGTCAGGATTTCCTCCCCACACAGCCACACCGCCCTTCTCCTTCCAAACCTCTTTTTTGTGTACATGTTCATATGTAGGGGTGTACTTGCTTATGTGAGGGTGTATGGGGAGGTCAACATCAGGGATCTCCCTCATTTGCTTTTTCACCTGCTTGTTTGAGACAGAGTCTCTGGCTGAGCCTCGAGCTCAGTGACATGGGTAGACTGGCTGGTCAACGAGCCCTAGGGATCTGCTGCTCTCCATCTCCCTGATGTCTGCCATAATGTACAGCTTTTATGTGGGTGGCTGCGATCTGAAATGAGGTCCCCTGCTTGCATAGCGGCACTTCATCCACTGTGCCATCTCCCCAGCCCTACCAGGTACTTAATTCTGACTGTGGTCTCAACTGAGAAGACTTAGCCTGTGAGTTTGCCATGCCCTCTGATGATTATAATTTATAACCCACACCAGCACACAGAACCCTGGAAGACTGGCCTGACCAGCTCTCTCCCAGCCAGCTCTTGTTACTTTTGTGTCTGTGCCTGCAAAAGTCACTAAAGGAAGAATTACAAATAGAGAAATTACTAATTCAGGGATATGGAATATTGAAAACTATAACTTTAAATTTTACTTTTTAAAATCTCTATTCCCCCAGCAAGGGACACTGAACTGTTACTCCGGGCTTTAACTAGTAACTCATCGAGCTAAGCTAAAGCAAAGTTACAACCAAATTATCATTTGCAGCTCAATCATTTGGAGAGTCAAATGCTTGATGTCCGAGTCCTCACCATCTCTGTTCTAAATGGCTGACTGGATCATTATGTGCTCTAAAAAACCATCGGCCGGTGAGAATGAACTGGAAATAAAGTTCTTGTCCTGGAAAATCCAGCATTCTAAAAGGGAAAGAAAATAAGTGCGGTATTGTTTTTCTTGGCAGCACTAGGATTGAACTCGGGGCCTAGACAAGCATTCTTACTGCTGAGCTATCTATAGCCGCACTTATGTATTATATCTATACACACAAGATAATCTCAAATCATGAAAAGAAAAAGGAAATAATTCAAAGAAAAAAATTGAACAAACTGGATAATAGTGGTGCGTACTTTTAACCCCAGCACTTGGGAGGTGGAAGAAAGAGGATCTCTGTGAGTTCAAGGCCAGCCTTGAATACATAGTGAGACCCTGTCTCCAAAGAAAAAGTACAATATATACACATGGTGGAGGGGGCCACCTTAGACAATCAGGAAAAGTATGCCATATTTAAATGTATCAAATAAAAACATGTACAGTGCCGCTCATTACTTATGGCCTATGATGCTAGTTTGTAGGTAAAAGTCATGATACAGTTAGAGGACTCTGTAGTTCTGAGGTTGAATGTCAACTATTATAAGAGTTCAATAAATGTCTAAGCCATTACAACCTTGGTTCCATCTGAATGGTTGACTGCTCCATTACATAGAGAAGACATAGACAGACAGACAGAAAAGAGAGAGGTGAAAAGAGGTGGAGAAGACAGGGGCTGGGTGGAGACACAGCAAGAATATGTTCTAATGGCTGCCACTATTTCACTCTTGTTGGTCTTCTCTGACAATTCCAGGAACAGATTCCCAGGCAAAAAACATCAACCAGAACAGAGCTAAAAACATCCAAGGTATTCCTGAACAAAGCATAGATCCATAGGGAAGAGGCCTGGGCCTAGAGGTGTGGCAGTTGAGAAGCAAGGATAAGATTAGTAACTTTTGATAAAAATTCTAAACAAGTTCAAAGGAGGAGGAGGAGGTGCCCATTAATGGTCTCCTCTAGGGGCTTTATTTACAACGCAGATCTTCACAATTCAAAAGGCAATTCCAGTTTAAAACAAGGAAGGTATTTACAGCTTTGTGCAACCTCCAGAGCAAGGCCTTAGGAAGCACAAAGAGATATGTAAAGATCATGTCTTTAATCAGCAAGGTAAAACCCCCTTGTCAGTTCAATTCTGCATAGAATGTTCCCATTCCATTGTCTTTCAAACTGAGGAAGGGGTGAGGGGAGGAATTAAATCTATCGACTTTGCCTTTCAGAACTGCTAGACAGTAAAAGGTTATTTTTTTTTCCCTGTGACTCCTCTACTCCTATAGCTTTCTAGAATCTTCTAGCTATAATTACGGTATTAATTTCCATACTCTGAGACAGAAAGGGTTCAAGGGGCCCAGGGAATCCTCGGCATGAGGTGGTGCTTTGTCTGGGGTACATGTTCACAAGTTCTTGGTCTCAATTATATCAGACATTATCCAAGGCAATTTAATTATTGCCTGTCCATATCAGCCTTGTTAGACACATCCTTCCCCCAAAGAAGGATGAAGACAGCCATTATTCTCCTGCTCACTGTGCCAAATTCATTCTCAATAGACAAGCTGGAACAGGCCGGAGGAAGTAAGCTCCCCCACTTACTTCAAGGAAATGGGCTTTGTCCTAACTGCTCTGAGCTAGGCTGTCTATATCCTAGGTGCCCCTCCCCACTCCTCTGACACCTCATGCATTTTAGGGGGTAAGCATGGAAGGGCAGAGGAAGATCCAGCACTCCCAAGTAGAATGGGTCTGTTACATTCTTCTGTGTCTCTCCGGTTCCTCTCTTTAGTGGTTTGCATATAGCTTGTTTTCCCCAAGGGGTCCTGGGCTGGAGGCAAGGTCTGCAGAGCCATGCCCACTGGTGGCTGGCTTTATGAGTGGCCCGGTAGGAGGTAATTAAACCACAGAGGGTACTGCTCAATGGAGGGGATTAAAGTTGGTCTCCTGGACTAAGTTAATTCTTTTTTAAAAAACAAAAACAAAAGAGCCCTATTTCTTCTTTGGCAATTTCATACACATATACAGTACATCTTGAGCATATCCTTTCTCCAGTCCCCTGCCCACCTTCATGATTTTGGGTGATTTGTAAACCCACCTAGTCCAGGTAGCACAGCTTGCTGAGCAATGCTGTTGGCTTGCTCTTGTATAGGCTTGAGGCAAGTAGCCACAGCTGCTGTGAGTTCATGAGCACAGTGGCCGTAGCACATCCAGAAGCCAGCCTTTTACACACTCCTCTCCATCTCTGCCCCCTTTAACAAGATGAAGTCCCCGGAGCCTTGGTGGCAATGGGAGTAGGGGGCAGGGTATGTGTGTGTGATACAGTATAGATAAGATATAGAATAGTATAGACTTATTGATAGATATAAATCTATACTATAACACAGATGTCTCAGTTAGGGTAAGCTCTCAATGACCACTTATTCTCAGCTCTTTGACTAATTGTTGACGGCCGCAGAAGGCAGTTCTCAGCTAAGGTGGAGAACAGTAGGCTCGTTCTTGATAGAAATGTCAGGAAAGACTGTGGACCTGGACTCCGAATCACTCCTGCCTCACCCTGTGAGGGACCCTCCTTGCACACAACCCTGTCATGAAGCAATCATCTTTGATAGGACTGGGCACCAGGGATGAACAGATACAGGTGTCTGATCCTGAATGTTCAGCTTCCAATGCTGGGAGCAAAACAAACCTTTTCTCTTTATACAGAACCTGAGCTTAAGTGTTTTGTGCTAGGAGCAGAAAATGGACTAACAGGCCCTCCTTCCTATCCTCTGGTTCTTACCGACTACATAGCCCAGGCCTGCCATTTGCAGATCCTCTCCTCTACTATCGATAGTCTGTCTTCACCAGGTTAGCCTTTTCTGCATCATCAGTCATTGTCACAGCATTAAATAACTTCCTTGGCCTTCTCTGCAAAAGTCAACACAACCCTGGGGTAGAGTAGGAACCTGGGAACAAATCTGATGGCTTAAACCTTTAAAACAACAGCCTGGTTTGAATTTGAGTGAGGAACAGTCACCCCCACAGAATACACCCCAGATGATACTGTTGTCTACCAGACAGTATAGATATCACTGATCTCACTTGGTGTATTTGTTTTCCAGATGTTTATCTTTTTTCCCTTCTTTGTTAGAATTTCTGGAGATTAAAAATGAAGTTACTAGAAAAGACTGCTTTGCCTCCCATGGTGACAGGAATGTAGAAGTCACCCAGGGAGTGTTTCAGAAATTTAGAGGTTGTTCAGATCATGATATTGATTCATTGGGTACCAGGCAGGAAAGAAGGGAGGGTGGGAAAAAAGGAGAAGGAGGAAGAGAAGGAAGAAGAGGAGGAAGAGGAAGAAGAGGAGGAAGAAGAAGAGGAAGAGGAAGAAGATAAAGAAGATACAGATTGTGCTCACCTCCTCTCCCTCCTCTTCGATGAAGAGTTTTATGACTTAGAAGGAAAAGAAAAACATACGAGAACTTGGCTTCTGTTTCTAATACTATCATTAATTTGCTATGTGACTTTGGGCAAAAAGCCTTGCCCAAAGGCATCTTCCAGTCTATGACAGAGCTGTTCAACTCAATCCTACAAAACGACTTCCTGATTGGCTGCTTTTGGCTGTCTCATTTCTTTGCCTTGCTCTGCACACTCAGGAGGAATTACACAAATGCTCCCTGAGGATGGAGCTTTGCAATAATCTTAGAAGTCTTTCCCATGTAGCAGTTAACTCCTGGGTCCAGAAGGAGTGACAACTGGTGATGCAGCCATGGTTCCTACTCATCCTTACTTCCTCTTCCCACCCTGGAAAAGCTTTGCCTGCCTAGCAAAGGTTTGATTTTTTTTTTAAGGAAAACATTCCTCCAGCATCTCCATGTCACATCCTGTTTCTTGACAAAGCCATATGGAAGCAGAGCTTGTAATTCAGAGATCACACGTCCTGCCTGAAGAGGAAATCTGTTTCAGCAACGGACCAAAGGGAGGCCAGCTAAACTACTTCAGAGGGTGCTGCGGCAGCCCATCCATGACTGACTGCTCAGAGGCAGCTTTCATCTACCTGGATGTACAGCCAGCCATGGGTGTGGTGACAGGAAGAGTGACTCAGTGTGCTCTACACCTTCACTAACCCCACCTCTCTGTCCCACAATCCCCCAAAACTAAAGCAAGTAGAAGGGTTTATTTTGGAGCACCTTTGAAATGAAGCTCAGTTTTTCTTGGGAATACATGTTAATAATTAAACTCCCTGATTCCATGGTACGTATTAGCCACTCTTGTCACCAGGCTCTTTCCTTTCTTCAGGAAGCAGGAATATACTCCAGCTCCAAAACTTTCACAAAAACTTCACTGGACTTCCAGTAGGAAGAGGGGAGAGGCTCTGGGTGGCATCTTACTGAAAGAGATGGTGGATGGTTTGCTTATAATAATCAAAATTCTCAGGCTTCCCGAACAGCCCTGTATTAAAAAACACTTGCCACACTGTTACTACAATACAGTCTGGATGGGTGGCTTTCAACTGAGAAAATATCATCCCCATGCTTGGGGTGTATGGTTGTTTATATTCAAAGGTAAAGGCTAGACAGACGACGACTCGGCAGACCCAGCTCTTGCAGAAGATCCTGATTCAGTTCCCAGGACCCATGTCAAGAGTCCCACGGCCACCCCCTGTCACATCAGCTTGGGTGGGTCAAGCCTCTGGCCTCCACAGGCTTCCACATTCACATGCCCACACATACACATGAACACACACCTTTAAAAGTAAAAAGCAAACCTTTAAAAAAAAGTATAACAAGTCAGGTATGGTAGTACATACTATCATCCAAGCATTCAGGAGGCTGAGGAAGGAGGATCAGGAGTTTGAGACTTTTCTGGAGTGCAAAACTAACTGGGTAGAGCTAATTGCTAAGTCTCATACAGATGCGCCATGTTTACGTCTAAGCACATAGCAGGGGGAAGAGGTGCAACTGAATGGGAAGACGCCAGAAATCCCTGGTCCTGTCTCAGCTGGGGAACACATATTTTGGGCAGCAGAGGAGAAGAGACAAAAAGTGTAAATCCACCTACGTGGAGGGATTTAGATATGACACAGCTGAAAGGGAGCCAGCCACAGCATAATCTCTGTCCCTTCAGTCCCAAGCTGCAAGATGAAGCAAGGACCACAACTGGATAGATAGACAAATTTTAGTGCTTGTACTGGCTGGTTTTATGTGTCAACTTGACACAAGCTGGAGTTATCACAGAGAAAGGAGCTTCCGTTGAGAAAATGCCTCCATGAGATCCAGCGGCAAGGCATTTTCTCAATTAGTGATCAAGGGGGAAGGGCCCCTTGTGGGTGGTGCCATCCCTGGGCTGGTAGTCTTGGGTTCTGTAAGAAAGCAAGCTGGGCAAGCCAGGGGAAGCAAGCCAGTAAGGAACATCCCTCCATGGCCTCTGCATCAGCTCCTGCTTCCTGATCTGCTTGAGTTCCAGTCCTGATTTCCTTTGGTGATGAACAGTAGCATGGAAGTGTAAGCCGAATAAACCCTTTCCTACCCAACTTGATTCTTGGTCATGATGTTTGTGCAGGAATAGAAACCCTGACTAAGACAGTGCTCTTTGGGCAAGTGCCACAGTATGATGGAGATGCCAATTCTTGGCACTCTGGAGCAGCATGCCAGGTGCTGTTGAAACCCCATGGACCAGCTCAGTGAACTCTCACAGTGAATGTTCAAGGCTCACATAATATCTAATTTCAATTTTAGAGGAGGATATGAGAACCCGGGCGGTCAAGGACTTAAGCTGAAAGATCTGATACCAGTCTTCCAAATTTATGTTCGTTTCCATTCAAGGGCTGTTTGTGTTCAGTGGCTATTATGAGGTTTGTAGGTTTTTCTGAATGTAAAATAAATATATTCAGTGAGGGAGGGAGCCCTCTAAGAACTGCTTGGCCTGTCTAGCCCCAGTGTCTTGGCCTATCACCGGGTGACCTCCCTGATCTAGACCTGGAAACACCCAGTGACTGGCTCTGACCAAGGGGCGGTTCTGCAGGCTACACTTACCGGGAAATGCTGTGAATGTGTACTCTACATGCAGGAAACGTCTGTGCCTCCTGGACTTGAACATCCACCAAGAAGGCTTGCTATCTACAGTGCTTGCTCCCCAAGTGCTCAAGGCCACTCTGCCCAAGATGATTACAGGGGAAAGGCAGCGGCCTTGGATAAGTATGGCATTCAGAAAGCAGCTCCTGTATTCCTGGCAGCCACAGCTGGAAAGGGCAGCTCTGAGTCAAGGTTGTCCAGTGGGAGGGCATCCACTGTGGCTACTGCTTCCAACTGGGGCAGTATCAACCATCCCAGGTCTCCACCAGTGGAGGCCTTGACGGCTTATCTGCATGCAGGATGATTCCGTAGCCACAGTTCCTTTCCAGGCTCTCATAGCTTTGTGAAGCTAGGATATGAAAATACCTACTCAGAAAGGCAATGGCATTCTGTGTCACTTTTATAAAGTGTCAAAATCCTCCAGATGTTTGGAGACTCGGGATGACTTGCTTAAGATCTCAGAGCTAGTTAAGGCAGGGCATGTGGCGGAGGACATACCCTTTCCCAACTAGTAGGCCAGCGTTTGGATCCTATAGCTTGTTTCCTTCCCAGAGCATATGGACAATACCCACCAGAAACAACAGCTGAAATAAAATCAGTAACAATACTCTCAGGAGAAAAGAGGTACCATGAAGGAAGCTCTTGGGGACAGGCAGCTTCTCTTCTTTCCACTCTGGGTGAGGGGGTCCCCTCTCCTCAGTGTGGAGAGTCTCCCTCCCCATTGTGACATATTTCTGATGATTTTACTTTGCACCATCACTAAAACCAGGAGATAAACATCTTTTCTTTCTTGAATAATCTAGCAACTTCATAGCTAGGCTTAAATTGTTGTTTGTTGATTACATTTATCTCTCTAGAAAATACAACCTCAAAATGTAACTTTCCAATGAAATTAGACCGAAAAGAACAGAATCAGGAAGCAAATTTAGAGATAAACAGCTTCCAGGGCACCCTAGAGGTGGTAAAGAGTCATGCAGAAATGCCTGTTCAAAATTTGTGAAAGGAATTCCTGCAGATGTGATTTGGTGGCAGTGACCTTGCCTAATGTACCCAGAGGCCTGGGCATAATCCCTAGCTAGAATCAAGAACTGACAAACTAATCTATGGGAAGAAATGGGCATGTTAATGTAGTAATGTATGCTGGCAGAGCCCAAATTTACATTTACATAGATGAACGCATGTGACAGAATCAAAAAATAAATGGTAAGACACACATCCGGGAAGACAGATTTGGAAACTAGAGATTAAGATTAGAGAGGTTCTTTCCCTTTTAATACTTCCCAGTGAACCACTGTATTTGAGGTTTGCTACTTTAACACGAAAAAGAAAATCAGCAATTCTGCCTGAGGTGAACTGTGAATACACTGGGCAAGGGGCACGGGGGGGGGGGGGGGGGGGTTAATAAACCCATTCTATGTAGATGACTCCTTAGTGGATAAGCAGGTATAAAGAGTATAGTAGGCCTCAGCCCAGACAACGGAAAAGCTCCACCCACCGTCAACACCTCTCACAGCCAATCAGTAGCAGCTATCAGGACTTTGCATGTTACTTCCTCAGATGTTTAAGATGAAAAGAATGCGCTGTCCTCTGAGAGGGAATTAAAAAAAAAAAAATCAATGAATTCACTAGGCTTTGCACTTAAAAACTCAATTCTGCTACTAAATTGGGGGGGGGGGGTACGACTCACAAAGAAAATGCTCAAAAGTACTTATCAGTGCATCACCCTGCAGCTACTGGGGGAGGGGTGGGGCACAGACAGCACAAGTACACCGGACCTATTTAGTCAGTCTCACCCCCCATGTGTGTGCATGTGTGTGTGTGATGTGTATGTTTGTGTGTGTGTGTGACTGACTGTCTGTTTGTCTGGGTACAGAACCCTGGGCACACCAGGACGAGCACTCTACCACTGAGCTACACTCTTAGCCCAGTATCTTAGTTCCTTTCCTTAGAAAACTAGTCTTGAAGACTTGTAGGTACAGAGAAGGCACAGTGAGGAAACTGAGTAAGGAAGTTGTCTGTTAGAGAGAGCAAAGGCCTTTCTTCATACTGTACGTACCTGTGGCACAAACAATAACAAAAACTCCTTCCACAGTACAGGGTGAGAGCCGCTAATGCTTGGGATGAGAAGGTTTATTTTCAATATTTTAAAGAAATATTTACATAGACCAAATGAGATCTCTTAGGGATGGCGCTTAAGTCTAAATATGAAATTTGTTCATATTTCATCCTCTGCCTTCTATTGCAGCCTCGAGATAATTTAACACGGCTTCAAATGGATTTTTATATAGACAGAATGCTTCACAGATGAGATCAGGGCTACGGTAGACTTTTCCACATGTGTTATCATGAATATGCTCAAAACACTTTGGAATTTTTGAGCATTTTAGGTGCCTGAATTTTAGATAAGGAATGTCTATAGTTTGCCTATGATACAGTTGGTGTCATGGGCTGGACAGCTGGCCTCCTGTGCAGTAACATTAAGAGATGTTGAGATCGTAAAGAATAGAGATTGGCAAGGGAGTAGTGGAAGCATTACCTACATTAGTTATCATGAGAGGGTTCTCATGCAAACAGTGAGGTGGCTCTCCATGCTCTGCTTTCCTGGCATTCCATGTCATTTCACATAAGTTTCTGCTACTGTTAGACAACCCGCCACAAGGTACCCACTGGAGTTAAGCCCACTTCAGGCCCTTGAACCTCCAGGACTATGGTGTAGAGCTGTCTCTTTTCTTTATACGTCATCCCCAACCCCAGGATTTCATTACAACATCAGAACACAGAGCATGCAGAACACTAGTCTGTACTTACCTGATTCATTTCTCCACTCAACAATTTCCCGAAAGAACATTAAGGAACAAACCCATGCCTGTGCCATTTCTCACCCATCAACCCTGCTATATCCACCACTCAACAATCAATTAACCAGAACCAGAGTGCTCTCAACGTAAGTAGAAGTTGATCAATGGTGGCCACAGGGATGACAGCTGCATCCTTCCCCTCCCAGAGTGCATGATTTAGGGGCTCAGAGTTAGTGCTCTCATCAACCAAGTCTAAAGAGAGCAAAAGATCACCTTCAATATGGGCATCAAATCCCACGGGCCAGACCATGCACACGGCAGTTAAGTGTTCGGGAGGTCAAGAAGAGAACATTAAGGGTGAGTTTGTTTAGTCCACATATCATGAAGTGGAAAGGACACCAATGGGGCTTTGAATGGTGGGGAGACAGAGAAATATGGCGTGCTTTCCACACAAAGGGCTAGTGATTGCTAAGGCTATGACTCATCCTGGAATACACAGCCCTGAACTCTTACTGCTGATGCTGGAGTGCGGTTAGTTACTGCTTCACTACACAGAAACAAGAATGGGGATGTCACTGTGACTTAGTAAGACTGACCACACAAAGAAAAGGCAATGGCTGCTGGGTGCAGCTCTCTAGCCTACAGCCTCATGGACTCGTTCACAAGTCTAATCAGAGAATATATTTGGCTCACCCCATGACTTCCTGGTCACCCACAGAAGCCTGGAAGTCCCCTATATAGGAGAGACCCACCAGTACTCACCAACAAGCTTACCAGTGAAACAACATTAGAAAATGGTCTGTGGGTTTCAGGGGTAAGGAAAGAGCTTCCTAGACCAAAGGAGAGGCTGCCGTGCTGGCAATAAACTGTGAGCATCTTGTGCATTTGCAAAATAGCCACTTCTAGTCTGATGATGCTAAATGCTGGGAGTCCCAGGCCCTAGTCCTAGCATAACAGGGTGGGTGTTTAAAGAAAAGATGCCTTTAGCCTCAGTTTTAGAGCAAAGCTGAGGAGCTAATGTGACAATGGCTTTCTTGGTAAGACACAGTTTGTCCATGGGTCTTCTGGTCTCTCTACCTCTTCCTATGAAGCAACTGGTATTCCACCATGAGCCTCCGCATTGATATTCTTAAGGTCTCCTAGATACCTCCCTCCCTCTTCTCTAAACACTACAAGTAGATTAAATCCCCATTCTTTTAAAATTTCCCCCCAGATTCTATTTATGTGTTCACTAGGGGCAGGGCATGCATGCCAGATTGTATACGTGGGGGTCAGAGGTCAACTTATGGAAGTTGGCTCTCTCCTTCCATCATGTGGGTCCAGAGGACTGGACTCAGTTTTCTAGGCATGGACACAAGTACCTTTACTTGGTGAGCCATCTCTTGGTCCTTGGTCTCCATCCTCTTAATGCCCCACAACAGACTAAACTCTGTCACCAATTTCAGAAGGGACAGATTATATTTAAACCACAAACTCCTGCTTATAAATACACAAATGATTATGGATGTCATGCAGAGGATGCTCTGGTGCCTATGTGGTTTCCCAGTGAACTAGCATTTACATTAGCATTCTGAGGGCAAACCAGTATGAAGACAGAGAATAGTGAGATGAGCCTGACCTCAGCCTAACACTATATATGGTCCTGAGTCTGTAAGGCCCACTGGTCAGGTTGAGAATGGCCCTCAGAAGCTGAGCACTGTGGTGTTTATAAATGTCCTTTTATTGGCATACGTGAAGATGCTAACAGTGCCTCAGCTTCCTGCTAGAACAGTAATAGTTATAACGGCATCTTCTTTATAGCAATGTTGTGAGGCTTCATGGTGAGGCACCCAAGAAGGCCTGGGCAAATATTGGCTGTTATAACTCACTATTGATCACATTAACAATCAGTAAGACTAAATGAATGATCACACTCACTCCCCTCCACAATTCCATTATCAGTGGCCCAACTCTGGGGAAATAAGAATCAGCTGGCTTCTATCATCGTGGGCTATAGGGAAGGCTCACTCAACTCAATGAAGAAGATGACTCTACAGCCCCAAAATCAGACTGAGCATCCAGAAATGACACCGAAGGCCACCACCAGGGGAGCCTCAGGGATAGCTTACCACATAGAGCTTGCGCCAGATGACAGCCCATTCTCGTAGCGTGTTCGTGAGCTCCTGAACCAGGGGCAACTCCCCCGGAATCACGGTCTCATGCTGCCTACAGGAAACCAAAAGGATGCACACTTTACTGCACATGACAGGAGCTGTCTTTCCTGACCACCACACTCTTGACAATCAAATGCAGAAACAAGGCAGTTGTGGTTTGAAATAAACCAATCTGCCTCTGGAGAGGGGCATATACTTTAGAGAACTTGAACACAGGTAAACATAAGCAAAAAAAAGAGCAAGAAACTGAAAACAGCACAGTCTACAAAGTTTTTGCATGGCACAGGCTAAGCCCAGACTCTACTTCCTCGTGTTGATTCTCTCTGAAAGTGCCAAGGACCGAGCCAGGATATTAGTTGGTTCCATCTGGCAGCTGCTTCATTTTGTAGAGAGGTAAGTGGCATATGACCTCACTCAATCACCTGAGGATTGATCCATTGCCCTCTTCTAGAAAGAATGGGGGTTTCTTCTCACCTACTGCTCCCCAGAATGGCAAATGGAGACAAACCAACTTCCTCACTTGCATTAGGCGTAACTGTGTTTACTCACCGTGTTCCTACAATTATCAATAGGAGAAAGATAGCAAGGACATGCAAACAGAGTATTCAGGTAAAGTAAGGCAATATATTAAGGCACATGTGACTTGTGAAACATTTCTTACATGCTAACTATGGAAAACTACAAGTGGCTCCTGATTTAGAGGGGTCTGAAGATGGCTGCAATGTGGACACTCACAGGTATTGGTTTTTTACATTCAGCATGGTGTTGAAACCACCACATGAAGTACGGACTACTCTATTCTCCAACAGGCCTTGTGTTAGATGACTCTGCGCAAGTTTCATAATTTAGGGGAAATAAATGCATTTCTTGTTGTCCTTTCTTATTAGCATATATTAATTGGATAGAATGATGGGCTTTCCTGTGACACTGGCTTGTGAAATTTTCAACTCTGGAGAGTTTATAATGATGTAATCACAAGCTCAGGAACATCTGCATTTGCTGACTCAGCAACACAGTAAACTGAGCATCTCTCCTCTCATCTGGCAGATCTAGTTAGAATAGGACTTCTACTTTGCCCTTGATAAGTGACACTCAATGGCTGCCCAGAAATGGCCCACTGGAAAGAGGATTCCTTGAGGAGGTGGAGAATACTCCCAGTGCTGAGT
Organism: Rhynchomys soricoides; assembly: GCA_019843965.1. Taxonomy (NCBI): domain Eukaryota; kingdom Metazoa; phylum Chordata; class Mammalia; order Rodentia; family Muridae; genus Rhynchomys; species Rhynchomys soricoides. The sequence goes on from JADRCH010000013.1 coordinate 10,307,633, forward strand.
CTACCGTAGAAGACCCGTGAGAACTTGAACACATCTCTACCTCTTGCCTTAAAATGTGGGTGCTGAGCTTTGGAACTTCTCAATAACACTCATCTAGTTCAGAGGTTTCAGGAGTCTGGGACAGCCTCTCTGGCACCACCCATGGGATCAGTTACTTATTAAATCTCTCTTCCTGTTTTCCTCAGGCACCACAGAGACCATGTTTTGCAGGACAAATGACATGGACAAGAAATGAGTACTCAGGCTGAATAGATGTTGTTTACACAGCACATCCCCGTGCTCTGCTTCCCTAGCATCTCACACCAGGCGCATCACCAGTGTCTTCCTCCAGGAAGCTGTGAAAATTCCAAAGTGTACTTACAAATACATGCTGTATTGGGGGTGTGGGGGCAGACTGATGTCCCTCCTCCCCAGATGTTCACATGGACTCACACACCCAGTGAGCAATTAGCAACACCGAGAGGAAGTGGAAAGCCCTCAGAGTTCATTACTGCTGTCTTCACTGTTCTGGGGAAGGGTGTCAAGGAGGAACAAGTATGGAAAGAGGAGGCAGAGGGAGGAATTATCTGAGGCAAGTGAAACCAAGGAGAAAGGAAAGCCATCAGTGGGTGTAGGACGTTCTTCCATGGTCATCTTACATCCCCATCGCTTTAGTGGTCTTCCTGGATGGGAACTTACCCTCCATCTTCCACGGTTGCCTCTTTCAAATGGATGTATGTTTCAGGAAAAATGCCCTGTGGAGAGAGAACTCTTGTTATATGGACATTAAAAACAGTCAAGAGCACGAATACTGCAGGGTGGACTGTGAACGCCTTGACAAAAACCAATTCCCAACTGAGTTGGCAGGATGTCACTTAAAATGACCAACTACGTTCGAACGTTCCAACGGAGGGAGGATGGAAACACTGAAACAGCAGAAATTAAGATTTGGGCTCAGGATGCACAGGATGGTTTGAAAATAAAGAGTGGAAATGTCCCATTAACCTGGAGTCCCAACAATGGCAAGGAATGTAATACTGAGGACCTAGAATCTGTGCAGAGCCTACATGCACAATGAATCCATTAAGGGGCCTTGCATCGTGAGACGAGCAACTCATGCTTTAGCTTCCTACAGAAATACCCATCAGTACTTTCACTGAAGACCAACCTCACATCACTCTTAGCTACCTGACCATTTCATCATTGCATAGTCTCTGATGGTTCTCCACTTTATAACCCCAAGAAGCATTTCTATATCAGTATCACGACACTGCTCACTAGAGAAAGTACAAAAAAGTCCCAAGGGAAGGGCTGAAAGCCACTGGGTGGCAACCAGAGAGCTGCTGGAAGAGATTTCATAGCAGGCAGGAGCCATCCACATGAGTTCTCTTGAATACCAAAAGTTCCTGCCTTGTTGCACAATATTCTCAGGAAGCCACAGAGGGAAGGAGCCACTGGATTTTGCTTTAGAATAGTTTACATGGCAGGCTAGATGAACCAGCTGGCATCTTGGCTCAATTATTCTAGCCCTTCTCATGGAAGGGCTGGCATACTCTCTATAGACATTATATTCCAGGGATTGCTGACCACACAGGTGGTAGTGGAGACAGCCCACAGTCCACAGGACCATAGTTCAAAATGTACGTGCACTCTGTCATCCTTAATAGGACAAGGAACCAGTGAACTCAGACAGCTTCTGCTCCTGTGGCCAGTTTCATGTGCTTTATTTGTCTATGGAATACTTTCTCCTTTTTCATGCTTTGCCAGTAAACAGAGAATGGTCAGAACATTAGGGATTAAGCTGATCTCAGTACGTTGAACACAAAGGGGATCCTGAAACTGCTTTAGGCACAAGCAAAAGACCCCATCTCTTCAGCTAGAAAAGGTGATGCATTAGTGAGAAAGCACTGTGAGGACCCTCCACTGATGAGACCAACACCACACATACAGATAAGGTGACCTTGAGTTTCTTCAGGTGCACAGGATACAGAGTGACTGGGGGAGATTGATTAAGCAACAATCAAACACAAATTCAACTCACACTGAAGCCATGAGGCCACTGTTGATATCTAACAGGGAACAGCTCTGATGGTGACAGGGAGAAAGCGAGAGTAATTAGTCATCACCTTCACATATCAGACATGTTACAAGGGGTTTGCGTGTACTTGGCTGTATTTGTTTACAAAATGCTCTTTGTCAATCCATGATTGAATACTTGCCCACCACCTTGCCTATTTAAGTATCTGCCCAATTACAAAACTTTCATGTGCAATACCTCTATGATTTTATTCTCAGCTTTAAAATGTTTAATTGACAGTATTTAAATGTCTTCTTCCTATTGAAATTATCTGGAAGCAGTCATATTTTTAATTTAAAAAACCCTTCATTGACACATAATGCTTGCCTCTATTCATGGAGTACAGTGGCACCTCAGTGCGTATATAATGTGTAATGACTGGAGAAGGCATCAGCACTGCCTTAAAGAAACTGGAGCTAGAGAGATAGGTCGCTTGGTAAAGTGTTTGTCATGCCAGAATGATGACCCGAGTGCAATCCCCAGCCCTCACATAAAGCTTCGCATGATGGTCAAGCTGGTCATCTCAGAGCTAGGGAGGCACGGCTTAGCCAGCCTCACTGAAGCAGTGAGTTTCAGGACAGTGAGAGAACTTGTCTCAAAATATATCATGGTGGATGACATGTAAGGAACACATACTGGGCCACACACTCTGGCTTCCACAGCTATGCATGGGCAAACATGACTATAACGGTATGTTTTATGTTATCTAGTCTTTCACAATAGAAGAGTGAAGAATTCATGAAAAGAGAGAGGGGGCTGGCTAGGAGTAGTTTAAAGTAGGAGTGATGGGCTAACAAGCTGGTTCAGTGGGTAAACGTGTTCGCTGCCAGGCTTGACAACCTGAGTTTGGACCCACCTGGTGGAAGGAGAGAACTGATTCCTCCAAGTTGTCCTGTGACCTCCACCTTCAGGCTATGGCACATGAGTGTGCATGTGCATGTGCTCACATGCATAGATACAAACATAAAGAATGTGCTATACAACATTGCTGAGGCTAGGCATGCAGCTCTGAGACAGAACTCGTGTTTAAGATGTGGAATTTTTAACTGAACTTGCCTTGGTCTCCAAAGTAGCTCAGACAACAGGTGTGCACTGCCAGGCCCAGCTGTTCTGGATGGTTCATATGATTTGTCTGATCATCTTTTTACATATTAAGAAAAGAAAGGACTGAGAACTAAGTGACCTGGGTATTCTTTGTCTCTCTCAAACAAAACCCCCAAATGTAACACTGCTAATCCAAAGAAAAATTCTGGCAAAACATTTTGCAAATCAAGAAGGTTAAAAAACAAAACAAAACAAAACAAAACAAACCAACAACCCGCTGAATTCATAGTCTGGTGACTGGTCCCTGCTAATCCCTGGGAGCCAGCCAAGCCAGAGGTACTTGGAAACATAAGCCAATGATGACTTAGCCTGATGCTGACCACTGCGGACAATTTACTCAGGCATGAAGGTGTTGACATCCAGAGCTCATGCGTTTTGTCATCCTCTGTGCTGTTGTCTGCAGCATCATTGTGTCATGGTGGCACTAGGCCATTTATAATCATCTGGTTTCTCTCCGAAAGCCAGAGCCAACCTGGGCCTCACATGTCCAATATGCAGCCCATCTCTCAGTTCTGCCTTTCCTTTCTCAGTGCAACCTACTCACTAGAATAAAATGACTCTATTTTATTTCAGCAAATTATTTTCCCCATGTTATCCTGTCCACACACTCATGATCCTGCCAGGATTAAGGATGAATTTCTTTAAGGCTCCAGTCTTCAACTTGTAAAGCCACTAGCTTCCTTTTATCAGTGCTCCAAATGGCTAGGTTGGCTTACAAATGACACCAATAATTTCCACAAAAACAATAGGCCTTTCAGATCGCTCTTCCCTTAAGACAGGAAAAGGAGGGACCAGCACAGGATAGCATTTCTCTCAGGCTGAATCTCATAATGAAGGGGTGTCACAAACGCAGCAAAATTCAAGGCCGATGACTTTAATTCCATCTTTGTTTCTTGGATCTCCACACGGAAAGATAATTTAGTTTAAAAAAAAAAAATCAAAACTCATCAATGTACAGCCAAATTATTCATGTCTCTCCCTCCTACCCCATCCTGCCTGAGACAGGGTTTCTCTGTGTAATCCTGGCATCCTGGAACTAGCTCTATAGACCAGGCTGGCTTCACACTCAGAGATCCGCCTGCCTCTGCCTCCTGAATGCTGGGATTAAAAGTGTGGGCCAGCACTCCTGGCCTCATGTTTTTCTTTAACAAACAAGGGACAGAGGAGCTCTTACTGAAACAGTTTTCTCCAGAAGGTGAAGTTTTTAAGCTTACAGGTTTTAAAGAACATTTTAATTAAGAACAAAACAAGCAAAAATCCCAAGAATATGACAAACACACGCACATGGCTCAGGTGATGCTAACTGGACCCACACCATTTAATCAGACCAATTAGTGGTGGCAGTCACCACCAGCTAGAGGGATGCAGGCATATTAGGAAAGCACAAAATGCCTTAGAAGCCAAGGTCCACATTGGAGCACATCCTTACATAGGGTAAAGGTCTTGCGACATGTTTTAACAGTACCTATTGGGTTTGGTTGTTGGTTCTGTTGTTGTTGTTGTTATTGTAGTGGTGGTGATGGTGAGATCAAACTCAGGGCCTCTCGTATGTTAGGCAGTGTCTGCCATTCAAATAGTCTGGAGACAGGATACCACTAAGTCACTCAGGATGGCCTCAAACCTGCCTCAGCCTCCTAAGTAGCTGGGATGACAAGCGTGCGCCTCCAGACAACCCCCCTCCCCCAAGCTGTTTTTGATATTTCTTAGGATTTGACTGAAAAAGTTTTCTGTTCACTTTTTTGCATATTATTAAAAGAGGAAAGGTCTGAGGATGAAGTGGCCTGGGTGGTCTTTGTCTCTCACAAACACAGAGCAAAAAAATGTGAACTTGTGGGGGCTAGGGGCGGGGCACGGAACTCTGGTAGAGATCAGGGGACAGCTTCCAGGGGTTGGTTCTCTCCTCCCACTGTGAGATCCCGGGACTGAACTCACAGGTCATTGGGTCTGTGAGGCAAGTACTTTCACCTGCTGGGCCATTTTGCCAGCCCAGTCATTAATTCTTACTGTTTTCTGGAAAAAAAAAAAACAAACCAAAGTCTACAACTGTGAGTAAAATTAACTAAGAGACAGAGCTAAACCCATGCACAGCAGGAGAGAGCTGGGCACCAGCTCTGCCCGCCCCCAGGGGCCTTCAATCTAGCCCTATGATATCCTCATCATGACACACATCTGACTGCTACACTGATCTCTACTGGAACACTAGGGATGCTGAAGTCAGCAAGAGAAGAAGCAAAATCAACTCAGTTGGAAATGGCATGTGGCACAGGGATCTGACTGCGGCTGAAAAGCTCAGCCACTAGGGCATGGCAGGATCAAGGGGATTCATACCAAAGGGGACTTGACACCTGCAGGGACAGCAAATGTTCTTTTATTAGATTATGAGATCATCATATAATGTGTGTGTGTGTGTGTGCGTGTGTGTGTTTGTGCAAACACTAAGCTTGAAGAGTCATCACCTTCAGCCACACTCGCTTTTGGGTTTCTGTGGCCTCTAGCTAGTAGGCAGGGGTTTGAAGGCTCCGTGTTCTTCTGAGATCTGGAGGTATCACTGACCAACCTGCATGGGCCTACGTCTGGATTGAGGTGTGGTCAAAGAGTAAGAACTGAGTTTTTCTACCCTTTATGCTTGATAAATTCAAGTTTTTCTCACCCTCTGCTACTGGCACTCCAGCTAACTGTGAAATAATAAAGCCCTGTCAACGCTGTTCTGGCAGAAGAAAAGTGCTGGCACAATTACGAGGCCCCACAAGCAACCTCAAAGGAAAAGTGCTGACAGGGTCCACAGCAAACCCAGGGGCACATTAACACAGCCAGGAGACGGTCTTTAGTTTAATGATGAGCTGCCCTGACACTGAGAAAGGAAATCGTCCAGGCCAGTGTTTTCCCAACTCTGCCCATGGTGAATCATAACAAACAGTTATAGTCCAGTACTACACACACACACACACACACACACACACACAAAGGCAATAAAAATCATGAACTAGATAAACATAAATATCCAAAGTAAACGTGTCACAAGTGTCTCTGTTCTTCAGTTTTGTTCTTTTGTTACACACTGGTTAAAATCTACTAAAATGACTCCAAGTTACTCCATGGACCTCTTAGTGTGAAATCACCACTCTGTGGTGTGAAATCACCACTCTGGTTTGACGGGATGAGTTGGGTGACAAGACCCTTCAGTTCTGGCAGTGCATGATTAGAAGGACACAGGGAGAAGTGGATCCTGCCTCTACCTCCCTGACAGAGGTCTGTCCCTAGTGCCTAGGGCACTGTTACAGTCCTGCTGCCTTCCTTACAGCTTCAAGGGTAGACAGCAGGAAGCCTTCTCTTGAGTAAGCTGCTGAGAAACATATCCACAGAACTTACTCTATTGCTCTTGGGCACTGGGGCCACAGTATTTGATTTCAGATCAAAGGAAGAATCATGGAAGAAAAAGAAAATGAGCTCTAGAGACAGCAGATAAAGGTATCCCATAGCACAACACAGAACCAGTGGGGCATTCGGGGGAAGAAAGAAACGGAACAATGTGCCGTACCTTTTTAGATCTGTTCTGGAGAGCGTATCCTCTGTACCAGCCTGTGGGGGGTAAGAGAGGGAAGAACAGAAATCATTTTATGTTTTCTGGGAGGACAAAAGACATCAGCGACACACATTCACGCGCTCCATCAGCAATCTGAGCTGGAAACCAAGAGATGACTACCAATGAAACCTAGAGTGGTGGTTCTCAACCTGTGGGTCGCAAGTCCTTTGGGACCCTTTCATGGGGGTTGCCTACGACCACCGGAAAACACACACATTTACATTACAAGTCATAACAGTAACATTACAGTTATGAAGTAGCAGTAGGAATAATTTTATGGGGTGGGGGGGGGGTCACAACATGAAAACCTGTGTGTATTAAAGGGTTCCAGCATCAGGAAGATTGAGAACCTTAGAGTGTGAACCATCCCATTTCTTACAGTGAAGATCAATACTACAGCCATATTCTATAATTAACCACAGACTTAAAATCTGCACCGAGGGGGCTGAGAGCTGACTCAGCAGTTAGGATCACCTGTTGCTCTTGCAGATGACTTGGCCTGAGCCTCCCACGTGCTAAGATGACAATAACGCGCCAAACACCACAGCAAGCTTTAATTCTTTCATAAAGTTCCATTAAGGTATTTACATAGAGACGTTTTCTCATTTACCATGGAGAATTCAACTTAAGGTGTCCATAAACAAGTATTTTATATTAAAAATGACTGAACACATGCTTTGTTGTTGTTGTTGTTGTAATAGCCATGCCTGCCTAAGGCATCAATGTGCTCAGTGGTCATCTTGGCTCAGGAAGCCTACTGTAAATAGAATCATGTAAGTAGACAGTGAATAGATGCAATCTGTAGTTGGAATTGCAGGCATCTGCCAGCAGGCCTCTAGTGCTGTCTCGTGTTTGTTATATAAGGTCAATCAGAAAATAGTCCCATACTCTGTTTGCACATGTTATACTCTCTTTGGGTACAGATTGAGTAATGATTTCACAAATTTTAAATTATCAGTGAAACTAAAAGAATTAAAGAATCTGCTATGTGTTGGAGAAGGGGGTGGAGGGATGGGGCTTTAGTATGAGATTATAGTTTACATCATGGTACACAGTTGAGAAAACACTAGTCTCAATTTAGGAAGCCAATGTGCAGGAAATCAGGTTAAACTGGGATACACTGACCATTACTCCCATGATTCCAGAGTCTACGTCCCTCCATACTCTTGATTCTTCGAAGATATGAAAACAGTTTTGGGCAAATGACTGGCTTTGCTGTCTGTCACCCTGGATCAAGGGCAGAGCTGGAGGCCCCGCTAAGAAACAGCAGGTGAGGGGGTTTTCAGGCCCCATAAAACCAAGAAGTCACAAGACAGACTGGCCCACTTACCCAGAAGAATATATCTCGCATACCTGTAAATGTCATTCTACACGGCCACTCTTCACAAAATTGTGTTTCCTAAACCTGTCATCTTGGGGTGGGGAGTGGGGTGATTTCCATGTAACCTTCTAAGAGCTTGTCTCTAGAATCACAGTGTGTGTATAACTGCTAGGGAAAATGCACAAAATTATGATTCTGGGCTTGTTCAAGTGAATACTCATTTTCTTTCGCAACAGGCATGGTAAGCACCTAGTCTACAGCTGGGAATCTGATAGTATTAATGGTCAAAGCTCTAAGAATGCAACTACTAATGATTGCTAATAACTCCAAAGGCTACGACCATGGTACACAGTTGTTGGTGAGTCGTATAAAACTGGGTTTCAATACAAACAAGAACAGTTTTCCTACTATCCCTCAATATCTAATATAAAATCATAATTAAAGACAGTTCGCAGTTGGGATAGTTTGTATATACTTGGCCCAGGGAGTGGCACTGTTGGAGTGGGTGTGGCCCTGTTGGAGTAGGTGTGGCCTTGTTGGAGTAGGTGTGGCCCTGTTGGAGTAGGTGTGTCACTGTGGGTATGGGCTTAAGACCCTCATCCTAGCTGCCTGGAAGCCAGTATTCTGCTAGCAGTCTTCAGATGAAGATGTAGAACTGTCTGCTCTGCCTGGAGGCTGCCAGGTTCCTGCCTCGGTGATACTGGACTGAACTTCTGAACCTGTAAGCCAATGCCAAGTAATAGTCCTCCTTGTAAGAGTTACCTTGGTCATGGTGTCTGTTCACAGCAGTAAAACCCCAAGACAGCAGTTAACTTTCAAAGCACATTGCAAAGCAAACAATGAAGGGTGTATCAGGAAGTAGTCTGTAGTCTCAAGCAGAGAACAGGAAAAATGAAATGGCAGGTAAGTTTCTAAATTATCAAGTAATTACAATGAGAGTAACTGACCAGAGGGGGAGTCTTAGCTACATTTTAGTGAGAAAAATCTCCAAAAAATTAAGTTACAGCCACCATGGCAAAATGGGTTGCATTTCTGGGGTAAGAGTCATATCAGTGTCTTGGAGACTTGCCCCAATCCAGTTTAAAAGCATCTCCTCTTATTGGAAACTATCAAAGCTGCTAATTCCACAGGCATGTTGGCTCACCGGTCAAGACTCTACCATCAGCCTATTTAATTAACCGGTCCAGGGGATGGTGCTGTGTGTTTTCTGGCTTCCACCTAACAGTGTCCCTACCTGGTTCTTCTCCCTCTGTGGTAGTTCAATGGATATTAACTGTGGAGAAGAGTTAGCGTTATGTAGATTCCATAAATGAGCTGAGCTGAGAACATCACACTCAGAGCACGCACTCAGAGAGTCACGTGCAGGGTCTGGGGGCATGGGTATTTGACCAGATAAGATGATCAAAGATAGATCAGTCTAACAAACTAAAAGGAACCATGCAGGAAAATGAGTAGGAGAAGACTTCCAGATAGAAGCAAATCTACTAAGAAGACTATGAGGCAAGAACTCTGCCCAAGGACAGAAAGAGCGGAGACTGGGAAGAGGCACCATGAGGGTCAGACAAGAGTGTGGGTCACCATTCTGGGCACCCATTAGACTCACCACTTATTTTACCTGAGCAGCCAAGGCAACTTACTGATGCCTGGGTCACCTCCCCAAATATTATTCGTCAAGCTCAGAATTAGAGCTTCTCAAAGGACCCCTGACGACACTAATGCATTGGCAAAAGTGTCACCCGGGCAAAAGTACCATATACCGTGTGAAACCTGAGCTTTAGCCTAAGTAGGATGGTAAAGGGGGGGGGGGGTAGAAAGGTGCTTAAATGCCATCACATCTTGTACAAATAAAAAAATAAAATAAAAGCATTCTGGCTGCTATACAGGAACAGACAAAGGGAGGTGAGAAGCAGAAGCAGGGAGGAGACTGGTGGGTACACTGAAAACAGGAAGCAATGAGAAGACAAAGACTATATTTAGAAACAGCTTGAATTGCTCATGGCTTCACTGGCAATGGGCAAGCATGGAGGAAGAAAGGGTGTTCTGCTCTCAGGCTTATGCAAATGGTACATAGTGTTATCCTATGGCATGGGAAGATTTAAACAAGAAAGCCTTGGAGAGTGGCAGAAGGCACAGGCAGCATACCCTGACCCTTAGGCTTCCCTCCCTGGGCAACTGAGTCCTATAGGTGTGACGTGGAACCCTGGCCATGGACACTGGGGGAGGGCATGGCAGCTCACAATGATGATCATCACTTAGTAGCTGACCATGTGCCTGAGAGGAAAGCATTTCTGTCAAATATGAAACAAAGGTCAGCCCAGAGAGAATCAATATAAGAGGGATTAACTCTAACAAAGAAATGTGACCAGGACCCTGCCTTTTACCACCAGAACCACACAGGCACAATAATCCAAACGGCAAGTGTTAGAAATGAACAGCTACAATGAACTTATACTGGGTTATCAACATTAGTGAAAACCAGGTACACATAAGAGTTGGTGAGGCATATATGAGGGGCTAGGTTGCAATCTTCCATAGCAAGAGGTTGGTTAATAGAATGGAAGATGGAAATGCCAATTCTTAGTTGAATAAAAGACTAGAAAGAGTTCAGAAAGAACTGAAACTCCTCACAGAGATGAGGAGGAGTTAGAAGGAACTGCTGGTTTTCATTATGGACTAGTAAAAATAACTAGGAACAGAGAGATGGCTCAGCGTTTAGGTTATGGTGCCAGCCAACAAGTCTGATGACCTCAGTTCAATCTCTAGAACCCACATGATGGAAGGAGGGAACACACTCTGGCATCTTGGTCTCTTACCTCCACATACATGTTAGGACACATACATGCTGAGGCACACGCATGCTTACACAAATAGAGAGGCAGGCAGGCAGACAGACAGATACACACACCCACGTACAAATTAAAATATAATTTAAAACTTTTTTGTTAAAGTTATATGTCTTTATGACTGGTACAATTTACAACTGACAAAAATATGGATAATTCCTGGCAAGCCAGGCAAAGGTAAAATGGAAAGAGCAGGTAAGAAGTCTATTGTTGATAGTGTGGAGGAAATGAGACAATGTGTGGGGGTCCTAAGAAGGTGTGGAGGTTTGAATAAGCATGCCCCTCATTGCTCACGAGTTTGAATGTTTGGTTTTGCAGTTGATTGACTGGGCAGGATTAGGAGGTGTGGTCTTGTGGAAGGAAGTGCATCGGGCCATGATTGGCTGTCTGTTTTCTGGTAGAGCTAAGGTTTGAACGCTGCAGGCCCAATAGACTGTCTTCAGCCTGTAAGGGATGGCAGCCATTTGCCCAAGCTCCTAGAATACAGCTTCTAACACGTGGCTACATCTCTCCATAGGTCTGTGACATTTGGACACGTAAAAAAGGGTCACGCCCCCAAGCCCCTCCTCAGGTGGAGGCGTGCTCATGCCCCCAAGCTATCCCCAAGTTAATGAGACACCTAGAGACTTAGCCACGCCACTCCCCAGTTACTATTTTAACCTCGCCCCTCCTGGAGGTCGAGGGGTACGATCTCATCCACTATCTCATCCACGCCATTCGCCACATGTCAATAAACGCCTTAGAACTATGGACTGTCTCTATTCATCTTCATCTGCCGTGGGAAACAATGGAACCAGCCTTCACCTAATAAGCTGCACGTCTACCCTCCCGTCGAAGCCGTCTCAGCGTTTCCAGCTGCAACTGACTTCCACCCAAGCCATGTCCAGAGCCTGGGAACTCCAGAGCCGGACAGCGTTCCCTGGAACAGCCCCCTCTTCCACCCATGGGCTGTGTCTCCACAGACGCCTCTCACACAGCCTGACCGGCCCAGAGGACTGCAAAAGAGCACTCAGTCACTTCCCAAGCGTCCCGTCCCTCCCTGAGCCACAGCGCCCGGGGCAGACACTCAGGACTTCCCTCCACCCTGCACCATTTGTTCCCACAGAAGTGTGTCACTGGGAGTGGGCTTTGAGGTTTCAAAAGCCCATGCCAGAGCCAGTCAGTCTTGGCCTGTGTATGTATGTCTCTGTCTCTGTCTGTGTCTGTGTATCTGTCTCTCTCTCTCTGTGTCTCTGTCTCTACGACTCTCTCCAACTTTTGGATAAGAAGTAAGCTCTCAGCCACTGCTCCAGTGCCATGCCTGACTGCTGCCACGCTCCCTGTCATGAGGTCATGGACTTACCTACTTAAATTGTAAGCAAGTCCCCAATTAAATGGGGTTTTTTCCCCCTCAAATAAGTTACCTTGACATGATCTATCTCCAAGTCCCTGTCCTGAGTTTCTATCTTGACTTTTCTTCTATAATGGACTGTGATGTCTTAACAGAAGATGAAATAAACCCTTCCCTCCCCAAGTTGCTTTGGGTCATGGAGGTTTTTTTTTTTTTTTTTTTGGTTTTTCGAGACAGGGTTTCTCTGTGTAGCCCTGGCTGTCCCGGAACTCACTCTGTAGACCAGGCTCGCCTCGAACTCAGAAATCTGCCTGCCTCTGCCTCCCAAGTGCTGGGATTAAAGGTGTGCGCCAACGCTGCCCGGCTTGGGTCATGGAGTTTTATCACAACAATAAAAACCCCCAACTCCAACAATTCTCTTCTACCATGCTGATAATTCCTTCTAAAGTTACACATATCCTAGATTTAGTAATATTCCTATGCCTCAGTATTTACTCAAGATAAATGGGAACTTACACCTGCAAGAATGCTTTACGGGAATCCTTACTGATGCTTTGATTCTTTCAAGCTTAAGGTGGAACTTAATGAAAGGCACAGCGATGTTTGAGGGAACAAATCATGGCATGTCTCTGTAATAAGCACTACTCAACAAGACAGGAAAGTTACTTACGTATAACTTTATGAATGAGTGAAAGAACCCAAACAACTGACATGTATAATGCCACTAACAGGGTTAACTAGCAGGTAAAACTAATAGTTGGTAATGAGATAAGAATGTGGCCAGTGGCTGGGGTATTGGATGTAAGAGAAAAGCTCAGGACACTATGAGGTATGGTGTACAAGCTCTGTCATCTGATAAGACATATTCTACTGTATATCTAGGTGCATGTTACAGCACATGAATTTCACCCTGGTATCTGATGTCTTTAGAGGAAAGGGAAAGGAAGGGAAAATTATCAAGTGAGAACTACTTTATAAACGAATCACCTCTAACAATGATCTCACTCATACATGCTGAGAACTTTTATTTGGCATTGCTGCTAAAATGAGTTTGAGTCAGGTACATAAAATAAGACACCTTTCTCTGTGACTGCACTTTCATCTTGGGTCTCATCGACGACATTATCCATCCTAGTTACTCCTGGCATGCTCCCAAATTGATTCTGAATGAGATAGTACTATTCCTAGATGTTGCAGTGTGGACCGGCAATTCATTTATTCAATTAGCATGCTAGGAAACCAAGACATGAGTGTTTTCCTCTGCCCTAATTTTTACTTCATAATGCAAAGGAGGAACAAAAGAATTCACAGTTACACAGAAACAAAATTTCAAGCAGGGATTCGAGTCAAGAAGGAATAAAAGCATATGTGGGGAAGGTAACTTCAGCAGATTAGGAAAAGTGTGGTTGGAACTCTCTGAGGGGACCTGTCAGGGCTGAGGTTTATACTGCTCATGTGGCCCGGTCATTCATTATACATAAAACACTTCTTGAAGTGGATCTATCAGACATCATCTTTAAGGAGGAAGGAAACAGATCCATAAACAAGTAACCAAATACAAAGGGCCCTTTAATGGAACAGATTGGAGACTCTGGTTCACAAACGAGTGTGTTATGAACGTGTTCCAGACTCAGGCAATTACTGGGGAATGCTGAAGACTTTCCAGGCAATGAAGAATGGTTTGATGTGTGGCTTACAGAATGTTCCACACAAGCATCTTTTATTTTGCCATCACAAGATAAGCATGCTCTCCTGCTCACCAACATATAAAAGATCAATAAATTATGTTTATCCTCTTAGAAATGAAAAGCCAGGAACAGAGAGGGAGCTGCTGTTTATAGCGTCCACATGACACATGGGGCAGAAAGGAAACAACAGCTACAGAGGAGGAGCAGGTGCTAAATCCTGTTTTTCCTTTAACTGTCTCAGGCCTGCTAGCTTAATTAGGCCAGAGTCAAAGGTTGCACCCCTGTGGACCAGGTAAACCTGTCAGTTTCCAGAGCCAGAACCCAGTGAGTTACCCTTCAAAACAGCCTTGCAGAACCTTCTGGGATCTGGAGCCAGCTGGGTGCCAGCCCTCACAGGATGCAGAGAGTCTCTGTATGAAATCCCTCATTACAGAGGACAGTAGTCCACCTTCATCCGTGGGGAGCATCCCCGCTGCCTCCCAGAATCCTGAGTCTCAGCTGTTAACATCGAAAGGCACAGGGCTTTCACAAATAAGCTGCAGGGTTGGCAAGAAAAAAAAAAAAGTCAAGAGATGTAAAGATACCGGAGGTCAACTCCATTCTATTGCTTCTTTGCTTAGGATAAATCAATCAGTCCTTTGATAAGCAAAGCTGACAAGGGAAGAGTGAGTTTGAAGCTAACATCTTCACTGTGTAAGAAAAAATAAGCAATCTGCATGGATTAAACACAGGATTGTTTGTTGGTTTGTTTTTCCCTTGCATCAAGCTGCTGCCAGGGCCTTGCTGTGAGGACAGCAAACTGGTCACTCAGAACTCAGTCTTTCAGATGAGACGACCTTAATCTTGGGCTTGACCAGCATAAGAAATATGAATACTATCTGATCAAGAAACAGTATGGCTTTGTACTTTAATTCCATTTTGGTTTTGAGACAGGGCATCATGTAGCTCAAGCTGGCTTCAAACTTGTTATGTAGCCTAGGATAACCCTGAAGTCCTGAGCAGCCTGCTTCTGCTTTCCAGAATTACAGGCATGCACTGTCATACCCAGCTTCCAACTTTCTTTTCCTTTTATTTTTTCTTTTAAGTTTAGTTCATTAAATTTGTTTTAACAATTTCATGCGTGTATATAATGGATTCTAATTACTTTCACTCAACCTTCTTTTTTTGGGGGGGGGGGGGCTTTTTGAGACAGGGTTTCTCTGTGTATCCTTGGCTATCCTGGAACTCACTCTGTAGACCAGGCTGGCCTCAGAACTCAGAAATCTGCCTGCCTCTGCCTCCAAAGTGCTGGGATTAAAGGCGTGTGCCACCACTGCCCTGCTCAACTTTTATTTTTTACCATTTTAAATTATGTATGTCTTGGGTCTACATGTAGGTCTATGAATGTGAGTATTGGAGGCTCCAAAGGCCAGAGGCATTAGTTCCCTGGTAGCTGCAGTTATGTTTGCGAAGCCACCTGATGTGGGTCCTGGGAACCAAACTCTTCCTTTGGAAGAGCAGTAAGTGTTTTAAGCCACTGAGCCATCTCTTTAGCCTCTTCAAGATTTTTTAAAGTTAAAAAGGATTCTTGTTTGCAGAACCTGGCATACATCAGACACTCAGGAAACATTTGGTGACTATGTTAATGACAACATAAAGTCTCTTTGGCCTCGGTTAGACTATTGGAAAGAGTGTGAAATAAAGTCTGTATCTAAAAGCCACATGATTGTAACGTGAGAGTGGGTAGAGCTGGCAGGACTGCCAGTGACAAGGCCTTGCTCCCTCACTAGCAGAATACATCTGGGCTCTGGAAGTCACTACCAATCTAATGCAATGAAGCTTCAATCCCTTAAAAGCCATTCATCAATAAGATCACAGTCACATACACCCTGCTTTTAAAGCCATTCCAGTATAAACTCCAAAGCTGGCTACAAACACCAAGATTTTTTTTCCTGCTTACCTAGAATAGATGGTAACAGAGATCAGAAATCTCTATTTTCTACTAAAAGTAACTCCACAGACAAGCAGAGAGATCTGCTCCAGATGTTAGGGTACATCCAGAAAGAGGGCCAGTCACAGTGAACAGCCAAGAGATGACACATCCAAATGTGTCCAGTGCCAGAAAAGGGACATGCCCTGCCTTGGGGGCCTTCACAGAACTTCTCCTTCAGGGATTGACTCGTTCACTCTGATTTTCATGTCTTTAATCCTTAAGTGAATCTTGAGCCAGGGCCGTTTGGGGACCTGCCATCTACAAAGCATTTTTTACGAAAGGCAAATGGCCCAACAATCAAAGGCACAGGCAGGGCACAAGGAGCTTGTCTTTCTACTCCAGGCCTCTTTCCCATCCCTCGATCTAGGCAACATCCCTGGAGAGCAAAATCAGCTGGACAGGTTGCTGCTGGGAGCATCTATCTGCAGCATTCCAGAAACTTCTTTGTTTCCAGGTTCTCTTGTCTCTGTAGATTCACAGGCAGCTGCCCAGATGGATCAATGCCAAGTCCTAGTTCATGATGGCTAATGGAATTAAGAGTACTACTTAGGAAAGAGTTGTAGTTTCTCCATCAGAAGGCTGGGCAGATGCCTGTGTCCAAATAACGTATGTTAGGATGTATTTCAGGAGCATAGTCAAACATTATCTTGAACGAAAAAGATAGAAGGCATTCTCTGTTGTAGAAGGCTTCATCTGCAGGCTGGGGGATAGCTCAGTTAGTAAAGTCCTTGCCACACAAGCATGAGGACCTAAGTTTGCTCCTGAGCATCCATGTGAAGTGTATGGTACTGTTCACTTATACTCTCAACACCGGGAGGAGAAGATAGGAGGTAGCCAGCCCACCAGCCAGCCTAACCTAACCGGTTAGTCTCAGATCCCAAGAAGACACCCTGTCTCAACAAAGGTGGGTAGCTCCTGAGGAATGACAGAGGTTGGCCTCTCAAATGTATGTGTGCAAGTATACCTCTCCATGCACACCACATGCATCTCCACACACACACGTGTACACACACACGTGTACACACACACACACACACTGGATTTGAGAGGAGACATTTCAGTGGCTGTAACATCTAATTAAGGTCTCTCCAAAACACACTCCTACGACCATGCATGTCTTTATAAAAACACTGTTCAGGAAAGAATGTTCCCAGAGGTGTGACTGGTGACGAGCTGCACTGAAGGCAAAGGTCAAGCAGATGTGGGAAGCGACCATGCACGCCCCCTCATCAAAACACCATAAAGCCCGACCTGCTTCCCAAGGTAAAGCCAAAAGTCTGCGCGTAGCGCTTGTCATCAGATTCCGAGCTGCTGGGCTCACTGCCATTTATGTTTGGGAAGGCAGTTGTCTCTATAACTAGGTCACAATGACAGTATGGATTATGGATTACTAAGATGGCAGCAGAAGCGTTAAAAACATATGGAGGATCCTAATGCACCCTCTTCTAGTAAATTTGAAGTGCTTAGTAAGATTGTGTGTGTGTGTGTGTGTGTGTGTGCATATGTGTGCTATTTATTGTACAGGTTGAACATCCCTTTAAAAATCCAAAATGCAAGGCTCTAAAATTCAAAACTTGTTGGACTGTGGAATGAAAATTCCACTCTGGACCACGTGACAGGTTCCAGTCACAAGGTAGGTACACTAAAAAAAACAAAACCTCTATTAAATTACCTTCAGGTTTTGTGTGTAACAGGTATATATGACACATAAATGAATTTTGTATTTTCATTTGGGTTCCCAGAATGTTTGTATGTATGTATGTAGTATGTAAACACTCCAAAAAAAATTAAACCGAAATCCTCTGCTTCTAAGTGTTCCAGATAAGGGATGCTTAGCATTCATATGGGAATGGGCTTTCTGGTTTAGGTGGAGTTACACTGGCCTTGCTCCATACAAAAGTAACATGTAAAGAAAGGGAAGTCCCTGAATGTCCATGCTTCCTACTCTTTTCAACGTTCCAGGGCTGTCCATTGTCCCTAACTCCTGTCCAAATATTTGTGTTAGCCTCTGTGTCTTTAAAACTTACTCTGAATACAGAGCTTTACTCTGCTCCTGCTTCTCAGAGCTCAGAACACCTTTGAGACGGTATTTTACTTGGTGATCTCAGAACATCAGCCACCCATGCTCATGAGCACATGAGTAGCTCGTGGAATGGATATTCAATCAATGGATGTGAACTCGGCACAGAAAGCCCACACCAGAAGTACAGCAGGTCCTGGGCTTGAAGCCATGTGTAGTAGTGTTAGACTAATCCCAGGAGAGAAACACTGTGTGGTGACACGATGCTGACACCTAATGCTTACGATGTAATAGCCATATTTGCTAATGTACCACTCTCTAATTGATCACTTCCAAGTCAATGAATCACCGGAACATTCAAGACACTGTGACAGCTGAGGTGCCTTGTCCAGGGACCACCGTTAACTTAGACAAGCGTGACCTACCTATAATCGAACCCAGTCTTCCATCGGTCTCTGCCCTCTGTGGTCTCAGCAACATTGCCCTGTTCTCCACATAGTGAGTGTTTAGTTATTTTTGAATTTACTTTCTTGCCTTGTCTTTCTAGGCAAACCCTACGGGAGAGGCAGCAGCTGGCTGGTTTATCACTCATTTGACCAGAGGTACCATCTCCTGTGCTTAAATGCACCGGGCACCTGGTAGGGTGGAGAGGCGTGGCTGAAAAAACAAGGTGACTGTAGCTGAAGTGCCCAGTGTCTCTGTCCACATGCTCATGGATCTGGAGCAGAAAAGAGCATTCATGGTGGAGGATTCCTGTCTTGTTGCCAAATACCTTCCCAGGTTTAAGAAGCAAAGCGGCAGCACCAAAGACAGGCAGACCAGTGCCAAAGAAGAGGGACAAAGGGCATTGAGGGGCATTGCCTTCAGCTAGCATTCTCTTTTCTGACAGTCTCTGAAGGCAATGGGAACTACAAACAAGAAGTAGTATACTGCCTCTCAACTCACTTCCTTCTTTCATCTTTAAGTAACCAATTAAGCTGGGGTGAGGGGTAGTCACAAGATCCAAGGGGCAATCGAGAGCAGCTCTCTCATTAAAGACTGAAGTTTAAAGTCAAAGATTAAGCCATCTTGGAGTGTCTCAAGCATTTAAATACAGAGTCAGAATAGGACAACAGAGCAGTCATGGCTCCTGGTGTCTACCCAAGGGAAATAAACACACATCCTCACAAAAGGTAAATGTTTACAGCTGCCTCGTGGCTGAAAGACCTAAACAGCTCCAATATCCACCTAATGAGAGCATGGATGAGCTGTGGACTGTCCATGCAATGGTGCTAATGGAAAGAAAAGGAAATGGCATATTAATGCCTGTTATAACATGCACGAACTCTGAAAACACTACACTAATCAAAAGAAGTCAGTCACAAAGCACCTCACACACTGTCTGGCTGCATTACTATAAAAGTCTAGTACAAACAAACTCACAGAAGCAGAAAGCAGGTACGTGTTTGCCTAGAGACAGGCAAAATGGCTGGTAAGTGGTAGAGATGGGGGTAAGGAAGTAGACCATGATTGACAGTTACCCAACTCCCTGGATAGTATGCTTAGTAAATAACCACAGAATGGTAGACTGTGTGGGCAAACTGAGTGGCGTTTGCATTACATCTTAATAAAGCTTCTGTTTCAGATTAAGAACAAAAACATACGCAATAACCAAATCCTCGTACTGAGGGCAGAAGATCAGGAGTGCCTCCCAGCTTGTCATAGTCTCCTACCTCACCTGCATTCACTCCAGGCTTTTGCTAAGGGCCTCCAGCATGTCAGAAGCTAAGCTGAGCATCTGGAGATTAAGCAGGAGCCAGCTGTGACTCTACAGGGTTACTGCTCTTGGGGAATCACTCACTGAACCACAGGGCAGGAAGCAGCCAGGGAGAGTCCTCAGCGGCATTCTGTTGTGGGTTGTGGGCAGAAAACATAAAAGAAAAATGTCTGGGAGGACTCAGCTCCATGCCAGAAGAGCACACATAGATCAGGTATGCTTGTCTCAAATATGAGGTGGGGCAGAATACTCAGAGGGAGAGTCCCCAAATCACCAACAGGAAGCTGTAAGACACAAACCCCCAGAGGCCAAGAAATGGTGCCAGCCTTGCCCTGGCATTCTCTCTGGCAGTACCATGGGTGTTTCCATTTTGTTTATTTGTTTTAAAGGAAGACAGGAGCAGGGTGGGGGAACAAACACAAGTCATTACTCGGCATTTCCTGCAGGTCTTATGTTTGCAAAGCACTCCTGCTCGGAGTCCTCAACTGCCTGAAGTAATAAAGGAATTCAAGACTCAAGCCAAGAACTCAAAGTACTAAGCAGATACAAGAGCCTCCCCTGAGTGTGGTGCACGGCAGGCACTATTTAAAAACAAATCTCGTAAAAGAAACACTATTGGAAGAAATATAATCTGACGTCAAAATCGGTGTGAAATTGACATGCTACTTGAAGGTCATGAACTCTGTATGTGTTCTGTCTCATACAGACTTGGGTCACTTTGAAAGCCCAGCGGGTGACATCCTTCTCTGAGAGCCCAACATTCTACAACTGACATTCAAACACTCCATGGCAACAACTACAAGAGAATTCTCTTCTTGCTGGCAGGGCCTGATCATCCCCATAATGAAGGCCAATGAGGCTTTCTGTGTGGTGCTCAATGTAGCAATACCTACAGTCACACTGTGTAAGAACTGCAATACACTAGAAGCACCTCTGGTTGGGATTTGGAGGTTCAATTACATAGGATTAGAAACAGATGGGATGTGTCTATGTTTACATCAAGTACAATATGAACATCCCTAATCCAAAACTCCAAAATCCAAAATGCTCCAGACTCAAAATGTTAGGAACACAGACATTACTTCACAGGTAGAGTACACAACATAATTAAATTATTTTAAATACTGTATAAAATTATCTTCAAGCTATGTATATAAGACATACATGAAAAAAAAAAAAGAGATAAATTTACAGCTAGGCACTATTCAGTATTTCACTACGCATAATCCAAAACAGTCTGAAGTCATAGACTTCCAGTCCCAAGTAGTCTGGATAAGAGATCCACCAGACAAAGTATAAAGGTGAACATAATCAAAACCATTACTAACTAATATGTACTCTATGAGAACAACGTGCTTCAAACAGCTACCACAAAATAGATTAGAGCCATATAAAAACTTTCAAAACCAACCCATTCTGAGAAAAGAATCTTAAGAGTGCACTTCAGGGGTGGCATTAACTTTAAGTCAGATCAACATCAATACTCCATTCTTCTCTGATGTGATCCATAGGGCATTAGGAAGCCCCCCCCCCCCCCCACTGAACACACACACACACACACACACACACACACACACACCCCAGAGAGAGAGAGAGAGAGATTACTAGTAAAAAGGAAAGAATTTCCACACAGCACTTGTGCTGGCGTCT
Organism: Rhynchomys soricoides; assembly: GCA_019843965.1. Classification (NCBI taxonomy): domain Eukaryota; kingdom Metazoa; phylum Chordata; class Mammalia; order Rodentia; family Muridae; genus Rhynchomys; species Rhynchomys soricoides. The sequence goes on from JADRCH010000013.1 coordinate 10,328,956, forward strand.
TGCCTGGGGCATTTGCTGATGTAAGAAAGGACTCAGGAGTGGCTTAGAGTAACCTTTCTAAGAACCTTATGGGGCCAGCAGAAAAAAATTAGAGAGTTGAGCCTCACAATGCGTTGGCTATAATTTCGGTAAAGCATAAAGCTTTAGCAAGGGTGAAGACAGTGATAATAAAAGGCTTAATAAGCAGAGGTTAAAAGAGATGTTTAGCACAATTCTAAAATGCTAGGCATATATATTCTAAAAACAGGTTTAAGACTCTATAAAGCAAAAACATCCCATCTCTGTAGAGACAGAAAAGGAACTACAATCATGGTGAAAATGCAGAACCAAAAATACACGGTAACCAAAAATGCAGGGAAAAAAAAGTTAGCATATAGCAGAATGAAAAACAGGTATAAGTAATCTGGATCCAAATGTCATCATGGAACTTACTAATGATACTCAACAATCCTTAAGCATACATTTCTTTAAGCCCACGTGGAAGTTATCAAAGTTGAACATGTGTTTTTCACATGCACGGTGGAAAAGTATGTCCGTGAAGACCACAGTATATGTTTACCTGCCCTTCTGACAAAGGACTGACCAGGTAAGGTCTTAGGGGACTGTGGTTTCCAGAAGCAAGAGTCCTAACACATGCATGTCAGGTGTCGTGAATAGAGCACTAACTTAGAACCAATGGCTAGTGAGGCCTAAAGGTGGCAGGGTGATAGTTAAAGCAGGAACACGGATGGAAGAGTTCTCGTGGTCCTCTCTGTCTCCTTGCTGCCCCTGGGAGCCTAACAGCCACAATGGAGCGGTTTGGAAGGAATAGCGGAAGGGAAAGCTTGGTGCAAGGACCCAGTTCCAAGAGCCATCACAGCAGTGCCCCATGCAAGCAGGCAGATGACCTAGCTTCACTATGGCCGAATCCTGCTTCCTTTTTCCCTAGGATTCTGTACTGGCTGGTTTTGTGTCAACTTGACACAAGCTGGAGTTATTACAGAGAAAGGAGCTTCAGGTGAGGAAATGCCTCCATGAGATCCAGCTGTAAGGTATTATATCAATTAGTGATCAACGGGGGAGGGCCCCTTGTGAGTGGTACCATCTGTGGGCTGGTAGTCTTGGGCTCTATAAGAAAGCCAGCTGAGCAAGCCAGGGAAAGCAAGCAAGCCAGTAAGTAACATCCCTCCATGGCCTCTGCATCAGCTCCTGCTTCCTGACCTGCTTGAGTTCCAGTCCTGACTTCCTCTGGTGATGAACAGCAGTGTGGAAGGTAAGCTGAATAAACCCTTTCCTCCCCAACTTGCTTCTTGGTCATGATGCTTGTGCAGGAATAGAAACCCTGACTAAGACAGCTTCCCACCTTTCCCCCTTCTTGAATCATCCAGTCCTAACCTGGAGATCTGCACAGGCTTGTGGGTGACAGTTTTACACTGTCCCATCATTTACCAATGCAGAGTGTCTGTCCCAATAAAGCTTTGCTCTAAGAGAAAAACTATCTGCCTAGCTTCCTGTCACTGTCTCTTAACCCCAACTCTCACGGGGTTATGATGGACTAGGCTCAAAAGTTTGTTCTCTGCCTTGCTCCATGACCCCAGTGGCTTGAATACACCTTTGTTGTTCCAGGGTTTGGGACTAGAGATGTGAATTCCTGGAGGAGGTCTCCTAGGATGAGAAGGGTGGGTGCTCTGTGCTTTGCTCCAGTTAGACAGAACCACTTCTCAAGCCTGAGCTAGCTGGAGGAAACAGACAAACACAAGCAGGCCCTGCCGTTATAGTCCTGACCTAATTCTTTCAGAGTCTCAATACTACCACAAAGCCCTGCCTCATTCTCCCCCAACCCAGCAACACTAGGCACCAAGTAGAAGACCCACCCCAAAATGTGATGCTTCCTTCTAGCTACCACAGGCCTGATGTTCTGAGTGTGTGTGTCTCCCTAGCCAGCTCTGCAGCTAACTCTTCTGCATCCAGTGACAAAAATCTTGACTCAGGTGTCTGGGCATAATCACATTCCCATGAGCTGGCTGTGTTGAAAAATACCCTCAGTACAGGGTTGTGTGACCTAAGATACTTCCTAGGCTTTCACTATTGGCCTTGCAGCAGGAAGAGTAGAGCACATGGATCCTTACACTAAGTGCTTTCTTACTAACTCCTACTGATTCTTCGTGGGCCCCACCCAGCAGGAGGCTGCTGCACTCACCCTCGTACATCTCCAGGATGTGAACGGTGTCACCGATCTGCAAGGAGAGTTCCACATCTTGAGATGCATGGTAGTTGTAGATTGCTGTAAATGAGGAAAGGGGAGAGGGGGATTAGAAAACATGCACTTTTAAAAGTTGTTCTAGTTTGCTTCTCTGCTATTGTGACAAAATCCTGACCAAGTTTACAATCTGTCCTCTAGAGAAGCCAAGTCAGGAGCTCAAGGCAGGAACCTGGAAGTAGGAACTGAAGTAGAAACCATGAAGGAACACTGCTTTCTAGCTTGCTTCATACAGCCCAGGCCCGCTTAGGGGATGGTACTACCCACGGTGGGCAACCCTCCACCAACCAACAGTTCAGACAAGTTCCCAGACTAATCAAATGAAGAATTCATCAGTTTAGGTTCCCTCTTCCCAGGTCTGTCAAGTTAAGAACCAACGCTATCCATTACAGTATTTAAGAAGTCATCCACCTCTGTTGAATGAATTCATATGATCTGCTGTAAGTATGTCCACCATGCTGACTGGCTGTCTAACACATACCACATCCTGTGTCAGATAAAAACAAACTAGATGTAGCCTCTGCTCTGTTCCTAGGAAACGTGATAGTCTAGTGGGAGGAAGGAAGATATCAAATGTTCATACAATCAAGATCTCAGAAATAACTCTTTAATTAAACTTGGGACAACACTACAGAAGAACCCAGGCTAAAGAATACAGTGAGAACTTCTGTAGGTCAGTCCCCTTGTCCATGAAACAACAGTCAATGTAAAACATTTAAGTTTATGGACTTTAGGAAGGGGGGGAGTGGCCTCTTGGCTTCTTTGACTTAGTGCTCAGCAGTCATTTGAATGCATTTGAGTGACATCTACCTCTAGTAACAGAGTGATATAGGTCACAATGCAGGGATGGTGCCTTGTCCCAGCCCTCAATACCCTGGGCTCATAGTAACCTTAGCGCTCTGTAATCCTGAGGACCATGTTAAGTCCCCAGAACAGAATGTGGCAGACTAAATCACAACTGAACCAGGGGAGACCAGGTCAGAGCTTTGCATAGGTGTTTTACCATAACTCTACAGGAGTGACTAAGAGGCATATGAAAATGTGTTCAGTAATATTATTAGTCACGAGGGGAATGCAAATCAAAACCACCATCAGATGCCACTTCCACACCTCCTAGAACGGCTGCATTTAAAAAGATGTTTGCCAAGACAATGGAGCTGTTCAAACTCACAACATTGGCTGGTGGGACTACAAACTGGGAGCCCCTTTAGAAACAAGACAAGCAGTTTCTTAAAAGTTAAATAAACTTACTAATGTATTTAAATTAGTTTAAATGTAAATGTAATTAATATTTATTAAAAATAAAAATTAACTTATAAATTAATTAATAATTAAATTTAAATTACGAGTACATTAGACTCAGCAAATCCACTCCTAGGAGAGCAACAGAAAGAAGAAAAACCTATACACCTACACAATACCCTTAGCTCAATGTTCGTAGTTGCTGCATCGTGCAGAAGAGTTACCAATCTCCTACAGCTGTGGGTGCTGCCTCATCAGGCAAAAATCGTGGTGGAGCTGAGGATCCTTAGTTACCTTAGGGTGTTTTCTACAAGTTGAGGAAAAATTAGAATATGTGGAAGCTGAGATTTGCTGTGACCTAACCAACTGGAACGGCCAGCCACCACTAGGAGCCAGCAGTAGCACCGGCTGGACTCTCTCAGGAGTCTCCAGGGGCATGCAGACCAGTCCACACCTTCATTTCAGAACTCTGGGCTCCAGAACTTGAGGTGCCACATTCCTGTTGTTCCGAGCCATTGAAGATGCCGCCATTTGTTACAGCGGCCACTGGAAACCAGCCTGGCTGTGCTATACACACTAGTAAACAAGATGAAACAACTCAGCTATGGATGGGTACACAAACTATATATGGTACAGTGTGCCGTGACGTCTGCACCAGGTGGACTGCACAACCCCACCCTGTGATAGGAAAACTCAGTGATATTCAATCTCTTACCAACCATGCTTTGGCCCAGACACAGCCTAAGCATACCCTCTCCCACACTGTCAGTCCAGATGACTACCTAAATACCTAAGTACCTAAAATAATGTAGGTGCTAATAGGCAACGGCTTCATTGTACCACTTAAGAAATACAGTCTGTGAAGTCTCTGCCCCATAAACCTGAGGACCTGACATTGGAACCCCATATCCATTTAATGTCAGGTGTGGGCACAAGTGCATCTGTAACCTTGCATAGGAGATAGGAAGGCAGGAGGATCCCTGGGGCTCACGAGTTGGCCAGTCTAGCTAGTTAGTGGGCTCTAGGTTCAGAGAACCTGTCTCAAAAAATAAAGGAAAAGCAATGAAAAAGGTACTTAATGTTGACCTCCGCCCTCCACACGTATATCCTATATGTATGCACATGCACGTACCCATGAATACGTACATACACTACACACACACACTTATATATATAAATATATGTAAAACATATATATATATAACATTTCAAACAACCATTGGGCATTGAAAATACATGGATGTGACAGTCTGTATATTATGCTTCAGAGAGAAGTTCCTTAAATAGATTTATTTCTTGTCTTTATTAATGGGTAATCCGTATCCACCCAAGAAAAAAGTACCAACTTGGGAAATTCAGCTATAAACAAGGAATTCACTGTAGGGTTTGTCTCCACCGGTCTGAAGAGCAGGATGGCCACTCAATCCAGCCTCATATCCTACCCAGTTAGGGAAGAAAGGTGTCTCATCTTTGCCTGTGGTAGGCACATCCTGTTCTCCTCTCTCTGGGCTGCAGCCCAGCTCCAGCGACAGTAAACTTTATGATGAGCACACCCCCAGGCTCCGGAAGAGAATGAGCACACCCCTGGGGCTCCTCTCAGAAATGGCCTCTCCCTTAGGATGGAGGTCACAGGCCAACTAGTGTCCTTCTGCTGGGTGCTTGGAGAAGTACCCTGGCAGTTATTCTCTATTGTGCTTTCAGAGTAGGCTGTGGTTTTTGAAAAAGGACTGGCTGGGAAAGTGGGTTAAGAGAAAACACAGAACGCAGGAGGAGGGAGTTCCAGCCTTCAGGGCCTGTTGGTGTGTTCCCAGCCTGCAGCTCCCGCTACTGCACAACAGGTCAACTCCCTCAGACTGCTACAGTTTGCTCCAAGGGTTTACCCCTGAAGGATGTGGTGGGCTTGCTACAGAAAACATGGCCCTAAGATTCCTGACACCACCTAGACTCCATTCACAGCTGCCCCCCAAAATGCTTCTTCCTACCACCCCACCCCCACGGAAACAGGAAGTAGTGAGGCCACGTTGTCACAAGCTGTGTAATGACCATCTTCACTCTTCCTGATTCTTAGTCATGGGAAAGTAAGCAGAGGTTCTCAAAGGCAGTCTCCTGCTGTCAGCTCCAGGTAAAAGCACCTGCCTAGGACTGCTGGAAATAGAGGCGTGCATATTCGCACGTACGCATGCACATTTGCTTGAGCATGTGTGCGCGCGCACGTGCACACACACACACACACACACACACACACACACACGCAAGCAATCTCCAAATGTCCCAGCCTTAATTATGTACTTTTCCCTCTACTATCTATCAAATTCACCCTCTTCTCTAGTCAACACTCTCCTAGCTCAGGGGCTGGAGAGATGGCTCAGCAGTTAAAGAGCACCAGCTGCTCTTCCAGAGAACCTGGGTTCAATTCCCAGCACCCACAAAAGGGCTCACAACCACCTGTAACTCCAGTCCAGGGGATGCTATGCCTTCTGGCATCCCCAGGCACCAAGCACATATAGTACAGAGACACGCACGCAGACAAACAGCTATGCACATAAAATAGAGTGTTTTTTCAAAAAGACATATATTCTCTTTAAAATTCAATGTTAAACTCCTGTCTGAACCACAGCCTCTCTCTTCTCTAGAACAATCCAAATCTCACATCCACAATCCAACCCCACAAACAGCCCCCCAGGACCCCTCTCCTCCCAGCATGAAGTCTCTCTTTTCTGAAGTCCCACAATTTTCCCCTTCCAGAAATCTGAGTTAGCAATCCCAGATAATCCTGTGCAACTGTCTGCCACAATTAGGAGGTAAAGCCCTCCTGAATGTGGACCTGGCTTCAGACTGCCTTTGGTCAACTACTCGTGAGACACAGACGCACACAGGCATAACCCAAAGAGTAATCCAAGGTACAAACGACAACTCTTGATTTGTTTACATATTGTTTTATTTTGAGCATCACCATATACCATGTTATCTCCTGACTCTATATAACCTTGCCTCTATATCTCTACGTCCCCAGTCTCCATCTTCCCAGGGCTGGGATTACAGGCTTGTAGCCACCATGCTCAGTGTGTGCGATGCTAGGAATTGAACCTAGGGCCTCTGTGCCTGCTTGGCCAGCATTCTAATGTGTGGACCATGTTTTCCACTCTGTATTTTATATTTTAAGCATATGGTTTGTCTTTTTTTTTTAATACCCCATTAGCCCGTCTTCCCACCCAGACTCCTCCACCCCTAGTCCCCTTCCTTTCAAATACTTTCTACTTTCACATTACATATGCATGTATGTGTGTATACTTATATACACATATGCGTCTAGACCACAACATCTGTCATTCTCAGGCTGACTGCTAACACACGTGTATCCATCTCCCTCCAAATACATAACTTCACTCTTATTTTTAATGGCTGAATAAAAACCTCCATTGGGCATGCATACAATTTCCAAAAAGATTATTTGTAAATATTATTTGTAATCCTTCTATAAAACACACAGAAAAGTCCAGTTATTCGCCACTTCTTCCCCTAATGGGACCATGTTTCTGCTTCTCTCCAAAACAGCACCTGTGGTTTCCCACTGCACAGGAACAGGCTATCAGAAATCACCTCTCCAGACACTTGGTTACACAAGAATAAAAACATGTATATTTCTTTCCAACTGAGGCTGTCAAACAGATTCCTTCAGTGATGTTCTTCAGAAATAAGACAAAACGCCTGTGTGTTCTGTCCCATTCATGTCGCTGGGTAACAGTGCAAACAGGACTACAGTCACATACAATCTGGTCCATCCAACAAATCTCTTTAGAGCCCCGCCCTTCACTTCTCTCACCTGAGGACACCTCAGATTTCCTCTTACACAGCTCTGCTGACCATGTAGCATGCAACTGGAGAGCTAAGACCAAGAAGGACTAGATACAGCTTGGTAGCAGCAAGGCTCTTGATGAGACTGCCCTTTCACCTCTGCCCAGGATGGCCAGTAACAGTGTACCCTAGAATAGTCTAGAAATAGAGGTGAACCAAGATTTCTCTCGCTAAATGGAAATACTGGCTCCAAAGCCTTTATCATACAAACCCATGGCTGGTTATCATCCTGTGCTAACCTGATGCTGTTTTAAGCACAGAATAAAACATAGCCCACTTAGGGGAGAATCTAGTGTTTTCATTCTAGACCATGAAAAACTGCTACAGAGAAATCAGGGGACTGGTAAGATGGCTCAGTGGTTAAGAGTGATGGTTGCTCTTCTAGAGGAACTGGGTTCAATTCCTAGCACTCACAGTTTACAATTTTCTGTAATTCCAATTCCAAAGGATCCAACACCCTCTCACAGACATGCATGCAGACAAAACACCAACCAATGCATATGTGTGTGTGTAATTTATTTTTATTATTGTATATATCTGTGCCTGTGCATTGTATGTGTGCTTGTTGCTCGAGAAGGTAGTTAAGCCTCCATGTGGGTGCTGGAAATCAAACCGGGGTCTTTCATAACAACATGAAGTGCCTTTAACCACTGAGCGAACTCTCCAGCCCATAATTTAATAAGGAAGGAAGGAAGAAAGAAAGAAAGGAAGTAAGTCAGGCAAATGCTACGGACGTAGTTCAGGTGGCAGAGAGCACTTGCATATAAGACCTGGGTTCAATCACATGCACAACATAAACCAGGCATGGTAGCACATGCGGCAATGGCAGCTCTGGGAAGGTAGAGGCAGGCGGGAGAGTCAGTTCACCCTTCCCTATACAGAAAACCGAGGCCAGACTTGGTTGCAGGAGAGCCCTTCTCAAAACAAAACAACAAAACCCCAAAAAGTGAAAAGAGAAAGCTAGGGGCAGAGCAAAGGGGGGAAATCCTAAAATTAAACAGAGCAGAACGCAAGACTTTTTTTCTCTCTCTTTTTTGTTTGCAAACAGCATGCCTTTCAAGGACTTAACTTAATCTAGACCTCAGTTTCTCATCTATAAAACAAGAACCAGACTGGATGACTCAAGGGCCGTTAGCTGTTAGCTCCAGCTTCCTGATTCATGAAGTGACAATCTAGGCCGGAGAGACGCACTGCTTTGAACTGGCAGGCACCACCGCAAGCTCTTGTTTTGTCTGAGGAAATTAAACAAGAATAGGGAGTCTGCTACATAAAAACTGCTTCCCTGACTGCTTCGTACAAGGTTGGGAGAGACAAATTGCTGGAATTCTTCCCTATGCAGCTTACTGTTTATACCAGGACCGAGTAGTTTTGCAGAGCCAAACAGACAAGACAGTATGTCTGCAAATGTAAAATAAGTTTGCATCTCACCAAATCCTAGATTTAGCTTTTTCTTTGAAACTAGGCTTATACAAGGGAGGGGGTGCTGAAGATGAAAGAAAACTGAACATTGCATAATAAGCAACCAAAAGAACACTTTTAGAAGCTACAAGTAGGATCAGTGTTGACAGAGGAAAGTCTGTTGGCCATGAGCTATAAATCTTTCTAATGAATTAAGATCTTTCATGAGTTCCCAAATTATAGTCACCCAAGGAACAAGGCCCAAACACCCAAGGCCTTTCATTTTTTTATAGATAGAATCTACAGAAGTGTCCAGTAAGCAAAGGATGCGGCCCCAAGCTCAGTCCTTTGCTACTCAGAATATTAAGGTGATTGTATTTATTCATCTACATTTTTGAATCTGATGTATGTTTCTCTCTCTCTCTCTCTCTCTCTCTCTCTCTCTCTCTCTGACAAGGTCTCCTACCTCAGTCCCCAAGGTAGGATAGGCCTGCACCACCACGCTCTTTTGTTTGTTTGTTTGTTTGTTTGTTTGTTTTAATTACATTACTGTATTTATTTATCTGGGTTTGGCCATTAGTTCTATCAAGACTAAAGATCCACAACTATCTTTGACCTTCATTCTGGCTTTAATGCACTAATATTCTAGAAGGCCAAATGGATTTTTTTTTTTAATCTTAAATATGACATCACAATAGGGTTAGAAAATGATATTTGACAACAGGTATAATATCAAGAAGTATAAAAAGTCTATCATTTCATGCCAACAATCAGGTTTCAAACTGGTCTGTGTGCACTGAGATAGCCATGTCCCATCCTGCGCTGCTGTGCCTGAGCCAGAGGCTTTTGATCAGAATGCCTGCTGCAATTCTTAACAGTGCCCTCCCCCAAGAGGATCTGGAGCTTCCAGGCTCTACACTTCCTCAACCACCAGAAGAACAGTGGCTGTCACAACCAACTTCCAGAAGCCTCTTTTTTGTTGTTGTTATTACTACTTTATGTGCAGTAGTGTTTTGCCTCCATGTATGTCTGTGTGAGCATGTTGGAGTCCCGGGAACTGGAAGTATACACAGTTGTGAGCTGCCATGTAGGCATGGGGAATTGGACCCAGTTCCTCTGGAAGAGCAGCCAATGCTTGTAACAGCAGAACCTTCTCTCCCACCTAAATTCCAGAAGCTTCTAACTTGAAGATCCTATGTAAGTTTATAGGTTGATTGTCTTGATCTTGATAGATATTAGCCCAACTATAGATTACCAGCGATGGTACCAAAAGCCTACAACCCACCTCACCTAAATAAACACAAGATTAAATTTAATCGTTTTATGAGAGGAGAGCTGAAACACAACAATTCAAAATTACAGAACAAAAAGTCTGTGGGATACAAACACACATGGGGACTTTTCCTCCCACAGCTTCCTCATCTGAAGAACAGAGGTCACAGCCCATTATTCATACGGTTTGTGGAGCCCAGAAAGGGGAATCTGTACAGCGGCCCTTGGACTATGACTAACACCTGGCGGGCACCCATTGCAGGGCAGTCACCTGCCTTCTCCTTTGTCCCCTTCCTTTCCCTGCTCAGCTTCCTAGTTAGAGGACAACAGCATCTGCATCCTTAAGGAAGGACACTGTCATGTTCACCTGTGTTAGCAGCCACCAAATGAAAACTGCCAATCAAGAAGGACTAGAGCAATCAGGGGATGAAGTGATCTTCAAAGTCCTTCCTGGGTTGCTAGACAGTAGCCTGCATGTGATTAGGGGTATGTGCGTGTGTGTGCGTGTGTGCATGTGCGTGCGTGTGCGTGTGTTTTATTGCAGGCAGCTAAGCGTTACCCTGGAGAAGCAGCACTTTGATCTGGGGTGTTTTAGTCTCTCAGCTCTCTCCCTTCTATCTTCTTCCAAGCATTTCTGTAATGACTCAGTGGAGGAGCCACTGTGTGAGTCAGAAGGCCAGCAACACACTGAATCATACCTCTCCATCTGAAGATCATTGGTTTACCTGTCTCTCTGTTTCACCGACCTCTCTGTTCCTTTTCACTTAACTCCTTGGTAATCAAAATAAGGAGAAGTAAAAGAGAGAGGGGAGGGTCTGATTCTAACTAAGACAATTTTAGACACAAGTGAGAGAAAACAGCCCCAGAATGTCTACATCCAATCACAAAAGTTCTCATAAAATTGCAGCCAAGGAACCAGGCTCATTAGCATATGCCTGGAGTCTCAGCAATAAGGAGACAGGAGCAGGATGACTGAGTTCAAGGCCAACCTAGTCTACACAACAAGAATCAGACTAGTCACTGCCAGTCTACATAGCGAAGACTTGTTAGAACAAACGAACAAATAAAAAATGATTTCTCCTGACACAGGTTGTTACTAAACAAAAATTAAGAGATCTATGATTAAATCAGTCACATCTAAGATTGTTTTGAGTTTACTGCATCCAGAAGTGAGGAAAAGAATAAGAAGCTAGAAGCCAGGATAATAGAATCCAGGAGAAGCACTTTGAATGACAGTCAATGATGTCAGTGGCTACTTTTCTCCATATGACCAATGACTCTAAGACAATCCTCATTTCAATGAGGAAAACAATGATCCTCAACCAGGCTACCAAAACCTTTCATTTCAGCTATCTACCTAGAAGGGCGAGGATTACAGTAGCAGCTTTTAATGTGAGCATACTTCCTAGCAGAACTTGAAACCCCATGGCCCATCCAAGGACAAGGGATTCCCTGTAGTCCCAGGATCATACCTGGGAGGAACCTAAAACTGAACCTCAGCTTCCTTGACATTACAGACACTAGAGCCCTAGCTGACTGACCCTCAGTGAGAAAATAGACAGATGTGTGTCTGTGTCTGTGTGATCAAGCAGAGGGCAGGGGGACAAAAAGAGCCAGGGCAAGAAGAAAGGCAGAACATAGGGGATAGGGGTTATCTGGGAAGTAACCTCGCCAAAGCTTGCTTCATAACTGAGGAAAGAGAGGCTCAGTCTGTGTGTGGGGGTGGGGTGGGGTGGGGGGCTAGAGGGTGTGTGTGTATGTGTACACATGTATGCAGCTGAAATTGACAATGGTGATGGAAAATCCTGTCACTTAAGATGCCTGGCACAGATTTTCTCTAAAATCTTCCATCCTAAACTCTCAGAGGAAAGTGATTTAATCTTTTCAAGACTTAGGTTCCTCACTAATAAAGTGATATATTTTGAACTAAGATTTGACTAACCAGCCTGTTGCTTACATAAATAAACAGAACATATAAACAAGCAATATATTCGCCACACATATAACAACATACATATAACAACCCAGAAAACACTTGTGTACATATCTGACTGCTGGTTAACCAACACCTCCATATCTATGATCCCAGCACTTTGCAGAGATTAGCTTGCATCAGAAGCCCCTGGAAGGCTTTTGAGAGCACAGACTTCTGGGCCTAACATTTGACTCAATAGGTTAACGAGGCCTGGGAATCTGCAATTACAGCAAGCATGTCTGCAAGCTCTGCTAGTTTAGGGAAGGCACTCTAAAACCCAATGTCATTCCTGTAGTGAGCATCCATTGACACCAGCAAAGAAGGAGCTACTGTGGCCCTCGATTTCCAGAAACAGATCTCAGAGAAAGTCCATGGTCCTCAATATAAGAAATGAGCCATCACACCATCAGGAATGAAGGCTGGCTAGCCCACACCTGGCTCTGCTCTTGTCACCTCCCAATGGAGATAATTTAATCACCCAGGGCTCAGTTCCCTCCTTGTAAAACAGAAGTAGTTATGGTGCTCCTAATGTGTGGGGGTTTGTGAGAAGTAAAGGCTGAGCAATGAAAGGCACCCAAGCCTGCCTGGTGTCCAGCACTCCCCAGTATGTGTGAACGTGAACGACCTGTATCTCTGTGAGTCAGTGACAAAGCTGGGACTCAGGTCTTCAGACCCACTCTTCATCAACGACAACATACGTGTCTTTTGGTGAGGACCACACAATCTTTCTCTCCCCTTAATTTCAGCTATGTTTAAAACTGGAAGACTAGTGGGAAATCTAGAGCCAATAAAAACCCAACCCAAAATAGAAGGGCTTAAAGATCTTAAACACAACTAGTTAGAGGTAGGATCAGATAAGCAAGGTAGGGCAATTTTTTCTAAGGGCCACATAAGTGATTTTGACATTTTTACTTTATTTGGTGTGTGTGTGTGTGTGTGTGTGTGTGTGTGTGTGTGTGTACATAAGTTTCATGGAGGTCAGAAGCATCAGGTCCTCCTGGAGCTGGAGTTTTATGTGGTTGTGAGCTGTCAGTCTGATGTGAGTGCTAAGAACTGAACTCAGGACCTCTGCAAGAGAGGTTTGTGATCTTAACCACTGAGCCATCCCTCCAGCTCTGTAAGTGATCATTATAATAAGCTAGAATACATGTTACCCTGTGTTAAACTATACTTCTGAACAGAGAAAACAGCAGAGGCATCAAACAAATGAGTGGATAAAAAAGGTGGAGAAAGGTGCAGCCACCCAAGCCTGACAACCGGAGTTCAATGGTTACGACCCACAGAAGAGAAGGAGAGAACTAACTTCTGCAAGTAGTTCACTGCTCTCTACTTAGGCCATAACACCCATGGACAGACACACACACACACACACCCATGGAGACACACACACATACACACCCATGGACAGAGACACACAGACACACACACATATACACTCACGGACACACATACTCATGGAGACACACACATACACACCCATGGACAGAGACACACAGACACATAGACACACACACACACACGATATAAAATTTGAGAAAAATAAAAGCAAATGAGCAACTACCATTTATGTAAGAAATAAATGATCTATGAATCAGAAAGAAAGCAATGATCAGATCCATGGTTGTATATGGAGCTCATCCTTTTATATATTTATCATATATGTGTATACGCATACATATATTTAGCAATAACACACACACACACACACACACACACACGATCTTTTTCAATTTCACCTTCTCTCGGAACCTAAAGGCACATACCCTACTCTCATCCCACACCACACAGCCACACTCTACATCCCACAGACGATATTTCACGATAATCCCTTACATTCCAGAAAGCGTCACATGCACTCCATTTTCTTCTCAAATATATCTAATGACAACCAAATGTAACATTAAAAAGTTTTGCAATTTCAACATGCCTCTTGACTTATCCCCAAAGCAATAAAGTATTTTTAGGCATGAATACTCATAAAAGGAAAACATAGTTCATAAAAAAATCTGACCACCAAACTTACAACACCATCTAAATGTTAAAAGGAAAATCGCGTTTCTAAGGAGAATCTAGGCTTGAAGGCTCTCTTGTCTTCTGGCATTTGAAGATAAAAGCCACTCTAAAATCAGTGGGAAATCTGCTGGTTTTCCACATTACAGTGCTATACTTCATTTTCATACAAGTCACTCAGATAAGACATGGGGTAGCACTGAGCTCCAGCCATTGCCTTGGCAGCAATGGAAAGCCCGGTGGTTCCAAACTCTGCCTGCATCCTGTATACCACCCCACCATGGAGAGGCTTCCTACTGACAAAGACATTCTGTCTCATGAGTTGTGTATATCCTATGTGCATACTTCATTCACCATTCACACCTCCAACCTATGTCTATACAGACTGCCTTCACC
>JADRCH010000013.1:10343352-10397287 GCA_019843965.1 Rhynchomys soricoides
ACCTATGTCTATACAGACTGCCTTCACCATTCACACCTCCAACCTATCTTTCTGCTCTACAGGGAACATTTTAGAAGATCAGATCATAAACTATGTGAGGAAAAAACGGGGTGGGGAACCAAACTAATAGGAAACTAAAGATAGTTTCAATAGATGCTGGGGACACTTGGCTTTGGTCACTGAGACTCAAGGGTGAAAGAGCTATCTCAGGGCTTCTATCTCCATCCTACCTGCAAGCCTTTTTTGCCTGGTCTGAATGCAGGGTAACCGCCCTGTGGTCTTGGTCACCCTCTGCCCACTCTTCTCACATGCATTAAGAATCACATCGTGAGCTAGCAGACATGAAAGAAAACTCCCAAAGCACTCACCAGGAAAGAACCAGTCATGAGAGGCTGTGGAAGGATTTTCCTTGTCCAACTACATTAAAACATTAGTGCAGCAGGAGGCCTGTGATTGGACAGGGAAAAGGGAGGTGGCCCTAAGAGTTGCAGAGACAGAGAGCAATCGAGAAGAGAGGAAGAGGAAGCAAGATGGAGGGCTACAGACAGGATGATTCAGAACCAGCGTGGTTTTAAATAGCCATAGGTAGATATGATATCACATAGAGATAAAATAATTGGGGTAACTTGTCTAATTTAGGTGGGCAGCTTGTACCACTATCAATTGGCCCTGAATTTATTGTGTGGGCATCTTGTGAATTGAGAATTTATTGATATATAAGTCTGACTGATTAACTGTAAGTTTCTAGAGTTTTGTTTCTACTGCATTGCTGGGTGTTGTGGCGGCTGACTGCAGGGTGGGCAGTCGCTGCATGGGGCTGGCGTGGCAGCAACCCGCGAAGGGAATTTAGTGAGTTGGGTACAGACATTTCGCGAGCTCCAGGCCAGAGAGCACCGAGTGGAGAACACCCCACTGGAGCCACGTGGCCCGAAGGTGCCTGGCGTAGAAAGGGACACAAATAGTCTTTTTAAATATTTCTCACACAAGAGGCCTCACAAGACACTCTTCTTCCCCACACCACCCTAGTCACTCCCCCTTACTTTCTAAGAAGTCTTAGTTCTCAGCCCCGACTCCTGACACTCCGGCGGCTCTCTGAATACCTCATACGAGGTCTTACTTCTCAAAACCTCCCAATACTTCCCTGCCTGTGTCTTCAGAACTTCCGAAGCTCCTTCCTTTCTGAGTCTCCTTCTGTAATTCCCAAATAGGGCTTTTGCTACTTTCCTCCATCTGACCTAATGCTAACCATAAATTAAATTTACAAAAGCTCAATTCAGCCACAGCATGCTCTGCATGACAATGCTAGCCTACCTAACGCAGAGCTGAGTCAACTGTCTTAGTTACTACTGCTGTGAAGAGACACCATGACTGAGAAAGCATTTAATTTGGGGTTTGCTTACAATTCCAGAGGGTGAATTCATAACCATCATGGCAGGGAGCATGGCACTGGAGCAATAGCTGAGAACATACATCTGATCCACAAACAGGAAGAAGAGAGAAAAGAGTGGGTCTGGCTTGGGCTTTTGAAATCTCCAAGCCCAGTGAAGCATCTCTTCCAAAAGGCCACACCTCCTAATCCTTCCCAACAGCTCACCCACGGCAAACCATTCAAATGTATGAGCCTATGGGGGTGGGGTGATCCTTATTTAAACTATCACACCAGTGCAACCTGCCGCGTGAAGTGGCCTGCCCAGGCCACCTTTAACAAGGCAAAGTCTATTTGCTTGGGCTTTTGGCCCATGGGGCTTCCCCTGGAGTCACCAGAGGAGGACCTGTGTACATTAATTTCTATTTGAAACTGTTAAGACTTTTCTTCCATGCTGAATTTCTCAAAAAGAAGTTAAGAATATTGGTGGGGGCATCTTGTCTTGTCTGTACCCCATAGTGGTGGGGGATAGGAATAATACAACCCCTTGACAGAGTTAACGCCATTTTGGCAACTCCTTGGCTCTTTGAAGGAATTAAGAAGGGTAAAGTCAGTTGTCTATGTTTAGAAGCAATCAGTTCTCTGCCACATAATGGGGAAAGCGTAGTACTATTGAAGATGTTTCAACATTTAAACCATCTCAATTTATGCTTATTTTTTTTCCTTCTAGACTGTAGAGGTTTTTATTTTTTTGTAGTGGCCTAAGATTGGAAACAATCCGAAATTCCTTCAAGTCCAGAACAAATAGACTGTGGTGCATCCATTCCGTAGAATTGTACTTAGTAATGAGAAAGACAGTTGTAGTTGCACACAAGGTTTAAAAAAAAAAAGGCAGGTCAAGTGACGAAGTCAGACTCCAGAGGAGGCACAGGGTCCTGCACTGCCCTGTGGTTATAACATTCTGGAAGCGAGAAAGGCAGAGGACTGTAAGATAGAGCTATGCTTGCCAAGGGAAGGCTGGAAGATGGCTGGTGATGAAGGGATATGGGACGGGACAACTGGGGCGGAGGACAGAGCTCCTGATTCTAGCTGCTGGGTGCTCCATAACTGTGTGGGTCTGTGGAACCTCTCACAGATAAGCAGGACAGTAAATGACAAGGCCAGCAACTCAAACACAAAGTAGAACTGCTCACTCATTAACAGATGTCTAAATAATGACTTACTGGGTACAGAACCGAGTAAGTGTGATGCGTTACCACACCATAGGTGAAAGAAAAAGTAGGGATTTACTATGAAAAGAAAAATCCTTGGGCTGGAGAGATTGCTCAGTGGTTAAGAGCACCGACTGCTCCTCCAGAGGTCCTGAGTTCAATTCCCAGCAACCACATGGTGGCTCACAACCATCTGTAATGGGCATCCGATGCCATCTTCTTGTGTGTCTGAAGACAGCGACGGCATGCCCACATACATGAAATAAATAAATAAATCTTTAAAAAGAAAGAAAGAAAAGAAAAATCCGTAAGTGCTAAAATTTAAAAAAAAAAAATCACATGATAATATTTTTATAATTTTGGAAAAAACAAAATTTCCTCACTGACCGCCAAATGGAAAAAGCTAAGGACTACAGGTATGGTCATACAGAAATTAAAACTCCCATTGGATAAACAGCCCACAACAGAAAATTCATACCAGAAAAACATGTGACAAAAGATATACATCACCAACGGTCAAAGGAGGGAGAAGAGGGAATGCTATCAGGTCAATGACATCAGAGAGTGCACACAGGTCACTCACAGAAGCAGCAAGCCCATGAAGCCCACAGATGAACTTCATTTTCACCAGTGTGACTCAAAGTAACAAAATATTTAAAGTGAGGCAGCCAAAGGTGGGAGCATGTATTTGAAAACGCAGCGGAGAGACACCCAAAGGACTCTGCACCCTCCCACTGCCACACCTGCTCAACCATATCCATTGCTGCTCTACTGATGATGGCCAGAAATCAGAAACAACCTAGCTGTTCCTCACCAGGCAGAAATGAAACTGTGGTCCGTTTACACAATGGAGTACTACTTGGTTGTTAAAAATGATGAAGTCATGAACTCAGAGGTAAATAAACTGAAATAGAAACAAATCATCCTGAGTAAAACAACCCAGATCCAGAAAGACAATTATACATATTTGCTTATATGTGGATAGTAGCTGTTAAGTCAATAATAACCAAGCTATAATCCATAGACCCACAAACGATAAGCAAGAATAAGGAGCTAGGGCAGACAGATCGGTCTCCCTACGAAGGGAAATAGAATAGTGATAGATAGGTGGGGGTGGGGCTGGAACAGGAAGATCAGGTGGGGGCAGGAAAGGGAGAGACAGCTAAAATTAAGGGCCATTGAGGGGTGTAATATAAAAACCTAACAGAATAAAAGTGGGGGGGGGGGGGAAATAACAGGGGAGACAGAGCTCCAACTAGGCATCTCTTGTCACTAAAGGAAGCTTTTAGTACCAGAAATGGACTACATCTGATTGTGTTGTTGGCCAAAGGGGTTCCAAGAGAATCCACAAACAACCCACACTGTTGCCAAGACTATAGGTTGCTCTCCACAAACTGACAGCAAGACCCCATTGCTGACACCACCACCTACACAGTTCATTGAACATGGAGAAGTCCAGCCGGTGCCTACATAGAGCCTTCACCCCTACATTCTAGTGTCTTTGATACCAGAAGGTATTCCACAAGCTATCAAAAGAGAAACCTAAACATCAACTCAGCCACAAACCCTTTCATTCACCATAGTGTCCTGCCTGCCATACATTGTGCACTGGTGGCACACAGCTTGTAGGAGTAACCACCTATATTTGCCTGAAGGCCCATGAGATGGAATCCATATCCAACACTGCTTGGGTGATCAAGAACCAGAGACTAGCTAGCCCAGGGACCTAGGATGACAATAAATAATACTGGCCAAAAAAAAAAAAAAAAATTAAAAATAAAGCAAAGCAAACACAAGTACAGCAAATGGGAACAGATAGACACCCAAAGCCAGACATTGTGTAGAGAATGAGACTTTGGAACACTCAGTGGTAAATAAGAAGTTTCCATCAAACCACTTCCAGAGGGCTCAGGAAACCCTGTAGAAGGGGAGGCAGAAAGAGTGTAATGGTCAATGGGGATGGAGGACACCAAGGAAACTAGACCTTCTAAACACTGTAGGACTGATGAACCTAAGAATTCAGAGACTGAAGCAGCACAGGGCCTCCATGGGTCTGCACCAGATAGGGTCCCCATTCCTAACCCAGAAGCTGTTGCCAATGGGTAACCACTTGCAAATGAACATTGAGTTTTCTCCAAAGGAGTCTCACAGAGGAAACAAACTTCTCTAAAGGGTAGGCTGCATGCCCAGCAGAAAGAAGCTGACAGAAAATAAACTCAATGGCACCTCTGGAGGTTGCTCGGCTCATAAAGTCATGCCAGAGCTTCTCTTTCCATATTTTTTAATAAACCAGTTCAGTGTTTTTCTGGGATTCCTGAGTGCACCGAGTGGGTCTATCTGTATCTCGTGCCTTTCCTTGGGCTCTTTCCCTTCTGTTTGTTTTGTCCTATTCCAATGTGTTAGTCTTTTATGTCTTTATTATCCCTTAGAAGCCTGCTTGCTTTAAAATGAGACACATAGGGAGTGGACATGGATGGGAGGAGAGCTGGGATGACCTAGAGAGGAGTAAAGGAAGGGGGAAATGTAATCAAGATGTATTGGGGGGGGGGGACTGCTGCCCAGAGGATACTATACAGGATCTTGCCGCCTACCCAAATTTCAGGTGTGTGTGAACAGAATGGGTGTGTGTGTGTGTGTGTGTGTGTGTGTGTAACTCTGTGTGCTGGGGATGAAACCAAAGACCAAGGCTGAACCAACCAACTACCCCAGAAGCTGACAGCTTGTTATCAGAAGCCCAATCTGAAGATAAGACATAGTATCTGAGCTATGTGAGTTATGAAAAAAAAGAGGCACAAGCACGCACAGGCAAATGCCACCCACATAAAATCAGTCTGGCCATGGAACAGAACACAGAAACTTCCAGAAGTCCTTCTGTTTCATAGTCCTTTTCAAAAGAAACCGTTCTTCTGACTCTACAGATGGTGATCACTTCAAGCTTACTGTGAACCTTTCATTATCTGTTTCAAACCTGTTTTACTGAATTATTGATAATTTGCATTATTTTTTCCAAACTAGAAAAAGCATGCTGTAATATTTATATGTATCATAATCCCTTAAAAACATTTTGTCTATCTATCCATCTGTCCATCCATCTGCCTGCCTACCTGCCAATCTATCCATTTATCCATCCATCCATCCATCCATCCATCCATCCATCCATCCACCTGCCCACCCACCTATGAGGTATGACAGAGTGTGTGTGCATGGAGGACAGAGAACACCTTACATAAGTCAGTTCTTTTTAGGATCTGGGTTCTGGAATACTCAGGTCATCAGGCTTGGTGGTAGGCATCTCTACCTGCTGAGCCATCTTGCCAGTCTACCATTTTTCGTTCAATGGATAAATAAGTTACAAAAGGTACAGAAATCTGTGTCTAAGGTCTATAGAGAAAGCATGATCTACTTACTTTCATTTGATTGTTTCTTTGATAATAAAAAGCAAATCATGGCATACAAACACACCTCAGATTACACAGACTTTACATGAAATAAATAACTAGATTCCAACTGGCTCTTCTAAAAGAACTGAGCAAAACGGTTGAAAAAAAAAAATGCACAGAAGGCAAAGTACTAACAAGAACAGCTGAAAAGGAAACTGTCAGGGATTTTCCAAGACCTTCTATGCATTTCCATAGACTCAAAATAATCTAACGGACACAAAATTAGTAAATGACTCTGAGGAAACAACCTAGAAAAATACATATAATTATGGCAATTTTTGTTTTGTGAGGAAAGGTGTGTCAATAAGCAATGTTGGTACTCTGAGCTGCGTAGGAGACAGAAAGAAAAAAGAAGTTCCTCATTCTATATACAAATAAATACAAAATACAAATAAATAATAAAGGAATATGTAAATAAACAAGTAAGGGAAGGAAGGAAGGAAGGTAGGTCGGTCGGTCCTGAACTCCAGCACTCTGTCACAAAGTTTGAGAACCACAGTAAGCAGCTTCCAACAGCAGTCTGCAGTGCCAGTCCCAGCAGAGAGGTCAGCACGCAGGTCTCTCTCACAAGCTGGCATGAATGCCAACGGCTCTCAGTGTTGCGGGGAATAATCCGCCCAGCAATTAACCTTTGACCTCAGTAGGAATCGCAGCGTCTGTGTGAGGAAACACAAACAGAGCTGTTTACAGCTAGTCACCTTGTAGTGGTGGCAGAAGCGGAAATAAATCCCTGAAGGCAAGAAAAGGAAATGAAATGTATCCTGGTACCAGTGGAGAACAGTCATCTTTTTATGGGGTGGTGAGTCAGGGCTCTACCACAGACCTGGAAAGGTGTCCACGATACACTGTTAAATGGATTAGGAACAGGCTAGGAGACAAGTTTCTGAGTACTGTGGAAGGCTATAAACCCTTTCCAAATATCTAAAAGAGCAAACTGCAACCTGTCTACTTAGCTAGTGTTATGAACAAACAAAGGTGGTTGGTCTTTGCTAGCGTCCTTTTAAACTTTATTTGACATCTTTTCAAATTTGTAATTGGTTGGGTCATGATGGTGCTTGCCTTTAATCCCAGCACCCAGGCGGCAGAGGTCGAAGGTTCTCTGTGAGTTCTAGACCAGCCTGGACTAGAGTAAGCTCCAGGACAGCCAAGAAGGACAACATAGAGAATCACAATCTCAAACAGTAAATTAATTAGTTAATTTGTAATTGGGGGCTGGGGAGATGGCTCACTGGTTAAAAGCACTTGTTGCTCTTACAGAAGACACAGGTATGATTCCCAGCACCCACACATTGCCCTACAGCCATCTGTAACCCCAAGTCCAGGGGATATAAAACTCTTTTCTGACTTCCACGGGCACCAGGCACACACATGGTGCACATACATACATGCAGACAAAATAGCTGTATACACACACACACACACAAATACCCTAACAAAGTTTTCAAAAAACAACCTTCTGCTCAAATACACACAACATAAACACTGCCACCTAAACAGGTGTACATTCCAGTAGGTTATGGATATTCATTGTTGTGCAAAAATCAGGACCTTTAGTAATGTGTGACCCTGCACCTAGAAAACACTACCTCTGTGGCCCACTCCCCTCCTCCCCAGCTTCTGCTGCCTTTTACTTTCTGTCTCTTTGAATCAGACTATTAAATGCATCTCAACAAAGTGGGAAGTGCAGTGTATTTTTCATTTTGTTCCTTACAGAATCACGTATCATGTCATCCAAGGTCTCCCATGCTGCAGCATGTATCTGAAGTTCCTTTGTTCAAGGCTAAATAATTTTCCATCACACACGCAGGCGCACACACACACACACACACACACACACACACACAATGTGAGAACCAAACTTAAGCTGCTGGAGGCAACTGTTTATGCTTTCATTCTCCTAAACAAGTTTGTTTGACCCAACGGCACCTCATGCACCTGACTGGATGTAGGCGGAGGTACACATGCAGGAAGTACATCAGGGTGTATAGTTGCCCTTGATTGGACTGAATGGGGAAATACAATGGCCATTGGAATTGCCTTCTTAAGCCTCTGCAAAATATAACTTGTGGCCATTTTCTGGGAACCTAGGAATGGACCTGGCAAGAGTCCATCATTCTGGCCAGTATTTAATTAAAGCTTGCTTCAAATTTGGCTCAAAAATTATGGAACCGGTCTTTCTCTCGTGATTCTCAGCATGTATCTGAAGTTCTTTTTATCCAAGGCTAAATAATCTTCCATCATACACACTGGCACACACAGACAAACATGGAGTGCACACACACACACACACACACACACACACACATCTACTTTGTTTACCCACTTATTTATTGATGGACAGTGAGCTTATTGACTGATATGGATATGCAACCATCTCTATGAGACTGTTTTTATTATACCCAGAAGTGGATGTGCTAATACATATGTTTTCTCAGGAATCACCACAACTGCTCTCCACAAGTGTTGCGTCATTGTATATCACCAGAAGCACAAATTTCTACCCATCTCTGTCAACATTTCCTTTTTCTTTTCATCATTCACTCATTCATTTTGAAGCAGGGTTCACTATATAGCCTTGGCTGCCCTGGAACTCTCTGTGTAGATGAGGCTGGCCTCACACTCATAGAGATCCACCTTCCTCTCCTTCCCAAAGTGCTTGGTCTGAAGGCATGTGCCAATGTGCTTGTCTTCTTTTCTGTCTTTTTAAGAGTAGACGTGCTAATAAGTGAGAGAGAAGTTGATCCTTCATTAAAGTTTGAGGTTTTGTTTATTTGTTTGGTTAATATTTCTCTCATTTTATGTATGGGTTTTGCCTGTATGTATTTCTGTGCACCGTGTGCATATATGGCAGCCACTGAGGTCAGAAGAGAGTGTCAGATTCCCTGGAACAAGGCTGTAGGGAGCCTCTGCTGGGAGCCAGGAAAAAAAAAGTAAGAGAGGAATAATTACTATGATATTTATGTGGAATATTAGGGTTCCTGGTCTTCATCCTATCAGATTGGAGAGCAAAGAAAGAATTTAGAGATCACTTTATTGATTCCTTGGAACTTCTATGAAAGAGTAAGAGTTGGGAACGCCATGCTTTGGTTTATATTTGAGAAAATATGGCAGATCTGGCCATATGTTTCTGAAGAAAGCTATCATATACCCCATCCCTGGAATATATATGACATGACCCATGGAAATATATTTCTATTTACTTCCAAGATAAGCTTGGAACTACTTATGAGTGACAAGACATACCTCTGGGCTTGTGCTCTCAGATCTTTCCCGAAATAAGATTGGAATGAGTCAAAGAAGGAAAAATTGGTATCCGCCTTAGAATCCAAACCAAAGACCTGACAGAGTTCTGTAGAGAGATTATTCCTGTTCAATGATGCTGCAGGGCAGAGAAGCATAAAAAAAACCAGAACATCCAATGAACCATTTCTTTCCAAGGGAAGAGCATCCTCCAAACATCAGGATCTCTAGAAGGAAGCCAGGGCTACCTGCCACAGCAAAGTGAGGAGAGAGATGGAGACAGCCTGCTTTCCATTCCATATAATGCACTCTACATTCTGTCTAGGAGCCTATGCCTTCCCATAAGCTTCTAATGTTCTCTGTCTGTACTTCCCCATGGGATGTCCATCAGTCTCACATGGCTATTATAAATTTAACTGATTAGAGAGTTATGAAAATCGATGCCTCAGCACTCCGTGCTTCAAGGGCTCAGCAGCCATTTGGCCACTGGTTGCATCTTGAACATTCCAGACAATGAACACTCCCATGAGAACAAGTTCTATCTGACAGTCTATCTCAGGATGCCCTCCAACTCAGAAGATCTTCTCCAGGAGGAAGATGGAGTGGTTTGACACACAGAGCTAATACTACTCTTGCAGGCCACTGGAACCTTCTCTCATGCCTGTAATTCTGACAACTGCTCTTTGTTTAGGCACTCCTCCTTGGAAAGGTTCCGTCATCCCCATCCCCTGATCCTCCAGAATGCCATGTGTGTAAAATAAAGAGCACTATGGAAAAGGAGGTCAAATCCTAAAGGGCCAATCTAGAATCTACTAGATTTCAGAAAGAATGAACACACAAAACAGACAAGGGAATATCAAAACAACAACCTAAAGTAGGAAGATCTGAAGTAAGGAAGATAACCCTCCTGTCTTAGTCAGGGTTGCTATTCCTGCACAAGCATCATGACCAAGATGCAAGCTGGGGAGGAAAGGGTTTATTGAGCTTACACTTCCCCGTTGCTGTTCATCACCAAAGAAGTCAGGACTGGAACTCAAGCAGGTCAGGAAGCAGGAGCTGATGCAGAGGCCATGGAGGAATGTTTCTTACTGGCTTGCTTGCTTCTCCTGGCTTGCTCAGCTGGCTTTCTTATAGAACCCGAGACTACCAGTCCACAGATGGTACCACTCACAAGGGGCCCTCCCCCCTTGATCACTAATTGAGAAAATGCCTTACAGCTGGATCTCATGGAGGTATTTTTCTCAACTGCAACTCCTTTCTCTGTGATAACTTCAGCATGTGTCAAGTTGACACACAAAACTAGCCAGTACACCTCCCCAGCCAATAGACACAGTACAAATACCTAAAAGGCAATTCATGCCAAGGCTCGTCATTATGAAATTTCAGGACACACAAATAGGGAAGACTCTAGAATTTCTCCTAGAAGGAAAATCCAAGTCATATCTAAAGGAGCTAGAAAAAACAAGAGTCACTCCAAATTTCTTAAATAAAGCATCTTTGCTACTAAGCAGTAAACTGTAGAGCATACAATTTGGCAGGAAAAGCCTTTTAAACCTAGAGTTTTGTATCCAGTCAAATTATTAATCAAATTGGAAAGTGAAATCAAAATATTTCTTGCCATGGAAGGTCTCAACAAGTTCATCACAAAACCTTTCCTCAAGGAGTTAAATCAAGATACAGTGAAGGCAAGCCAGTGAGTAACTCAAGCAGGAGAAAGACATACTTTAATGCCGGAGGTGTCAAAGGAGTCCCAGAATGATGGGGATAGGAAATCTCAAGTGACCAGGGCCAGACATAAAGAGCAACCACGCCAGACTGGAAGAACAAAGCACATGCCCTTTGAGTAAGGTCTCTACAGAAAGACTGGCAATCAACAGATTAGCCAACATGTTGTGGTCATGAAGCAATTACAATCATAAGTACCAGAGCTGGGCAAATGGCTATAAAACTTGCAAGCACAGAATATAAGATCTCAGGGCATTTCAAATTCCAAATCAAATGTTTACCTCATCTACCTAAACTTCTAAAACCTGAAAATCTTTGCAATCTGAAATACTTTTGGGATCAGGCATTTCAGATAATGGGCACTTGCGTTGCTCGTAGTTATCATCACTGATGGGTCCTGGGGCATAACACTAACACTCCACTGAGACTGGCAAAGCCAGAAATGTTGAATGGGAATTTCTTGCTTGCTGTATGATTCAAAGGAGTCTTAATACCATGTCTAGCACCTTCTGATATTACTTTAGGCTTTCTGACATGAAAGACAGGGTTCCCCTCCTGAGAAGGCTACTCTGAGCAAGAACATATCTTCCCAGCCTTGAGCCATGGCTTTCCAGGACTGTACTCTGCCACAAAGCCTTAGCTCCTTAGCTGTGTTCTAGGTCATGGAGCTAAAGATGCTAGGACAAATAGTGGCTCATGTTGTTTGCTCAATGCCGTTACCATTGCTATACAAAGAACCTCGAAATCTTCAACAAGCTAACCCACTGTGCAGGACAAGTCCCACAAGTTGCAAAGTCAAGAAATCCAAAATCAGGAATCCAAAAATCAATGGCTACAACAGACATAACTGAGGCCTGCAGAAATCTTTCATAGTCACTTGTTGAAACATAAAATATTTCTTTATTTTTTGAGGCAAGGTCTTACTACATAGCCCTGGTTAGCCTAGAGTTTGCTATATCAACCAGGCTAGAGTCAAACTCTCAAAATCCACCTGCCTCTGCCTCTCTAATTCTGGTATTAAAGGTGTGTGTTGCCATGGTCAACCACAAAATATTGTTAAGTATCATCTCCTGGTTATATCAAGTTACATATCTATTTCCAGTGTTTGAAATGGCTAAGAAAATATGGTTTAGGGGTATTTCATGCGTGTGTGTGTGCTTGCGTGCATACACACACACACACACACACACACACACTCATTTACTATATTTACATCATTTGGCTCCTCCCCCAACCCCTCTATGTCCCTTCTACACTTTTTCAAATTCATGGCCTCGTATTCTTTTGATGCTTTATTTTTAATTTACTTTTTAGTTGAGAAACTTCATTTTCCTCTTACTTTTTTTTTTACAAAAAAAAAAAAAAGAGTTTCACTCTGGAGCCCAGGATGGCCTCAGCCTCCACCAGAGTTCTGGGATTACAGGTGTGAGCCATCACACTTGGCACTGAGTGATCAAGAACCTTTTCTTTATCCAAACTGAGAAAGTTGTATCAACATTGACTTCTACTATTTATTTATTTTTGAACACAGAATGATACTGCTATAACAATGATCTTTTATGTTTTTAGCCAAAAATCTAAAGTTTGTTTTGGTAATGTGCCCAAGATAGTAACAACAAAGTCCAAGGGCTTGAGTTGCTGCAAGTTCCTTTGTGTGCCCAGCAGGAGAAAGGTACTTTCTCCCTGCCATCCCTCCCTCACAAGAAGTGACCCTATAGCATACAAATCTCCATGGAGACCAGCTTTGCCCAAGATGATGAAGAGGCTGAGTGAAGTACCTGATAGACAAACTCACTTGGGGTTCAGGATACACAGTGATGGGCCCTGTCTTGCAAAAGATAGTCTGTTCCCACAAAAGAACGTGGACCACACAGTCATTCTGGCTTATCCACGTTTTGAATGCCAAAAATCAAAGTGGTCACCCAATTCCCCACGCTTTTCAAATAAACACAAAGAGTGGAGCCAGACCATTGTGAGGATATTCCCTAGACTGAAGAACCATATCCTAGCTGTGGACAAGGCGAGTAGAGTCCAGGGTTCCACCTCTATGACTGGCATGCTTTTTCATATCCCTAGTCCCTGGTCACACTGTGTCCCTTGAAAGGCTCCTCTGCTGATAGATGGGAAAAACCAGGAGGGTACTGTAATATGTGGGTGCTCTAAACTCATTAAAAAGGGGGGTGGAGGGAGAGTGTTTGCACATAAGCCACACACATTCTCCCACAGGCTTTAAATTATCTCCAGATTACCCAAATAACCCAACACACCATGGGTAAATCACTGTCGCATTGTGTACTGACTAAAAGTCTAAGTGCGGATGCAAACACACTGGGTTTCCGAAGGCCCCTTAATCTATGCACAAATGGGCAAGCACAGATGCAGATGTCCCACAGCATTTCCAACCAGGTTTATGTGACATCTTTCACTCTAGTCCCTAGCTGGATGCAGGCAGGAGAGAACTAGGCAGACAGAATCATAGCTGGCTAGGGACCAGTTCTAGCATCCCTGGTTCTCCATGCTAGCATCCAGCTGAGGACTGTGCCAAGCAAGGCCTCTCATACTTATCAACCAAATGACCCACTCCTCCGTACCCTCTCACATTTATGAACTGGGACGCAGGGAACAGAGTACGGGGTTGGATAGCGACAGAGGCCTACAGTAGGGCTCCGTTCTATGAGCACTCCTAACCACTGCCTAACAGGAGACACGTACAGCGGATGCTATGCCTATGTGACTTTAGCAGTTCCCTTTCTCCTCAAGGATACACCTGGGGCCTCAGTCGACATCTAAAATAGATCATACTCAACCACAGAGAAATGACAAAAAAGAAAAAAGAAAAGGCTCAACTTCACTGAAGGGAAGGAGACACTTCATGAGTTTTGCTTGGTATCTCTCAATTGTTGACATCGATATTCTTACACACTGAAGTCACTATTAGTCAATCAATTCATAATTAAATAATATATTAAATTATATAAATAATAATTATCAATTATCTATTAATTAATTAGGACTCAACCACGACTTATACACTCTAATGATGAGACAGTCAATCTAACAAACAAGGTGGCTACTAAGTCACTAGCAGCTGGGTACTGTATGCAGCATGCATCTACTGGACCAAGGGACAATTCATACCCTTGATAAGAAGGAGCAGGATGTGTAAGAATCTACTGTGCAACTTAAACCTTACAGTTGACATGTAGAATTTTCCATTTAATAAAGTCTATGGTTGACTGTGGATAGCTGAAACCAGAGGAAGTAAAACTGAGGACAAACGGGAAATACTTATCCAATTGAACAAGGCCTGTGTTCAGGTGTGAAAATGCCACTTCTCCTTCAACAGTGGCACTCAGAAATGGAACCTTCACCCTAGGCTACTTGACCCCATGCAATGTCCCACTCCCATGGGGAACACAGAATCCTAAGCCATCTTTGCCTATGCTGAGTTATTTGAACACTCAGAGTAAAGGCAGGTTAACATCAAAAGAGCAATATGCATGTGACGAATTCTCTCCAATAGAGTGATAGAGAGAATCAAGATCCTGGCTTGCTGATCAAAGGCTCAGCCTCACCTCACCACCCTTTCCTACGGTGTCTGGGGACCCCTCTGGGGGCTGGGAGTGGAGCTGAGTGAAGAAACGTAGCATGCATGAGGCCCTGGGCTTCATCTCCATCACCAAATGAAAGAGAAAAGGCACAGGCTGCTTGGCCAAGGCCACAAGAAGCAACAAGAATGTTCCAAGTGCCACTATGGTGACCTTCAGGATGCTCATGGTGTCAGGTTTACAGGTGGAAGTTCTGAGTATGCACCTCCTGCACACCAGTGCTTCTCTTTGGAGGTAGAGACATACAGATGAAGCTGATTCCTTGCTGAAGGACTCTTGAAGGATGCTAGTAACTAAGCGCCTATAAAAACCCGTGGGAAACACAGACCCCCAAACTAGGCCAACCCTCTGGTCTCCAGTTTCTCCCATCTTGGAAACCTTTAGTGGAGAGCCACAACCAGACACACTGCACAAAGGAAAAGTTGCAATTGACTTGACCAGCCAGCCAGGGCTGGGACCTAAAGATTCCCAGCTTTGTTTCTGCTTCATTCAGACCCCTTTTCAGAGGGCTCTGGACTTTTATGTGAAACAAAGCAGTCTAGGTGAGGAGAGTTTCAGACACCAGAGAGACCCCAGGGAAGTCACCCTACCCGAGCCTGCGCTTACATCCTGCCAGTTCATTTCAGGCCAGAAGCACAAAGCCTTCCCTCCGCCTTTGGGCCCGGCCCAGGCCTGATCCACAGGAAACTTCTTGATTAGGCTCCCACTGAGCCCAAGGGTTTAAACTTTCCATCTTTCATCCCCACCCACACACACCACTCCAGGGGTTCAGGCAAGTGGAGCCTTCCACACAAACTCGCCCACCCACAACCATCATGGGCTAGTTCCAAAACTCACTTAGACAACTTACTCTACCTTTTCCTGGGACTGGAGAAATTAGCCTTCAATCTACTAGGGAATATTCTCTAAACAGCAGACTCATCTTTGTTCAGGGTTTTACCAGTTAAAATGCAGTGGTCAATTAAACACAGCCAAGCTTCAATGCCTCAGTCCGAGTCCTATGTCCCAGGGATTTGAATGCAAAGTCTGGAAAGAGTGAAGGATGGTGTTGGCCCCAGTTGACTAGCCTGGCCCCACATGGCTGTCCATTTTCTCAGATCTCCCTATAGGAAAGACAGCACAAAGATTTTCAAACCTCGATTGCAAGCATCTACACAAACCAAATTATTCAGACACTCTTAACTACTACCGGATGACTGAGTCAGGGTCACATGACACGTCTGGGTATTTCCTTTCAAAATACTTTCCAACTCAAATGGAATCCAGATGTTGTTGGCAAATATAGATCCAGTCTCTTTTCTAGGTGCCACCTACACCATGAAGCCTCGACTCCATTTGACTCTTACCTGTAGTGTTAAATTCCTCTATGAGGAATCGCATAAAACTTGCCCATTGCTTTGGGCTATGGTGAGTTCTTTAAAGCTGGGCCAGTCAAAGAAAAAGTAAATTCAGACAATGAAGAGGGCATCAGGTTAAAAAACCCAACATGCTTCCAGGTCAAGATTACACCAATGGGTTTAGGTCTAGAAAATCTTAACCCTCTTGTTAATTAATTTGTTAATTAATTAATGTTACTTATAAAGCCAATAGATTTTTATAATATATTGGTGTTTATACTTGAGTAGTTCTTTATATGGAAATTTTTTAAAAGATCTTTCATGGATGATAAATCATAGCTGTCACTTTTTAATGTGTGCTCGAGAGAGCATACATGTATGGAAGGAAAGTCAGAGGTCAACCTCCTGTGCCACCTCGTAGGTGTACTCGACCTTCCTTTTGAGTTAGTCTCACTTTTTTTTTTCAGCAATTTGGCTAAACTGGCTCCCTGCCAGGCCCCAGACACCTCCCTGTCTCAGCCTTCCCAAGGTTAGGATTACAGCTAGGATTATCACATCCAGACTTCTGACATGGCTTCAGGACATCACTGGGGGTGGGGTGGGGAGGGGTCTAGAAGGCCAAGCACTTTACTAATTGACCCATTTCCCCAGCCCGGACAAGTCATTGTATATTTCCTAAAGTCTCATCATTCTTCACGATTCAACTCAAATGACTGCAGCATATTTTATTGAGCACAGGAGTGCAGGCCCAGTTCAGAAAGCTATTTGGTCCCTTTAGTTCTGCTGGGTCTAATAGCACCCAGCATCCCGGAAGATGAAAACAGGCCACGGAAACTTCCCTAACCTCAGCAATGCAAAGTATTTACACTTCCTCCTCTTTGTGCTTCTCTTATAAAACATAGCTTCCTTCCCTCCTGTACAGAATAATTCACACACCTTATGCTCCCAGAAGAGAGAGTATCTTATTCTAAAGGGTTAGTACACACACACCCTCAAAAGTAGGATTTCTAGTTTTCGTTTTGTTGTTGTAATAAAATACCCTGACAAAAACCAACTTAGGTGAGAAAGGGTTTATTTTTGATCGTGGTTACAGTCCACCATTGCAGAGAAGTCAAAGCAGTGGGCGCTCCAGACAGCTGGCCACATCAATCTGCAGCCCACAGCACAGAGAAATGAGTGTGTCCGTGCTTGATGCTCCGCTAGTGTTCTCCATTCTTACACATCTCACAACCCAGATCCTGGAGGCCTGGGGGTAAAGGGATGATGCTACCCTCTTTCAGCTGGGTCTTCCCATGCTAATGAAGTCAATCAAGACAGTCCCTTGCCGGACATGCCTATGGACCAACCTGATTTGGCCTTTTCCAGGTGATGCTAGGTTGTCAAGTTGACAATGAAAACCAAGCATCACACAGGCCCCTCACAGCAGAATCCCCTGGAGAGTTTCTCAAACAAAAGTGTGGGCTTTGTATCCAGAGACTCTGATCCTGATAGGAGCTCAGAGCCTTTCTCTTTAGAAGGCTTCTCAGATGCTACCTGCATACAATCAAGATTGCTTACCACATTGCCATTCAGCTAGCTCAGAACCTTGTCATTGTGGGTAGAAGTCAAGCTTAAACAGTAAATGAATGCCCGGCTTAATGAATAACCATTATTAGCTGTTATTATGCAAGCAGAGACAATTGTGTTTCAGTGAACACAGCGCCCCAACCCCCACCTCTGCCAGCCTCTCCATCCCTTCCCTCCCCTCTCCACTTCCTTCCTTCAGTCCCTGAATCACTGGTCAAACCCTCCTTGTGCCCTATCATCTCGTTATTATGCCCTTAGCATTGTATGGTCGGATCAGCACCACCACATGAAGACAGTTTTGCTAGTCCAAGCTGGCCTTGAACTCATAGAGATCCACCCGCCTCTGATTATTGAATTACCAGTGTGCACTACCAGCCTACTTAGAATTCACCTTCAGTCATCTGGTCTGTCAACTCTGTGAGGAGAGAGACAAGCCCTGCTTTCTGCTTCCCATCTACTTTCTGCTTCCATCTGGAAGAGACGTGTTTCTTGTAGAAAAACGGGCTTTCCTGACTTCCAATGTAACTTCTAGGATCCTGTCTTAGAAAATTACAATGGTAGAGGAAAGAGCTTAGACATCAACAGATTCACTCGTTAACTGCTTCAGGTTGTATGTGAGAAGTCAGCTCTACACAGACATACCATTCTCTGTAGGAGGAATCCATACCTTTCATTAGACTGTCAGGGGTGTTCAGTTTCTCAAAAGGTTAAATCCAGTGGCAAAATCCTTCACTGTAGATTCAGATTAACCAAAGAAGTTAAGGGTAAGGTCAATGCATCAGGTAGAATCAAACCTGAAAGTGAATCCACACTTCCTCTTCTCCCTGACTCACAACAGTGGGGGGTGCGCATGCCTGCCTGAGTGTGAGTGTGTGAGTGTGGCCTTGTGAGCATGAGTGTGGTGTGAGTGTGAGTCTGTGTGCCTGCTTGTGAGCATGCTTGCGAGCGTGCGGGTGCCAGAAATTAATGTCAAATATCGTAAATAACTTTACACCTTATTTTTTTTTAAGATTTATTTATTTACAGTATGTATACACTGTCACTTCAGATACCCCAGAAAAGTGCATCAGATCCCATTACAGATGGCTGTGAGCCACCATGCGGTTAGCTAGGAATTGAACTCAGGACCTCTGGAAGAACAGTCAGTGCTCTTAACCACTGAGCCATCTCTCCAGCCACTCCACCTTATTTTTTTTAAGACAGGGTCTTCTCACTGAACCTGGAGCTCACTGAATCACCTACACTGGCTGACCAGCAAGCCCAGGTATCCCCCTGTCCTCACTCACTCCAGTACTGGGATCACAGGTGTGTGCCATTGTTGTGATTGTTTTTAATGTGGGTGTCAGACATCTGAGAGCAATCCTTACGCTATGCAGCATGTGCTTTTACCAACTGTGCCATCTTCCTGGCCCACACTGAACCCTTATTAAAATTCAAGTGCCTTCACTCACTGGGCTACTCTGCCATCCTAGGACACTAGACTAGGCTATGCCACTATCTGTATGACTAAGCTCCACGCCCCAAACAGCCACGGGCAACTTTCCCTTTCCCAACAATTTGATTATTCACAAATTTGCATGTGATGAGGATATCGGGCAGAGAAAAAGGCCCCCATTCGCCCTAAGCCTCTTTCAAATGTCCCTTCATACCACTGCAGTCTGCGTAGGGCATCTTTACAGACCCACCTCTCCAGATGCCCTCAGCATGAGAAAGACCTCATTCTCCTTCTTGCAGCAATGGCTTCAATTGTCTCAGCTTCCTCCAGCAGTCGGCATCAACAGCTTACCACCCCACCGAGCTCCACTGAGTACTCTCTCACCATCATTGATCCCAAGTCAACTATGCTGGGATGAAAAGGAAGGAAATATTCATAGCCCCTTGGGAAGCGTACAAAGAGAGGAGAGCAGGCATCAAAGTAAAGATGGAGGTTTATCTGAATCTCAATCAGATTTCTTCCCTGTCCTTAGAAACTTGGCACAGTGTTACAGGGTAGTTCTAGATGGCTTGGAACTCCCTATGTAGACCAGGCTAGCCTCAGACTCATAGGATCAACCTGCCTCTGCCACATGAGTATGTCACCACATCTAGCCTACAATGTCCTTAACCAGTTGGATTGCCCTAGGTTTCCTCTCTTCTGTCAACTGTGGTCTTCAAATATTAAAAAAAAAAAAAATTCCACAAATGAACCATTCATAATTTTCTTTTTCCAGGTAATAGTAACCTAACTTTGAGTCTCAAGCAGGCTAGCCAAGCGCTCTACTATTGAGCTGTATCCCCAGCAGGTATGTTCTGATTAACTTTTATCACGGTGTACTGTGATAAAATTCTACTGTATTACCAGCTGTTTTCATCTTCTGATGAAATCTGGTCTAAATTATGTATTACACGGGTCAGGGTAATACAGGAAGGGGTTGGGTATGATAAGAGATCCTGGAACAATTCCCTTAAGGGTACAGCTGAGACCATGCCCATGGGAAGTTCCCAAGGTATTCCACAGAACCCGGTAAACTTGTCTAATCATGCCACTGGATTACAAGTTACCTCAGGGCCAGAGCCCTAAGCCCAGAGCTCTTTTGTAGACTATAAGGTCTCTTTCCATATCAGCTCCTTTCTGTCCACTGTTCAGCTTCTTCGGTTTTTCTTTCTTAACTCTGGGTATCAAGTGGTCTCAACTCATTGCCTGGATGCAGTACCTTTTGCCTCTGTAGCAAAACTGCCCCTGTGATGTCAAAGGAGGGAATCTAAACGGTAACTCATTTCTTTATGCTAAACCATATGTCCTTGTTCCGGTGTCCCTGGGTGACAAGCCTTCACAGACCAGTCAACCAGAGCAGCAGGTGTCTTACAGAGGGTAAGAACAGGGTACTGCCAGGCAGTGGTGGCGTTAATCCCAGCACTTGGGAAGCAGAGGCAGGCGGATTTCTGAGTTCGAGGCCAGCCTGGTCATCTACAGAGTGAGTTCCAGGACAGCCAGGGCTACACAGAGAAACCCTGTCTCGAAAAAACCAAAAAAGAAGGAGGAGGAGGAGGAGGAGGAGGAGGAGGAGGAGGAGGAGGAGGAACTTAGATCTCCTAGAAGCTGTGGGCTAGTAGCCATAGTCACTGTTCATGACACTAACCAGCCTCTAGAATCTCACGCTGGATTAGGCCTACACTGTTCTCACAGCCAACGGTTAGATGCTGAGGAATGCTATGAGCATCCAGCTAATCCACTGTTGCTCTGAAGTTGGCCACAGTGGGGAGAGTTGCACTACAGATGTTGGCACATGCTACAGATTTGGGCTGCTCGGTTTAACCCCCCCTGGAGAGCAAGCTTCCCAGCACATCAAGCTTCTGGGGCTGAGGGGGGAACACCACAAAACCTCAAAGCACGGAACCATAGAAGTCTCCCCTAATCTGACACAATCTATGCCACCTCCCTCTCCCCTTCCTCTACACTTTGCTCCCACCAAAGAGGGCAACTTCCTTCCTACCCACATGGCACAGAGGCCAGCACTTGCTGTGCTGAACCAGAGGTCCCATCTTCACAATCCAGCATGCTCATCTCAAGTAAAGCTCAGTAGCCTCCCTAGTAAAAATAAGCTGTTTCCCCAAATTCCAAGCTTCTCACCTGCCCAGCTTATGCTTCGTCTTCCTTCCATTAGAGTTCCTGTCAGTTTTAGAGTTCATAAACCTCCCACAAACAGCTTTTATGTTTGCTTCGCCAAACCTTCCAAATGCTGAGCAGACTCCCGCCAGTCTTGCAAAAAAGGAGGAAGTTGGGGGGGGGGGACCTCAGAAATTGCATTTTTTTATAGATCCCCATCAGAACATCTCTCTCTCCCCTTCCTGCACCTCTGATTCCAGACTGCTAGCTCAGGAGGTCTCCCAACCCATCTGAGCCT
Source organism: Rhynchomys soricoides (assembly GCA_019843965.1). NCBI lineage: Eukaryota > Metazoa > Chordata > Mammalia > Rodentia > Muridae > Rhynchomys > Rhynchomys soricoides. The sequence goes on from JADRCH010000013.1 coordinate 10,364,730, forward strand.
TGACAACCAAACCAGCCACTAGATTCCAGGCCAGAAGGCTGCACAAGCCCTGGCTCTGACACATGTGTCAATTATGCCTGTATGTAGGGAAGGGGTTTCAGAAACTACATGACAGAGATTAAACTTTGATCCGGGAACAGTGAATTCATAATTAAGTATGGTCCTGCCATGTCTCAGGCAGCTCAGCCTGCCAGAACAAAATGCCATGGACTTAGAGAGCAGACATTTATCTTCCTGCAACACTAGGGCTGGAAGTCTGTGATCAAAAGCCAGCATGGATCATTTCTGGGGGTACGCTCCTCTGAGCTAGAGGTGGCCCTGATCTGTCTATATCCTCTCATGACACACAGCAAGCTCTCTGGTCCTTTCTGATTAATGCACTGATTCACCTCTTGACTTCATGAGCTTACCCACCTCCCAGACTCATCCACCTCAAAGACCATCAAACTTGAGCATTAGGATTTCGATATATGAATGGCATTAGGGGAAAAATCCAGTCCCTAGCACCCAGAAAACACAATCTCCTCTTAAATAATTTTAGGGAAGGTTACCAGAAGCTTTGTGGGAATCTCAGCCTGAAAACATGAACAAACTTATAACTTCAGTATCAAGTGGAAACACTTAGCCCCTCACATCAGGGGTCACTTGCCAGTCTGAAAGTACACTAAAGCTACTAAGACATTACCAAAAAAAAAAAAAAAAAAAAAATCAGACTAGAGTGAGCGTGTTAAGAGACCCTGGCTTTGAAATCATGGGGTGGTTTATTGGCATCAAAGCCACTTTCTAGACCAGTGGTTCTCAATCTGTGGGTTGTGACCCCTTTGGCAAACCTCTATCTCCAAAAATATTTGTATTACGATTCATTACAATAGCAAAACTACAGTTATGAAGTAGCCACAAAAAATAATTTAATAGTTGGGGTCCCCAAAACATGAGGAACCGTGCTAAAGTGTTAGGAAGGGTGAGAACCACTGCTCTAGACAAAGCCTTCTGAGGAAGCCTTCGGAAGTTCTACGGCATGCCAACTTTAGCTCCTGACATTGTGGGGACAATGACCATGGCCCGTCTGGCACTGCTTAATTTACAGAAACATTCAAAAGCATCTAGGTGCCACTTGGGAAGCTGAGGCAGGATGATTCTAATGGGCTTGAGGCCAGAAAGGGCTACAGAGTAAGACCCTGAAGAGAAAAGGAATCTTCAGAAACTGAAAGTTCTCTACACTCTGAGAATTGAGAAGTAGTAGAAAATATCTCTCAATTTATTTATTTTATTTTTTTTATTTACAGGGTCGCTACCTGGCTATCCTGGTACTCCCCATGTATACCAGGCTAACCTAGAACTCAGAGATCAGCCTGCCTCTGCCTCTCAGGTACTGGGCTTAATGGTGTGTGCCACAACACTTGGCTTCTATTTTACAGATTGGGGGAGGGAGGACATAAAGGGAGTCAGACAGGGGGCTGGAGAAATAAATGGCTCAGTAAGTAAAGAGCTCAAAACACAAGCAGAAGAACCAGAGTTCAGAACCCTCACAGTTTCGCACATCATGTGGCGATGCCCATCTGTAATTCTAGGGCCCACTGCAGGAACTCACTGGTGCCCTAGACAAAATAACAAGGTTCAGTGAGACACCCTGCCCCAAAATACAAGGTGGACAATGACAAAGACATCCAAACATCAACCTTGGGCCTCTACGTGTCCCCACATAGTCCCAGGACTTCTGTTAGTTTCACTGTCCCTTCAGCCCCTAGACCTAAATGTCCCTGGATTTAAAAATCAAGTGACCTTTATAAAATGGAAAATCCCTAAAGCCAACCTGTTCTAAACACATGCTCAGAAGAGGGGGCAGGAGGCCTGCCAACAAATTGTAAGAATCTTATGGTTATGAATATTCCAGCAAGAAGAAAGAAAGCACAGATAATCTTCCAAAAGAATGAAACTTGCCACTCAAGGCTACTGATGCATTCAGGAAGATCAAGATACACATGAGGAGAAGAGCAGAACACAGGATGTGTTACATTGCAGTTCCCCATCTCTGTTTTCCTTATCGTTTTTTAATGTCTTTATGTGTGTGCACAATGTGTGCAAATACATGTGTAGGCCACAGGATGGCCTTGGAGTTATTCCTCAACAGCCTTCCACCTCCTTTGAGATGGAATCACTCACTTGGACCCTAGAGATCTCTGATTCACCTAGTGATTCCTAGGGTCCATCTGACTCCATCTTCACAGTAAAACTATATGCCACCTTTTTACATGAGTGCTGGGATCTAACCCCGGATCCTCAGGCTTGCAATGCTAGCTCTTTATGGACTAAGCTGTCTCCCCAGCCCTACCACTTCTTGGCAGCAGTGGTTTTTAAGAAGGGACCAAAGGGATGCAGTTCCTTATGTCCCTGTGCCCTCCCTGATCTTTACATTTTTAGTGTCTGGAGCAGAAAGATTGGCTTTATCTTTCCCTGGTCTGAAACTGTCTTCCAAGTCATACTCCAAATGCCACCAAAGGGGAAAGAGATGGGGCTACTGATTGCCTCCGGAAGTAAGCTTTGAAAAGAAGTCATATCATCAAAAGCTGAACTGAGCAAGCCAACCCATATCTAATTCAAGAAAGAAAATATCACCGACAGATTCAATATTTCCAACGCACTTGGCTAAGGCCAAGGCTCAAATATGAAAAGAATTCTTCTGCAGGCTCTCGTCCTTTCTGAATTTGTGAGCTTACGTGAAGACCTCCCCAGAGTCATCAAGCAATTGGAAAATGGTCATGAGCAGCAATCGCTGCCACTACCAAAGACAAACTGGATCTCAACCTCTCCTAGACATGTCCCAACCTTCCTAGAAGCAATTCCAGACTGTTCTACACTCAGACAACTCTTCGGGTTAAATAGACATCAGTCTTGAGACAGGCTTTTATAGGCACATAGTCCTTCTGCCCCTGGGTTTTATGATAATTCAGATAGATTGTACATGAACAACAGGTCCTGGACCCCTGGTTATAATGGACATAATTTCTGAATTTGGAAATCTATTCTGCGGCCCTTCATTAGATGAAGAGAAAGAAGCTAGCCTACCCTCCATGCTTTTACACATTCTGTGTGGGTGTGTTTGTTTATATATAGTGTGTGTGTGCATGCATAGCATGTATGTTCACATGTGTGTGCAGGTATGCATACATGTGGAGGCCAGAGGTCTTCCCCAATTGCTCTCTATATTGTTTGTTTGTTTGTTTGAGACAGGGTCTCTAGAAGATGGTTAAGATCAGCCAGCTGGTGAGTCCCAGAGACACCTGTCTCACTTTCTCACCTCCAAGCGCTGGGATCAGAACTCACCTCCTCAGTCTTTATTTAATGTTCCTGCCCATCCAGCACACTGCTGTGCATAAACAGGACTCAGTTAATGTGGCCTGCCTCTGAGCAACTAGAGAAGAGTAGTCAGTACATGGGGATTCCTGGTTTAGTTAGCATGACTCAAAACATCCATGTGAGTTCATGTGAGTGGATCAACTCACTCACTCATTCCTCTTAGCACTCCAGCCTCTACTAGAGCAGAGAGTAACTGTTCTTCTCCAGCCAGACAACAAACCTCATGTTACCTCTGGGAGCAATTAAAACATTTTCCAAGAAGATTCTTGCACGATCAGGCCTCTTCACAGTTTATAAGATTGGAAATCTATTAGACTTTGGTCTGTGCCTGTGAACTGTGAAGAAGGACTGGAGCCAAGCACTATTAACTATACCTAGTCAGCAACCATGTCCTGCAAACGAGGGCACCCAGTCACCAGGGCACTCAGCTGAATATGGTCAAACAGCTGTACCTTGCCTACCGCAGACAGTGAGCCATGTGTACTATTCATGTGTCTAGAATCTTATATCCACCTATTGGCTTAGAGCCTTTTAGGACATCAGAAAGGCAAAGTGTAATTAAGAGCAGACTTGGACTTCAAGATCCCCCAGCCTGAAGCAGCTACTCCCCAGCATCACTGCAGGAAAGATTCTCAAGGCTTGACCTTGACAATTCCGATTTCAAGCCTGGCTTGGCTGCAGGGCATACAGTGGGCAGAACTAACTGTGGTAGCTATGGTTCTCAAAGTGGCTTAGCATGTGTCACTAAGCAAACCAACGTGTGTTGCAATCCTCTTCAGCAGCTCAGACACATCTCTTCTAAAAAGCATTGACAATGCCAGATTACAGTAATAACTGTATATAGATGTCATTTCATTGTTGATGCTTTATTTTATGTAATGCAAAAAAGGTAATTATGCCAGATTTAATTGCCTTTCAATGGAGAGGAGTGAAACCCCCAAGAATAATGCTTCATCCACCATGAAATAGCTACTTAGAGCTTTGAAACAGCCAATGAATTAAAATTAAAATTAATGAGATGTGACTGTAAGTTTTACATTTCAGGATCATAAACAGATGGGAATAACATTGCAAATTCCATTTTTTCTATGTTATCTGAAGCAAAATCCTGGCTCCTTCTCTTTTGATTACAATGAAGAGCTGGGGTGCACATAAGCAATCAGCGGAGTGGAAGGGAGTGATGCGCAGGAACAGTTCCTGGAATTCTTGATGGTTATATATAATTTATCAAGTTACGACTTTGCTAGAATGTACGAGTCAGCATTGGAAGAGAGCATGAAAAGCCTTCACACCAAACCCACCTAAAACATCCTGTGTGGTTTGGGGCAAACCTCCAAATACTTTTTGGTTGTTGGATCTCCAAAGCAGAGGTGACTGCAGTGGCTTCCTTGGGTCACAGATGCCATTAATAATAGCAGGGCTGTTCAATTTATTTGTTTTAATTTGTAATCCAATGGCAACATACAGACTTTAAGAGGTACAAAGAGATTCCATGATCCTTCTGGGGCTCAGTGGATAAATCTGCTTACCATCAAGCCTGATTACCTGAGTTTTGTCCCTAGGACCCACATGGTGGAGAGAGAGAACCAAATTGTCCTCTTACGTCCACGTGCACACATAAAAGCATACACAGATACATGCATACCATATGTGTGCAAAAAAGGACATTGACCAAACATGTAGATTTCCTTTAAGTTTCACAAAGTGAGAACTCACCTAGCCAGTATCCACTTTAAGAAACAGAGCATGAATAGCATGCTCTTAGCTTGATAGCGTCTGCATGCTAGGCCATCTTTATCAGCAGTACGAATCGCTATACCTAACTGCCTTTAAATAGCTACATCGTTTTTTATCACTTTTACATGCCATAAGTTATGGAACCCAGTCCTAGCCAAGTGACACTTTTCCATGTTTCGCTATACATAAGAGCTGAGCAAGTAACCTCTGACCTTCTCATCATTCTCTACCGATCAGTAAGATAAACTCTTTTAAATGGAGTTGAAGAATCAAAAGGCTATTTTAACCATTCCTCGCTGGAACCCATGTCAGCAATTTGATTGTTAAAACCATTATGGCCCCAAAAGTATAGTTAGCAGATAAACTACACTCTCATCTCAAGCACACTAATCTCCCCAGTACGTTGGATCCTTGGCAAAGGATGTAGCCATGAAGTTCATTCACAACCTACACCTGAATCCTTCGAGCTGGAAAGGAAACACTTATCATGACCCATGTAATCAGGATCTGACCAGTTCTTTGCTCATTATACCACAGAGCAAAGGGCAATGTGCTCTTCGTTCCTGCTCTGAAGGAAGCTAAGGCCCTGCAGTAGAGCCTCAGAAACCAGGCAGATAAGTGAACCCACTGCAAGAGAAACTGGATCTTGAAGAACAGCATCAGCACCTGCAAGATGTGAGGCTGCATCTCTTCACCCAGTGTTAAGCCCCATTCCCCACCAGAAGGAACAGGGCAGGAGAAGCTGATTCATGAAAGAATAAGGTGCCAGACTTGTATCTGAAGACTTCAGGAGATCGCAGCCTCATTGTGCACAAATCCATTTCTGACAAAACTACTCCTTCCAACTTCTACACTATTCTTCTGATCCTCCCTCAAAAATGTCCTCCATTCATCCCCCAATGCTCTGTCAAACAGTGACAGCAGTTCTCAAGCCTGCCTGGGATGTGGCAAGCAGCAACCCTACCTCTTAATTTTGTGACAGAAACTATGTCACCATCACTGTGCTATGAACCATAGACCCAGGACCCCAAGGCAGAGGCCTGACACCATGTGAGAAGTCTGTGGCCAAACCATGGATGGCACCCTCATCCACTCCACGGGCTCAAAAACACTTCCTTCTAGAAACTCTGAAACAGGAAGTTATTTTGGTAGTACCTTCCCATTTCAGTGGGAAGGAACTTGAGAGGTAGGAAGGTAGTAGGGCTTTATTTATCCATGGATGTCTTTAATGTTTGCAGTGTTGAGGCACAACACAGGGTTTCACATACATAAGACAAATGTTCCGCCACTGAGCAACAACCCCAACTCCTGGGTTTTTCCATTGTTTTGTTTGAACAATGTAGCCCAAGCTAGCATCATGTAGCCCAGGCTAGCCTCAAACTCAGCATGTACCTGTGGCTGGCTTTGAATTTATGATCCTTTTGCCTCTGTCTTATGTATGCCATTGCAACTGGTCTTATTTATAATTCTACTTGGAAAGTAAGCAAAGAAGAATTCCTCTTGGGATACAGATCGGATAAAGACATTTTCTCTCCTTGAGGATAAAGAAAAAAGTAGTGAGGAACCAAGTTGAACTAAGCCCCTCACTTCAAGGCCCAAGGATCTTTATGGCAGAGGGGCCAGAAAGAACGAAAGAGCCAAAGGAGAGGAAAGACTGGACGAGCCAAAGGTGGGTAGGTAATGTCAATGAAAGAGTGTTTTCCAAACACAAAAGGGCATGCACACATATGAACACACACACACACACACACACACACACACACACACACGGTGACAGCATGTACAAGATCTGTACAACAGACGGGGGATGATAGTTATGTAATGTCACTACCAGCTGAGCAGTTATTAGCATGTGGTAGCTACTGACAGAGGAAGAGTCAGTTTTGTTTAATGTGACACCTGCTAGGCTGACCACACGTCATGAACTCCATGGAGACAGGGAAACAAAGGTTTCCTCAAAGTACATAGGAAGAGATGGGATGCTGAGAGGAGGTAAGGAGGAGAGTTGAGGGGCGTGAACATATTCAAAATACATTGCGTGAAATTCTCAAAGAACTAATTTTTAATTTTAATATTTAATATATTTGAAAGCCAGTTTCTATCAGCTACCAGCAGTGTGACTCTGGAAGAGTCCCTACGCCTTTAGACTATCTTTCATCTCTAACATGACAGTGTTGCCCAAGAAGTGGCATTGCCAGAATCCAGTTCTCAGGACTTTTATGTCCCATACCCAAGGGGGGGGGGCAGAACTGTGAGGTCTTATAGGACTTGGTTCCTCAGCTGGTCTCCCTCAGAACACCTAGTGTCTTAGTTACTTTGCTAACCATGTGATAAGACACCATGAAAAGGCAACGTATATACAGAGAGTTTATTGGTTCCATGGTGGCAGAGTAAAGGCATAGTGGTAAGAACAGAAGCTGGGAGTATGCAGGGAGTAGAGAGAGCAAATTGGGACTGTGACAAGGTTTTGAAACCTCACAGCCCACCCACAGTGATGTATTTACTCCAGCAAGGCCACACCTTCTAATCCTGCCCAAATAGCATTGCCAAGCAGGGACCAAGACCAAGTATTCAAAAGTCCAAGACTATTGGGGGAAAATCTCTCCTCTCAGTCTGTCTGTTTCTCTCTCTCTCTCTCTCTCTCTCTCTCTCTCTCTCTCTCTCTCTCTCAGTCTGTCTCTCTCCCTCCTTCCCTCTGTGTTTTTCTGTCTCTCTGTGTGTGTCTCTGTCTCTCAGTCTCTCTTTTTCTCTCTCTCTCTTTCTCTTCTCTCTCATTTGTTTTTGTTTGTTTGTTGTGGGTTTTTTGTTTTTGTTTTGTTGTTGGTTTTTTGGTTTTTGTGGTTTTTGAGACAGGGTTTTTCTTTGTGGCCTTGGCTGTCCTGGGATTCACTCTGTAGACCAGATTGGCCTTGAACTCAGTTGGCATTTTTCATTGAACACAGCATACCTGGGATAAAAGGGTCACATGGTTCATAGGACACAGAATACCCAGTAGATAAACTACCACAGGGTATGTTCTTGCTCATCTTGACTGAGTCAGAAACAACCTGATTTCTAGAGAGAATCCATTTCCACTGCAATCTCCTCTCACACTTCCTGCAAGGACAGAGAGATCCTTAGAGGAGGTGGCCAGGGATCCACCTGCCACCTGCTGTGGATAATCAGAGTTGTACTAGGCTTGAAAATGAGAGAGAAGATGGCTTCCCCACCAGCAAAAGGTGGATAACAATTCTGACACCATTTGAACCACCGGGAGGGGCAGTATGAAGGCTCCAAGTGCAGAGACACAAAGCCCACTTGTCTCTCGCTGGGATCGTGGCTGCCAGCAATTCAGTCACTGGATGGGGCCTGTTAGCCTGGGCTCAGGGAAGGACACTGGACATCACTTGGAAAAACACAATGAATTCATGCATTTAACAGCTGCTTTCTCCGTCCCATTTCTGCCTCCAGACCTCACCAAAGCACTTCTTAAGGCTTCCCACCAAACCCATTACTCCCAAAGCAAGTTGGGGCTAATTATAAACCAAGGTTAAAGCATCCTTAAGGAACTCCCCGGGTGCTTTAATGCCGGCAGGGAGGAGAAGGCCCATTGTTGGTGGCTTTACCTCAGGTATAAGGAGAAAAGTGCATTTCCCTCCATTGGGAAGAAAAGGGCGCTTTCTCTGAGACAAGGTCTTGTGCTGAGTAGCCCAGGCTGGTCTCCAACTAATGGCAAGCCCACTGCTTCAGCCTCTTGAGGGATGAGATTACAGGTGTGTATTAACACATCCAACTCTCTATTGAAATACTAAGTACTACTTAACATCAGAAATACAGGCAAAGGGTCAAGTTTATTGAAAGTAATTTCAAAGTACTGGATCACACCTTTATCTACCTATCTTTTTTCTTTCTTTTTTTGAGACAGGAGCTCTCTGTGTAGTTCAGACAGGTCTTGAACTCATGATCTTCCTGCCTCTGCCTCCCTAATGCTAGGAATATAGGCATTTGCTACCCACATCCAGCCTTTTTTTTTTTTTTTTCATTCTTTGAATATACTAAAAATCCTTTATAAGTAAAGGACTATGGTTGTTATGCTATTCCATTGAGCATTTCTAGAAATACGCTAATGGTTGAAAAAAATGTTTGTTTTATAAGAAAATTTGAAATCGTGAGACTGAATTTCTTACCCTCAACTCCTCTCATTTGTCTCTCAAAATTCATCATGGGAAACAAGAAGTCCCTTTAAAATGCCAGCTACTACGGAGGCAGTATCGCACTTAGAACCAGAACAGAAATTCTGGTAAGTGTTTGAGGAATAGGTCCTAACCCTATCCCCCAGGCTGGCCTTGACTTCACCATCCTCCTGTCTCAGCTTTCCCACTGCCAACAAGCTAACAGATGCTGCTCGTCAGTGCCCATTTTCTCCCATGTTCCCTACAATCTCTTGTCCTTTCTCTGAGTATACCCACTCTACAGTACCTATCTCCTGACAGGAAAGCAACACAACTCCTTTTTTGGTACCAGAGGCAAAGGGTTTTCCACATCTCCTTTCTTTCCATTGACCACACCGTCTGTTCATCACAGCACCCGTCCAGTGACTCAGGCCTGCCCCCAAAGTCTATTCAGTGTCACCGGCTTCTTCTTTCCATTTACCCAATCCAGCCATGTACCTCCATACATAATGAAGAAATTCTCCATTTTCAAATTTGTTCAGATTTGCTGTCTGCTCACACATTAAACTGTGAAGGTCTGAGGTCAGCATCTCTTGAGTTTCTAGCAGCATACCCCAGCCCCAGGAATGCTACCTGACTTATAGTTAGCATCCAGGGACTATGCAAAAGTATAGGTGACTCTGTGCTCATCAGTTACCTAACTCTGTCTGCTCTACCCACTCCTCAGAGAATATACATAAGCATGCTTCCTACAAGATGCATGGCAATAGGAAAAGGGCCATGTTATCAGAAGAGAGAGTAGTGCTAATGCACTTTATAATCACAGGATTATGTAAACACCAGGATAGGAAAGGGACTGAAATCATCAATGCTGTGACAAGGGCTTGACATGCAAAGGTGTGAGCAGGATAGTAGGGCTTCTGAATGAAGGACCTCAGAAGGGACTCTGAGTTATCTGAAGGAACACAGGATAACCAAAGAGAACTGGATTTATTTTAACATCCAGGAAGCACATTCCACAAGAGGGAGGCGTAAGTGCCAAGGTCCTGAGTCAAACTGAGCTTGCAGAGTTCAGAAAACAGAAATGATGCCAGCACGGCTGGAGGAAAAAGGGAGGCAAAGGGGTGGAAAGAAGACAAATCTCGGGATCTCGACACACAGGGCCAGTTAAGCCACAACCAAGAGGTCCTAGGTAAAACATTTTGGAGGGAGGAGACATGTTGGAAATTTACCTGGCTGGGTAAGGATTAGAGAGCAGAAAGAGCAAGGAGTTAGAAGGCCACCAAGCAGGCTTGTAGGGAAAAGCAAAGCATCAAGCATATGTGTATGAGTGTTTGCCTGCATATATGTATACATACCACATGTATATCTGGTGCCCATAGCAGTCAGAAACAGGACCCACTAGAACTGGAGGTACAGACGTTGGTGAGCCACCATGGGGGGTGCTGGGAACTAAACACTGGTCCTCTCCTAGAGCAGTAAGTACTATTGGCCACTGAAACATCCCTCTGTGTCTCTTGTAGATCTCCTGAAAGCCTGGCTTCACAGGTGGCATCTAAAACTGTCCTGATGATCCACTGCCATGTCACATGTAATGCCTGGGCAAGTTCCCACATACACCCACCAACATGGGGATGGCAAAGGGCCAGAGATTTTTCAGTATCACTATGAAAAGCTTTTGAATCTCATGAACCTCTGAAAATATCTCTCCAGACCCCTTCATGTCCGTGGACCATACAGAAATAGCATTCAGAACAGCACTTCTTTGGAAAGAGCATAAAACAGTACACCCTCCCAACTAACACACACACACACACACACACACACACACACACACACAAACAAGTTCTGAACCATATTAATTCTCTGAGCCCTTTTCTCTTAGCTTCAGTGTTAAAACATGAACACACTAAGGATGGGTACTTCCTGGAGCTAACACAACTGTGTAATATCTAACATTACAGGTAGTGACATGGCTGTCAAGTGTTAATTCTGTGTTTCTCAGATGGCTCTACAACCAATCAATTGTGTGAGCCTCAGGCAAGCACTCAATTTGAACTCAAATCCAGAAGACTGGGAGAACGCTCCCTCTGGATTTTCTAAATTGACTTCAACTGAGTTAGGCCAGAAGCCATGGTTGGATTAGTAGAACCCAAAAGGCATTCCCACCAGCAGACACTTTCAGATCCTATCCGAAATTACCGCTATATGCATAAATCACACGCACTCACCAATAAGTCACAATAATTATAATTATCGCTGCTACAATGTTACTTAATGTATTGATAAAGGATGAGGCATCAAAAAATGAGAGATCAATTGACGAGCAGTTCAGTACAATGAGTCTTACTTTCATTTCCCTGTACTTAGTAATTTCATGCTTTGGACAAGATCTGAAGGCTCCACCAGATTGCCAAAGAGTTTCTTGTAATCCTGAAGCCAAGCACCTTTGGAGTGAAGCAATTCACTGTGCCTCTCTTGACAACAACTTCCTCTCTTTGAAAGAAACTGGAGACACTAGGTGGTGTAGTGCAGCTGACAGAGTGTTTTCCTAGTCTACAGGAACCCTTGGTTTGATCCCCAACACCGTCATGTAGCAGGTGAAGTTACATGCCTGTAATCCTAGCACTTGAGATGGAGAAGGGAGAGTTCAAAGTTAGACTGGACTGCAAGAGACTTGTCTCAAAAAAGGAAATTAGCGATGGGTGTGGTGGTATCCACCTATTCAAGAGGCATAGGTAAGACGATCCTAAATTCAAGGCCAGCCAGGGCTATTGATCTCTCTCTCTTTTTTAAAGGGGACTGGAATGGGGGCTCAGGGATTAAAGGGGTGCACAGTTCTTACGGAGGACCAGAACTCAGTTTCCAATACCACCTCAGGCTGCTCACAACCACCTGTAACTCCAGCTCGTGCATCTGTACCCACACACATATAAACATGATTACAAATAATAAAAAAGTATAACCTCTAAAAAAAAAAAATCAACTGAACCAGTCACTGTGAAATCCCCTCCCTGATGTCACACTCCAGCCTGAGGAATACTAGGCCCACCATGAGGCAGGACGGCAGAAGCAGGACCCAGGCTGAAAGCACCAGAAAGACCCAGAGTCTGGCATAGGTCTTAAATCAGCACTTGAGGATTTGCTCTACAAAGCCCGATGCTTGAGGCTAACTGGGGCAACCGAAGGAAACTGTTGGAGGGCTGACTGTGAAAGCCAGTGACTCCCGCCAAAGGTTTCCTAGCACACTATAGCTATAGATACCAGAAATCCCATCGTGCATCAGTGAACAGCTCTGCAAACAGGCCACAAAGAATATAATCTTTGTTCTCGACTTAAATAGCTGGTATGGAAGCCGACTTAGAAATATACTTAAGCTAAGTGTCCAGGGCTAAGGCAGGAGAATGGAAAGTTAGTTCCAGGCCTGCCTGGGTTACAATCGGGAGACCCTGACTCACAGAGAGACAGATTGAGAATGGTTGATTTCAAAGTTAAAGAATGACAAGCATGTTTGTCATAGCTATGTGCTTCAAGTTCAAATCTTAGTATTTTACATCTCTATTCACTTAAACATAAAAAGGGAAAGTAGCAGGCCTGCTTCTATGGATCTATAAATTCAGTTTCTTGGAAGGTTGAGGTGAGAGATGATAAGCTCAAGGGCTGCCTGGACTACTAAGGAGGGTCAAGGCTGATCTGGACAACCTAGAAAAACCAATGATGACAATTAAAGAGGCCATATCTGGGGATACAGCTCAATGGTGGAACCCTTGCCTAACACAAGGCCCTGCGTTCAGTCGCCAGTACTGTGAATAAGGAAAGCAGAAAATGAAAAGCGAAGGGAAACATAACGTTGCCTGGCTTCAGAGAATAGCAACACTTATTCCTAAGTACTTAGCACTCAGCTCTAAGCACCTCCTTCTGGAATACTAATATTGAGTACTGAAGTACTTACTCGAAAGAATTAAGTCTATCAACCCCCTTTCTGGATAACACAGAGGAACACAATGACCTTTTAGGCTCACTTAATACTAGAAGCCGCACTAGCTAGCATTGTGTCTGAGAACTAAGAAGCAGCACTACCTAGCGTTGTGTCTGAGAACTAAGGACTCCTAGACTTGTTCAGTCCCTTTTGAAAAACAACCAAGAGGAAACCAAACACAGGAGACAGAAGGGACTGTTACCTTCCCCAAGCACAATTTTAAGTGCAGATCACAGTCCCACTGTCACAGCAATCCTGCAGCCAGTGGCCGTGGCATGGCTACCTCCCATACAGCCGTGGGTCACCAAGAGCCTCAAAATGGCTACCCCATAGCTCCCTTCATCATCGGCCCTCCGATGTGACAAGTCCCACGGCAGTACAGCCACCATTAATACACCCAGTGGTATCCAAACAGTGCAGCCTCTTATCTTCTTCCAATAGGACCCATACTGGGACAAGTGAGGTGTCAAAGTTTAACTAGAAGAAAAGTGCATTAAGTCTCCAGAGCAGTTATCTTAGCCTGCTTTACAAGGGCACCCCAGCATCGCAAGTACATATGACTGAACCCCATGCCCATAGCAGGCATGTTCCAAGTACATGCTCTGCATTGACACTTACGAGAAGTTTAATTGATAGATTAGGCACTGTCAGCAATGGAACAGCAGCCAGTAATAATACAGAATAATGTACTAAAACATAAGTTGTACAAATGTGCTCCTGTTCTCTCTTATACCCCGTATCAGATTTGGGCCTTGGTCAACTATTGACAACTGTAACTATAGAGAGCAGAACTGTAAGGAGGATTACTACTTACCAGGCAAAACCCTCTGACTGGCAGAAATAAAAAAACACAACCTTCACTTGCCAGGATCCTTCCCCTGGGGAGACATAAACAAACATCTACCCCCTCTTTATAGGGCACTAATGACATGATTCCATCCAAGTCATACTTGGGGGAACCAATGAGTTCATTGGGCTTCCTTACAGAACATGAGAAGAGCAGGTGACCGCAAAGCAATCTCAGCACCAGAAAGTCTCACCCCAGCGTGGATGATCGACTTCCCCGTCCAATACCCTTGCACCCTTTACGTACGTACAATTAGGGCAGAACTAATACAATTAGCCATGCTGGGGATGGTGGTACATGGTTTTAATCTCAGCACTCAAGAGGCAGATTCACCTGGTCTACAGAGTGAGTTCCAGGACACCTAAGGCTACACAGAGAAACCCTGTCTCAAAAAACCAACCAGTCAGAAGGAGTCAGAGGGAAGGGCCAGGATCCCAGAAGAGAAACCAGTGACCTCCCTAAGCCTCCCTACATCACTAGTCAATAAAGCTGGTCTCCTGGCTGCTGGCAAGCAGTCTGAGCTGTTCTGCTGAAGAGGCTAGCGGTCTATAACACCTGGGGGGGGAGGGGCAAGGCAAGAAAGAAAGTAAGGGACGGCACAAGAGATTGCACTGAAGAGGGGCAGAGGTGAAGGAAGGAAGCAGAAGGCAGATCTGAACCCCAGGGGAAAGGCTGGAGTGTGGGATGCAGGGGGTGGGGTCCTGCAGATGGGCACAAGCACAAGAGAGTGAAGTCCCACAGAAGTGACCCTCCATGGAATACTGAACCTGAGATGAGTGGACTGTCTGCAGTGAAGAGTTCACAGAAGAGAGACTTCAGTGTGGAGACTCTGACAACTTGCCCCTCAGGCTCAGGCTCTCCTGCAGCCAGGAAAGGCTTCCAAACACAAGAGCGAGCGCAGACCCCCACAAACACTCAAGCCTGACTTGAGTGCATATTCTGTGCTCAACATCCACACCTACCAGAATCTGCTATGTCTGGTGAAGTAAATGTCCCAGATTACAGCCTGGAATAACTCTGCTAAGCTCTGTCCCTAGAAACACTATCTGAACACTTTCAATGCCCTCTGATAAATAACCAAAAACCTAACTCCAAAACATGGGGAAATACCGGAAACATTCTTACTCCCCATCGGAAACACACTTGTTGGGAACAACTTTTAACCAAGGTAAAGATAGAAATGACCCTTTTATAATTACTGATTAGTTACTGCTAAGAATGTTTAGCCACTAATTAGTACTCTATATTACTTAAATTAATTAATTTCTCTTGTGGTGCAGACGATGGAAGCCAGGGCTTTGGACGTGCTCTATGAGTGTCACACCCAACCCTTCATTTTTACAGTATTTCACTCACACAATGACCAGCTGCTTACTAGCAGGTATCTAGCCAAGTTACTTATCAAGACTAAGTCAGGATCTGGTGATCTGGGACTGAAGAAATCTCAACTATCCATATGACCTGCAGCGATGTGGAGAAGCAAAACTTCTAAAAGTAAAGCCAAATTAAAAAAAAAATAAATTTGGAAATACACACATATATATTTGCAAATATACATATGCAGGCTTTCAATCTGCATCAAATTAATAATATACTAAAGACGGAAGGGGATGCCTGAGTCCCGGTTACATAGGCACATAGGACTTTCGTGGATGAAAGAAGTTTAGATGTCACAGCAGACTATCTTCAGGCAGTGTTCTTGCAGGTCTAAAACGTGAAGGAAAAGAGGTGCGCTGACAGTAGTGAAGTGAGGGATTGCATTTCAAACATGCCAAGCGAGTGGACACGAGAGAAAGTGATAAAATGCTCACACAATACACTGGTTTATCCCAGAGGCTCCATTTAAAGTCTAATTGTCGTAGCAATCGTCGGGCTAAAGGTGAATGCTCCCTCCCTGACCTGGCTCAACGAAAAGTGAAAGTGGAAACTTTTTCCACCTGGGTCCAACCCCTCAACGCCAAGGTTTCAGATCCAAACCAAGAGGCCAGAGTTCAACAAAGACGGAGCGCTAGGGTACTGGAGTGAACACAAACGCCACTCGCTGGCGCGGGACCTACCCCCTTCCTGCCCCTGGGGGAAGCTGTGTCACACCTCTCCATCCACGCCTGTAGGTCAGATGGGTGTCCTCACACACAGCCCCAGGACCCCTTTGCCTTCCTTCCCACGCCACACACTTCCTGCCTCTAACATCACCTCTACTGGCAATTTCCCATTTTGTCTGTGACTGCGGTGGGGACTGCAGTACGAGGGAGGGAGGGTGAGAGACTTTGGGGCTTCCGAGTAGGATCTGAGAAAGGACACTGGCAAAGCGCACCATCCCACGTGCGGCCCTCGCTGGCCACCTACGGCGGTGGGGAGCCGAGGCGCTCCCACAGTGCGCGCTACTACAGTTGGGGTTCCGATGGGGAAGGATCAGAGTCCCCAAGCCTAAAAGCACTTTTACACCAGGGCGCGCTGAACTCCCGGGGCTGCAGCAGCGGGACCGAGTGGCCGACTGTGCGCCAGCTCCGCGGGGCCAAAGTGGACTCGGTGGCGCTCGGGCGAGGGTGGGGCGGGGCAAGCACTCACCAACCCCGTACTTCTGCCTCTTGGTAGGGATCCAACGGGCCATGGCGACGACCTCGCCCCGCGGCGCTAGCGGCTACAGTCACTGGTGCTCGGAGCGCCGCTGCGCCGGCCACACTCCTCCGCCATGTTCCGGCAAAACTTGGGCGACTTTGGCGCGCCAGCCGCGTCTACGCCGTCCCGCCTCGCTCGCGCCCGGGGCCCCGCACGCACGCACGCCCGCTCGCCCGCGGTCACCTGCTCGGGCCGCCGGCCGAGCAGCCCAGCGCGCCCTCCCCGGCGCCGCCCCGGCTCCTCCCGCTGGCCGCGCCCTCTGCGCCCCGGGGCCACCCGCCTCCCCCGCCGGCTCCGCCTAGCCCTGCTGGAGCCGCAGCCCGGAGCCGCCCGCCAGGTCCTCCCAGCGTCGGCTCTGCGATTCCCCAGCGCTCCCGGGCTGCGCCGCCGAGCGAGCGCGGAGGAGGAGCTGGTGAGAGTCACCGGTGGCCTCCGGACGCTCAGTAAATATTTGTTGAATGAATGAGCGGCGAGCTCCCGCCTTCGCCTCCGGGAGCGTCTGCAGCAGTCCGGAGAGCCGGAAGCCGAGCTTCAAGATCTGCAAGAGAACTGGTGCAAGGGATACGGGCGCTTCCGATGTATCCAATCTAGGAGACCCTTCGTTAGGACACTGTTGAACAGTGCTCCAATCTGGAAACCCCAAACACAGGGTCTTATTTCTCTCCAGTTGCAGCAACTCAGTCTTTTACACTAAGGGAAGAAGTTCACTCCAAGAGGTTCCCCTTTCCAAATGATCCCCTGCCTAGAAGGTACTCTTGTGGGGAGGACCCCAGAACTACCACTTCAAACCCCACCCCTGTCTTTTTCCAGCCTGGGACTGAGGACTTCAAAAGGCAGCAGCTATGTGTTGAACTACTCAGGGATGCTCTTGGCGCCCTCTGCCTGTGGGGAGACGCGCTTGCCTCTTGGAGAGACCTCCAAAATGAAGTAGAAGCTGCTTAGTGGAAGGACTCCTCACACTCAGAAGTAAAATTTCAGACTAACCAACCAGTTAGCTTCGCCATCTTAAAAAAAAAAAACAAACTCTTGTGGGAAATTGTGTTGTTCTTGGGGTCTGTGGAGGCTTTCTTGCCAGTTTGGAACAAGACAAGAACAGAACATGTAATTAAAACACACAGTAAAAAACAGAAATGCTTGATTAGAGATGAGTGAACTCTGGTGACCTTTTGCAAACCATGCCTGAATATATTTTTCTAAATCCTGGTTTTCCTTTTGAGAAAGTAAGTTCTGAACTTGGAGTTTTCGTTGAGAGAAACATAATAGGTACCTATTATGATCGTGCTTCGGCCGTCTTTCTTAAAGTGATTCAGTCACATCTCTTTTTTAAATGTCAGGTTTTTTTCTTGATTTCCTTTGTAATTTAAAATAGCATGTTCATTGTGTAGTTAATACTGAATGTTTAAAAAAAAAATAAGATCACCAAAGAATCTAAGCAATAGGAAATCAATCAACCAAACTACAAAGTGATCTACTGTACTAAATGGTTCTCAAAAGAAGAAATTAAACATGGCTAAGGAAACACTCTAAAAAGAAAAAAAGAAAGAAAAAGTTCCAACAGGAATCTATTTATAATATACAGCAAGACACATTTCCATCAGTGTAGACCTGACATCCATGAAGATTTCCACCGTCTCCCCCAAAATAACTTCTAGGTCAACGGCGTTATGATCAACTTAACCACCTAGGCTAGATAATTTCTCTTCATTCCACCATAAGTGACCTACTATGTGTTGGGCACTGCTCCTGGAATGTAGCAGTGAAGTAAATGAGACCCCTACCCTCACACAGCTGTTGGAAGAAGTTAAGACTTGAAACTAATGCATGCCCAAGGAGGCAAGGGCCACAGAGAGAAACCCTAGCCAGGAGCATGGGGAGTGTGAGTACCAGAGATTTACACAGAAGCATCTGGAAAGACATCTGAGATAAGGGGAGATTGAAGGGCAGAACTACAGGAAGTGAGGATGAACCCATGCTAAAGGGGGAAGTGTTTTGGACCGCCTGAACGGCAAACGCAAAGGCCACTGAGCAAGTCTAACAGGCTCCAAACTGGCAGAGTCCTGGACAGTGAGTGATCTGAGTTCAACAGGAAACTTGGTTCAAGAGGCACAAGTGAAGGAGGGCCATGACTCGGACAAGGACTTCCTGTGTTATTGCAAATTCTAAAGGTTTCGAGCTCATGTCGGTGGGGATACCAGACACTGTCCAACTGTGTCTGCTATGGTGTGAACCGACTCTAAAGGGCTAAGGATGCCAGTTAATGGACACAGCTGGAAATGGTAAGCGGCTGTGAAAAGGGCTGGAGACATAAACCGAAGGGGGTGCCAACAGGGAGACAGTGCGAGCAGTGAGGGAAGCTTACTGGCCTCTCTGCTTTACCAGCAAGTGATTCTGGAAAAAGCAGAACCAGAAAGAAAGAAAGAAAGAAAGAAAGAAAGAAAGAAAGAGCGAGCTTCTATTTTGTTGCTTTGGGGTTTTTGTTTTGTTTTGTTTGTTTGTTCGATTTGTTATTCTGGAATCTTTTCTCACACCGTATTCACGTAGGTTCTACAAACCTTGGCTTTGGTGTGTGAGGGAGAAAGTAAGTGAAGAATGACCCGGTGTTTGAATGACTGGTAATCACAGCTGCCATTTTTGTTTGTTGTTGATCTTCCATGAGATCATCCTTGTTCATATTCTTTGCTTTGGATCAAAGTTTACCTTTGAATATTTCCTAGGACTTACTTCCTCCGCCTCTCTCTGCTCAGCCACTGCTCCCCTGGACCTTTAGTAGCTGTCAACCTTGGTCTGGAACATAGGTCTGGGCTGCTGTGGAGCAGGAGCTGCCCAGAGTTGCCTCAGTCACCTATGTGCAGGGAAATGTATGATCTTTGTCCTTTACGAAAGCTTTTTTTTTACATTTAATGCACACTAGAGTGTTAATCCTTTTACTCCGTGGAACTTGGTTTCAACCAGAACCATGTCAGTCGATTGACACTTTGGTGTCATTCTAGGCTCTTTCCAAAACTCCAGGTTTGAATTTGGACTCCGGAGATTTCAGGCTTTGCAATGATTGATGCTTTTAAGAAAGTTGGAGGAAAATGGAAAGAAAGAAAAAAACCCTTCCAGGGTGTTTATTCTTTTTCCTCAGCAGACAGAAGTCCACCCACTGTTATATCAGTCGGTTCTATTCCCAGTTTGAAAGTCCATTTAAATCATAAAAGCACAGCTATTCAAAGTCTTGTTATTTAAATGAGGTTTAAAATTAGACACTTGGCCAGATGGGTAGGTGGAATAACAGCATGTTTCCCAGAATTATCTTTTCCCTCTTCCTCTGGTGTCTTTTCAGAAAAAAAGAAAAAAGAAAAGAAAAGAAAGAAACATTCCACAGTCGCAGCTATCTAGATTCTAAAGCCCAGAACGATACCAGCAACTCCTGCACACAAGAATACTCACTCGCATCTGTGCTTGTGGGAGCTCCAGAGAAAGAAACAAGGAGAGATGAATTTCCAGGCTCGGCTAATTGACCTGAATTCTGTAGCTATCCCTGACAGGACCTAATATAGGAGACTCAGACAGCTGGTCAGGGCTCTACTTTCCCCATTAACCAGGCTTATTTTACCAAGTTTGGCTGACACAACTTTCTTGTGAGAAGATATGGATTCTATTAAGGACAGTTTTGTGGGTGTTGGTTTTGGGTTTTTTTTTGTTGTTGTTTGTTTGTTTTTGTTTTTTCTATGTTTGCTGCTAGAATTACAGGAAATAATAAGGATACAAATGATGACTAGGTCTAAGCAGAGGTTGGTGGGCATTTACAGGCAAATGCAGTGGGGTAAGTGATGCCCTGGGATTTGGGACCCCTGAGATGAGCAGGGCAAAGGGGCTCCTCTTTCGATCCCCAAAAGCAGTTTCTCATACATCCCGGATATTCTCACGTGACTCTGTAATGCCAAACAGTGCAGATGCTGAGCACCACCAGATCATCTTCAGGTTTGCCAGCTGGCTTTGGATGGGGCATGGACCCCAATAGTTAGAAAGACAATAATCATAGTTTTTAAACCATTCCTCTCCTGAACCCCTTATGGGAAGATTTATGTTTGGCTTAATTTAACCGTTTACACAACAAAACAAGACACTTTCAGTTTTATTACTAGGACGTTCTTGTCGCATATGTTTACTTAAGTTGGTCCCACCTTTCAGAGGATGATATGAGCATTAAGAAATCATTAATTAGCTGGACAGTGGTGGCACATGCCTTTAATCCCAGCACTTGGGTGGCAAAGGCAGGTAGATTTCTGAGTTCAAGGCCAGCCTGGTCTACAGAGTGAGTTCCAAGACAGCCAGGGCTATACAGAGAAACCCTGTTTCGAAAAAGAAAAAAGAAAAAAGGAAAGAAAAAAAATAATTAATTTATTTGCTCAGTGGCTGGACATGGCACCATGGTGTGCTCTAACCCCAGGGACTCTATAGGAGACCGCTATGAAACAGGAGCACCCCCCACTCCCCAAGCTTTCGGGCCAGCAAGCTGAAAACTACAAAGAAATCCTATCTTAAACAAAGTATAGGGTAAAGACTGACACTCAAGCTTTCTTTTGACTTTCGCATGTGAACGTGATACATACACACCAGCAGTCACACGCATGAATGCGTATACACACACACACACCAACACAGACACAGAATTTTAAAGTAATCATTAGCTTGTTGAAACTATAATATGTTCACAGTCATATGAGGCAGATGAAAGCTCTTTGATTTAAAAAGAACTACGTTTATATAGTTTGAAATATTATATATGGTTTTTGAAAAAAATCTTCCTAAAGCTTGGCATGGTCATACAGCCCTGTAATCCTAGTACTCAAAAGATGGAAATAGGATGATCAAGAGTTCAAGACCAACCTAAGATACATGAAACTCAGTCTCAAGAAACAAAAAATAGGAGCTGGAAAGACAGTTCCATGGTCAAGAGCATTTACTGCTTGGGGAGGAACCAGGTTCTGTCCCAGCCATGCAAGGCGACCCAAACTCCAGATCCAGGGCATCTGGCATCTTCTTCCGACCTCTGTGGTCCCTGCATGTATGCGGGGCACACAAACGGATGCTGGCACACACATAACATAAAACAATAAATAAGCCCTTTAAAGCAAACTTAGTAAAACTGTTCAAATGAGACTGTTTCAAATGAAACTTAGGACGTGACATGGGAAGCTCATGAGCTATGAACAAAGCTGGATATTGTCTGCCTAAACTTGCTTTTATCTGTAGTAGGAGTGAAGGTCCCCGCAGCTCTTGATCCCAGTGACACTTGGACTATATTGTCTCCATGACTGTCACATTCAGCAGTTCTTCCTGTCACTCTGTCACAAAAACAAAACTTGATCTAGAAATTTTATTCAGTGTCGGAACAATTTTGAAGACGCTCACCATTGTGGAGTAATAAAGGTGTGGGAGTAGCCAAGCTTATCCCTGGTTTCTTTACTACCAGTCCAATCCTTCAAGGCAGGTAAGGGTGGGATTGTTACAGACACGATACATGCAGTGACTCAACGAACGGTTCTCAACCTTTATAATGTTGTGACCCGTTAATATAGTTCCTGATGTTGTAGTGACCCCCAACCATAAAATTTTGTTGCTATTTCATAACTGTAATTTTGTTACTGTTATGAATTATAAGTATCTGATATGTGACTCCTATGGGAGTCATGACTCACAGGTCGAGAACCACGGATGTAACTCTCGTTCTCTTCACCTTACAAATGTGGAAATGGTGGTTTAGAAGATCTAACAAAGGCCTGCACAGTTTATTATTGTCAGACAGAAGTAAATCCAGAGCACTGCTGGAAACTGAAGAGCACTGGCTCTTTTCTGGAAAGGTGTGTGTGTGTGTCTGTGTTCACCTTTGTTGACCATAATAGGGACTTTGTTGCAATACCTTGACTCTGCACGGTGGCAGGAAAGCATCAGTATGTAAGTGAATGTCTAAGGCAGTGCTTCAATAGACCTTATTTGTATCTGAATCTCACATAATCTTTCTATGCATGAAATACCCTTCTTTGGATTTTATTCCCAGTCATTTTAGGAAAGTGAAAGACAACTCTAACTCTTGGCTATATAAAAGCAACAGACAAGCTGATTTGGCCCTTGGGCCCTTAACAAAACCAGGATCGCCACCACCCTTAGGTGGGTGGGAAGGCTGGGACACATCTGGAGTAGGATGACAAAGGAAGAACTTTCTCACTGGAAGTATGTGCATGAGGGGTTGGGAGAGAAGTCACCGGGAGAAAAGAACCCGAAGCAGACTTAGAAATCGCAAGGCAGAGACTGTGGAGAGGGTCGTGAATGTGTTATCCCAGCTCTCTGGAGATGAAGGCAGGAGAATGGCACATCCATATAATGACCTCTGTAATAAAACATTTTCCCAATGAGAGAGACGGAGAAGGTGAAGCGGTGGGGTTGGAGGCCAGAGACTGTGGTGTGTCTAAGTAGTGACAATCCAGGTTCTCTCTTTGTTATTATTATCTTCTGACCTAACCCCTTGGAAGTCTATCCTGAAGGATGGCAAATGATGAACATTGTGACGGTTTGCATATACTCGGCCCAAGGAGTGGGCACTATTAGGAGGTGTGCCCCCGTTGGAGTAGGTGTGTCACTGTGGGCGTGGGCTTAAGACCCTCATCCTAGCTGCCCTGGAAGTCAGTATTCTGCTAACAACCTTCAGATGAAGATGTAGAACTCTCAGTTCCTCCTGCACCATGCCTGCCTGAACGCTGCCATGTTCCCACCTTGATGGTAATGGACTGTAAGCCAGTCCCAATTAAATGTGGTCCTTAGAAGAGTTGTCTTGGTCATGGTGTCTGTTCACAGCAGTAAAACCCTAACTAAGACAATGATGATGGTGATGACAACCCAACCCTCTGTGAGACAGTGGCACACACAAGAGAGCTTTAGTAGCCATAGCAGACACCTCCAGAGAGGACAGGGGCACCTCAGTGGATGACCCTACCATTGCCACCACTTCCAGAGACTGGAACTAGAAGGAAATGTCACAATACCCATGACTAGACTAGACAGCCAGATAGGTGTGGCGATTTCACCTGATGAAGGCTAGGCAGAAGAAAATTGAATAGCTAGGTTGATTTGTGAGTCCTTAGAAGAATGGCTTGGGATCTTCCAGAAATACCTGAAGGGCTTAGAAAGCAGAGTAGGCATGTTCATGATCAACTGGCCTGCAAAAGCTACTTGTTACCCTACCTGCTCTTTAACCCTAAGATTCATGGCTCTGAATGTCGGTGTGTGTGTGTGTGTGTGTGTGTGTGTGTGTGTGTGTGTGTGTATGTGTGTCTCCTTTGGGGAGAAAGGGCAGACATAATAAAAGTGACTCAGGGCTTTAGAGGCTGTTAATTTGCATGGCGAGAGTTTGAATGAATTCCCTTATCTTGGAAGGTGCTCTTTGAAATTGTGCTTGCAAAACCCTTCCTTGAACAGTGTAAACTAGATCTAGGTTAGCATGCTGGCAGTGCTAGGAACTGTCCTCCGAGTACTCTGGTCTCAAGATGGAGCTTCATCCAAGTGCCTTGCTCACTTTTGGGCACGACTCCGGACTCCGGAACTCTTTTCTTTCAAGATAACCAACTGTCTTTAAGTACTTTGCAGGAATTGCCTGACTCAGTGGGGTAGTTCTGGCAGGAAGATTCCTGGAGTTCATTGCTTACTTGGTTTCTTAGTCATCTTACTGTGGCCGTCATGTTCTTATTTAAACAGCCCCTCCCTCCCATAACATTACACCTCAGGGTTTGTTCCCTTAAACATTGCATACCACATTTGCAGAGAGCGCCTGAGGAGGAGAATTAACCCACCTCAGTTCTTCCTGGATGCCAACCCTACTTAGAAGTGGTCTGTTGTTAATGCCTGCCCTTGTTAAAGTGGGACACTCAAGTGCCAGGCAAACCCTGGGAGGTGATTTTTATTTTTCCTGTGATTTGCCCAAAAGTTTTCTCAGAATCTCAGTCTGTGTGTTTGCAAATTGCTCTTGTAATTCTTTGCCTTGGTGCAAGGGCTAGAATCTTCACAGTGGCAGACAAATTCGAAGAGAAGGAACTACATACCCAAATGAGAACAACCGGAAAATTCCAACAGCCAGACAATAAGCTCAATCTTCTGTTTTAAGTAGAAGTGCACGGACAAGAAGAACGGCCTAGAAGGAAAAGGAAAAGACTGGGCGTGGTGGCACACACCTTTAATCCTGACAACTGGGAAGGAGAGGCAGGAGGATCTCTGTGAGTTCCAGGACAGCTAGGACTACATAGAGACCCTGTCTCAGAAGGAAAAGGAGGAGGAGGAGGAAGAAGAGAAGGAAAGTATAAGCACACGCAGTAAGAACTAAGAAGGATCCAGAACCACAGGTGTAGAGAAACCAAAGTATATCAGACAGAGTGCAATCATGTACAAGTCTTATAAAATTAACTGTAAAGAATCAAAATGTAAAGTATTTCCCTGGGAAATGTATATTTTTTTAAAAAATGAGAAAAAAGAAAGAAAGAAAAGAAAAGAAAACCCAAGCCTAAGTTAACTAAATATAAACAGCAAAGAAGTAACAGGAGTAAAAATACTACTTGTAAAAAAACATGCCTAACTGAAACAGCAAATACTTTTGAATACTTGAAAAATAAGTCAGTTAAATACATTTACTCTCTGTGTCATCTATACAGATAAATGTATAAATCTGTTTACATTTTCTGTTGATATGATAAAAGCAACATGACTAAAAGCGACCTAAGGAAGGAAGGGTTTAATTTAGTTTGGAGTTCCCAAAGAGTAAGAGTCCTTCATGGCAGCAGGCATGGTGGGGACGCATGTCGGTGTGTATGGGGCAGGCTTGGGGCAGGCTTGGGGCAGGCTTGGGGCAGGAAGAGGAAGCTGAGAAATCACATCTGAAACAAAAGCTCAAAGCAGAGATAGGGGAGGGAGGGAGGAGGGGGGAAGGAAAAAGGGAGCAGTAGGGTGGGGCTATATAATCTCTAAGCCTGACCTCACCAAGGCCTCACTCCCTAAATCTTTACCACCAACTGGGAAGCAAGTGTTCAAATACCCTAGCCTGGGGGGAGGGGGGGAGACGGCTGGGGGGGGAGACGGCTGGGGGGGGGGACACACTCCTCATTCAAACCACCATACTATCCATGCAGAAAGGTGGAAAATCTCCTCATTTATCCTTTAAAATGACCTTAACCCTATTTGAAGTCCCTGTTCTGTTCTGATTCCAGGAAAGGAGGGTCACGGAAGGCTGGAAGGTTAAGAACTGAAGGAACTGTAGACAGATAGGACGCATTTTATTCACTCTGGGTGAAAGCCACTAATTCAGGCAGCCACTGCAGGTATCAGGCAAACCCGGGTATATATATCCATACAGCAAAGAGGCAGCACATAGGCACACAGGCCTACAGACAGACAGACAGACAGAGGCTTGTGAAGACAAAGGTTCAAGCCCTAGCGTCTGACCTCAAGGCTGTATTTATACAGGACACACACAAAAGTGACATTCTGCCAGAAATGGTTATATAATTACATCACTGCTTACATTTGGGGTTCCCCAGACATCCAGTGTTGACTCACAGCCCCCCTGCCCCATGTCCAGTGTCAGCCATATTTTACCTAACTCATAGAAGAGATGCATCTCAGTACCATGTGGTCTAATCATGTCCAGTCCTTTACAATCTTCTGTTCCCAACACCCTAGCAGTAAACTTGTTAAAACATATGGCATGAAACCAGAGATGTACATTTCCATATGTATATAGAACAGAAATACCACTACAGCAGAGATCCAGAATTAAATACTAACGAATCCCACCAGGCAGTGCGTGGAAGGAGCAATATCGAATGAATTATTGACTTTTATTCTAATAGAATGGCAAAAAATCTGTCAACAGAATATCTTATCAGAAGGTCAATAGACACAAGTCCAAGGATCAGCTAAAAGATGTGTAAAAGACATTTACAAGGCCAAGGGCTAAAGGCCTGGTCCTCAGCTCAGTGCTATTGAGACGTGTGGGGACCTTTAAGATAGAAGATAAGCCAGCAGGAGATTGGGACGGAAAGGGGCTGGGGGACTGCTTTCTAAGAGTATTGTGGGACACTGGTTTCTTCTCTCCTTCCTGTGATGTCTTTTTACCTCACAGGATCAGTCATTTCATAGATTCATACTCTCATGGTGACAACTATAAAAATAGGAGATGGGGACTGCTTGGAGGAAGTAGGTGACTACAGTCACCCTTGACAAAGGCCTGTTGTCCCCTGCCCTTTCTCTGTCTGTCTCTAGTCTCTATTTACTCTCAGCCACAAGTGAGCTGGTTTGTTCTATACCATGAGAATCTGCCTTCCCACAGGCCAGGAGCAAAGGATCCAGCTGGCCAGGGGAACTGTGAACTAGAATAAATATTTCCTTCCTTGAAAGGACTCCTTCAGGTGTATCGTCACTGTGAGCAAAGCAAGCAAGCAAACAAACATCAAAACTGGCTAACATGACCACATATTAATAATTGATGGTAGTAGATATCTGTAATTCCAGTAACTGTGATGTTGAGGCAGGAGGATCATAAGTTTGAGATCAGCTTTGGTTGCATTAGAAAAGCACTAAAAGATCCTTGGCTGGAGCTAGGCTCTGTGGTACAAACCTTTAATCTCAGGACTTGGGAGGCAAAGGCAGGTGGATCTCTGAGTTCAAGGCCAGCCTGGTCTACAGAGTGAGTGCCAGGACAGCCAGAACTACCCAGAGAAAACCTATCTTGGAAAACCAACCAACCAACCAACCAAATAAATTTAATTGTATACATTAAAAAGAGATCCTGTGTACATGGTGCATTTGAGGCCAGGCTATATCTAAGAGACCCTGTCTCAACCACCTCCCAAATAAAAACTGAGAGAGAAAGAGATAGGGGTGGGGGTGGGGGGCCCTGAAGCTAAAGCAGCTTCTAAGAAGCTATAACTAATGAAAAGGGAGAGATGGGAACGGCAAGAACGGGAGTAGACCAGGTTGCCCTTACTTGCTGACAACAGAGGTGACCAAGTCAACATTTTTGAATGAAGCAAAATCCCATGAAAAGAAATGGCCATAAATGGTTATAGCATTGAGGTGGTCAACTTGCGGAAGCTCTGCACTTAAGAATGCTTCGATATTACTATAGAGAGCAGTTTCTTGAAATGATAAGAGTTTACCTCTCTTTGGGTCTTTGGTGGATTTCTTCCTTTTGCCTCATGACATAGCATGGATTTCCTTGCCAGGGACTAGCCTTGTACACTTGGACTTCTCAACAGAGTCATAAACAATAAGCTGCTTCCTCCTCCCCCTCCTCCTCCTCCTCCTCTCTTCTTTTTATAAAATACCAAGTCTGTAGTAATCTGTTCCATGAGCAAAACCAGACAAAAACATTTGAGCACACTCCCTCCCACGGGTACCAACAAGTGCATAAGCGAGCACACACAAACCAGTCCCTTCATGAAATCTACTACGATGTTGAAATGCATGATCTTTCAATTTCTGCAAATTCTGTTCCTCTTCCCCAAAATATTCACAAACAAGTGCAGAGGAGAATTTGACTGCCAAAGGCTATTACTTGATTTGTTACAGAAGAGTCTAAGCAGATGGAGCCAGAGGGCTGTCTTTTGCTTGTCAGTGGGAACTCCCCTGGGTGGAAGAGCCTTGCAGTAATGTGAAGTGACATTTTGAACTCTTCCAGCAAAGTGGATGGCATGGCCGACATAGTAGGCATTTCCAGGGCCTCATCCTTCACCTCCCCACCCAGAGCGAGCCGACAGCCCTGACCCTGCGGTAGAGGTGCTATTGTGATCTCTGTCAGCATTGCCTTTCTGTACAAACCACAGAAGTCTCTTCACAAGTGAGGCCATAGTAGTTGCACAATAGATTTTGCACAGAGTTTTCCTAGAATCGACTCTCAGAGAGCATCTGCTGAGTGGGTGCCCAGACCCAGTGTAGGAGGGACCCTCGTTGTCAGAGGTCACCTGTGGCTTCCACGGCGGGTGGAGAAGGAGCCGTTGCTGGTTGCAGAAGCCGCAGCATAGGAAATTAAATACAGGAAGATACTTTTAAAAGCATGAAAAAAAAAATCTAACTTGATTAGAATTACCATCATTGCTAAATGACCCAGGAGCCTGTCCATCAAACAGGGGGATGATCTCAGTCAGCACTGTATGAATTTTCTAATAAACATACGTCCTGTAGTATCCAAGAAGGACATAGCGTGATCTTTCACGCTTAGGATTATAGAAGACCATGGTTGTGGAATATTTTTGTCTCCCTGGTACATAGTAGACAAAGATCATCAGATATGGGGAACAAGTTACAGAAAGAGAGCCAAGCTTCAAAACAGACTCAGGAAATCAGTCCGTAGCAATTTGTGGGTTTGTCCGTAGCAATTTGTGGGTTTTGAATAGAAAGAATTCACTATATATTACTGAAAATAGCTTATGAAATTGTGAATAGCGTACTATGCATATTATGGAGGAATGGTAAAAATTAGCAGATCAAGGAGACAATGTTGCTATTCTCAGAAAAGAAACGTTGTTTGGAGGAGTCGCTGTTAAAAAAAAAGAGCCAGGCACAGTGTAATACTAGATAGATATGGTGCTGGTGCCACCTGCTGTTGTAATTATGAATTGCAGTTACCCAACACCTGATCTAATCTGTTGCCCTGAATGTAGAAGGGTTTTGGGGAAGGGAGTGGGTAAGAGACTCAGGGAGGCTGTATGGATCAGATCTTCCCTGTCATCCTCTTAATGACCAGGGGGTACAAGAAGGGCTTATGGGACCTGCCTCTGCGTACATGGCTTTCTGTCAAACTTCTGTTAGTGACAGAACACAGAGGCCAACAGTTCCTAAGGCAGCAGTTCTCAACGCTCCTACTGCCATGACCCTTTAATACAGTTTGTCATGTTGTGGTGACCCTCAACCATAAAATTATTCCCATTGCTACTTCCTAACTGTAAATGTGCTGCTGTTATAAATCATAATATAAATATTTTTGGAGATAGAGGTTTGCCAAGGGGTTGCAAGCCACAGATTGTGAACCGCTGCTCTGAGGGATTCCAAGGTGTATTGCTAAATATAATACTATTTCCTGTCAAGCTTTGAAAAAACAAAACAGAGGGCAGGAAGCAGCTGAGAAATTAAAGAAATGGTGGAAAGAGATCATCAGGACAGCAGATCCAAACAGCCAGGGGCAGTAAGTTGTGGGAAGTGTAGCCAGAGCCAGTTACTGCAGCCTCAGGATATCTGCATGAGAAATCCAGGCAGCTGGTTACCTGGAGTCCAGGCAACTAGAGGCAAGGGGTCAGGGCTCCAGGACAGTATGTGTTGGTCTCAGAACCTCTCTGAGAGCAAACAATTCAAAACCAGAAATGACGGCTCCAATCTACCCAGTATTTTTGATACAAAAAAAAAAAAAAATGCTGCCTGTGGTAGGTCATTCTGGACAATCTTTTTAAGTCCCTCTGTCCCCTTCTTCCTCTCAGCCGATGTGACCTTGGTAGCAAGGTAATTTAACCCTTTTGTGAACAGTTGACACTCTTAGCTGCCAAGTTCCATTTTTCGTAAGCAAGTTGAAAATGAGATGGAAGGCTCACCTACCCAGGGACCGGAAGCTTCCAGTGACATCAGAGCCATGCACCCAACTTAACAAAATGTTCTGGAAACCCATCAATGTTTTACCATGAGATGGTATGTTTTTCCTTATTAAGTTTGCAGAATATGCCCCTAGTCAGAAAGACCATATTTTGTGTGTCCATTCATCTGTTGATGGACATTTGAGTTGCTCCCACCTCTCTGCTGTGGTGAATAATGCAGAGGTTAGCACTAGTATGTGGCTCTTTTTTGAATTAAACACACACACACACACACACACACACACACGCACACACATTCAACGCTTTATTACATTACTTGTTTGGTGGGGGCAGGGGGGCCATGCATACCACAGTGTCAGCATGGGAGGTCAGAGACTGCTTGCCAGAGTCTGTTCTCTCCTTCCACACTGGCTCCTGAGGACTGAGCTCAGGCTGGTAGGTTTGGTAACAAGCACGTTTACCGTTGAGCCAGCTCAGCCACTCTGATTATTGTCTTCTGTTTTTTTTTTTTTCAAAATGGCCGCACGGCTTTAAATCCTTACCTTTTATCAGTTCTTTTAGAAGTCATGCAATGTGTCTGTATTCATGCCCTCCTCCCCTCCCCGGCCCCCCATCTACCATCTTTTATCACCAACTTACTTTGTGCCTTTTTCCCCCCACCCATCAGTCCAGTTTGCACTGCTCATATATTTCTGAATGTGTGTCTTCTGCTGGAGTCTGGTTACCCCACTGAGGGGAATATGCTTCAAGCAAACTGACTCCCATTTCTGGGAGCTATTGATTGCCAGCATCTTTTCTTCTAGGGGTCAGACTTTGTGTGTACCTCACCTCTCCATGATGGGATTTGCTCTGGCTTGAGCTTGCATGAGGTTTGTGGATACTGTCATAGTTCTGTGTTCAGAGGTGCAGCTGCCCTGATGTGGTTATTCTGGTTCTGTCTAAAAACCAGAGTTGGGGCTGGGAAGATGACTCAGTGGTTAAAGTGAGAGGACCCAAGTTCAGGCCTCCAGAAGCCACTTGAAAGCTGACCACAGTAGCATGAACCTGTAACTCCAGCCCCAGGACAGTTGCCATGTCTATCTGTACTTTCTACACTTTTCCTCTGTGAAAGCATTTTTGTGCACCTAATTTTTGGTTAGAAATATTGTTAATTTTGGGGGTTTTGTTTGTTTGTTTGTTTGTTTTAGACAGGGTTTCTCTGTATAGCCCTGGCTGTCCTGGCACTCACTCTGTAGACCAGGCTGGCCTCGAACTCAGAAATCCGCCTGCCTCTGCCTCCCAAGTGCTGGGATTAAAGATGTGCGCCACTACTGTCCGGCAAATATTGTTCATTTTATATTGTTAAGAACCCATTTTCTGTAACTACAACAGAAACTGACTGTGTGCTTTGTCCACAGCAGCAGCTCTCAACCTTCCTAACACTGAGATGCTTTCTTCAGGCTGAGGTGACCCCTTTCCTAGTTAGGAGTTCATTTCTGTGAAGAGACACCATGACCATGGCAACTCTTATAAAGAAAACATTTAACTGGGGCTGGCTTACAGTTTCAGAGGTTTAGTCCATGATCATCATGGCAGGAAGCATGGTTCCATGCAGGCAGAATGGTGCTGGAGAAGGAGCTGAGAGTTCTCCATCTTCATCTGCAGGCAGCCAGGAGGAGAGTCTTTTTGGTACTGGGCAGATCCTGAGCGAAGGAGCCTTCAAAGCCTCACCTCCTCCAATAAAGCCACTCCTAATAATGCTCCTCCCTATGGCCAAGGATTCACACACATGAATCCATGGGGGCCAAACCTAATCAAACCACCATAACCCCCAACCCTAACATTATCCCTGTTGCTACTCCATAACCGTAATTGTGCTCCGGTTAGGAATCATGGTGTAAACATCTGTGCTCTCCTGTGGTTTAGATGATGCCTGTAGAAAGGTTGGTCAGCCCCCCAAGGGGTCGAGACCCCCAGGTTGAGAGCCCAGATCTATAGATTGATTCTGAGATTGAACAGAGTTTCAGTGGGATGATTAGAATGGAATTGCCATTAGGTCTCAAAGGTGCAGTCTTGTTTTTTCATTCAAAATATAACTTGAATGAGGTCTACTTTTCCCTTTTTCTTTTTAATTTAGTTTTATGTATATGAGTGCTCTATCTGCATATACACCTGCATCCCAGAAGAGGGCATCAGACCCATTACCGGTGGTTGTGAGCCACCATGTGGTTCCTGGGAATTGAACTCAGGACCTCTGAGACATCCCTTCAAGCCCCCCT
>JADRCH010000013.1:10397297-10482707 GCA_019843965.1 Rhynchomys soricoides
ATGTGGTTGCTGGGAATTGAACTCAGGACCTCTGGAAGAGCTGTCAGTCCTCTTAACTGCAGAGCCATCTCTCCAGCCCATTTTTTTCCCAAGAGTCCTTTTCTATTATTCTAGAATAACTCCCTCAGTAATTTTTCTCAGAAGTTCAGCAATGAAGAATACATTTCTGGCCCTTCCCTTCCTTTAAAGTCACTTGAGAGTTTGGCTAAATATAGAATACTCAGCGCAAAATTAAATCTCTCAAAAATTAAAACACTAAAATGTCCAGGGATATTTTTTCTGTCTCGTTGTCTGCAGCTTTTCATGTGCTGACTTTGAGAACAGAAAGTGTAGCCTGCAGCTATGTCCTCTGCCAAAACTCTAGGAGTACAGTTATTACAGCTGATTGGTGGATGACTAGTCTCTGGCGTGCTCTGGTGTGGCATGTTTCTCATTAGCACACTGGCCAGAGCATGAAGGTCAGCACCCGTGCTGGTCTGAATGGGAGATTCTCCTCACCGGCTTATGGAGCAGGCGCTTCATTGCCCTCTGATAAGCTTCGTGGAAGTGACGGGACTCTGAGGTCTTTGACTTAGTCAGTGCATGAATCCTTTATTTTAAGATGGCATTGCTAGGATGTGGTGAAAAGTAGGAGACAAGACCAAGTTACAAAAAGTCAGAAATCGGGGCGGGGGGTGGGGGCTGAGCTCCCATCCTCCTTCCCTGCCTCCATTCCTGAGCAACCGCCATTCCGCTGTCTTCTAGAAGGTTGACAGGTTTTTTTGTTTTGTTTTGTTTGTTTTTTGTTTGTTTTTGGTTTTTCGAGGCAGGGTTTCTCTGTGTAGCCCTGGCTGTCCTGGAACTCACTCTGTAGACCAGGCTGGCCTCGAACTCAGAAATCCGCCTGCTTCTGCCTCCCAAGAACTGGGATTAAAGGCATGTGCCACCACTGCTCGACAAGGTTGACAGTTTTAGTTACTCTCTATAAATGAAAGTTTGAAATATTTGCCCTCCAGTGGTGGACTGATTTTAGTCAACAAACTGTCTTCTAGGTCTGTTACAAATAGCAACATCTCTTTCCTTCTTCATACTTTATTGTAGATGCCCATCACCATGTGTTTTCTTTTTGTTTTAATGTGCTCATTTATAGGTGAACATGGCGGCTATGCCCACAGTGTGGCTGTTGTGAATAACGCTGTAGCACTCACAGGAACTTGAGAGCACAGACACTTCACTGTGGCTCTGGTTGCCATTGTGAGTAAGTCCCAGAAGCGGAGTTGCTGGATTCCCAGGTAATAACATTAGATTTTTCTGTCTACTTGCTTCTGGGTCCTTGACTTTTACCACTGTCCGGTTGCTCTCATTAACTATGCAAGCCCTATTATTTAGGATGTTTGCTAAAAGGAACATTGTGATTCGGATGGAAAGTGTTTCCCCAGAGTGTTCCTATGCAGAAGGTGTGGCCTTCAGAGCTAGTTGACAGGTGACGGTGTTGTGAGATTGCTAACTTCAATGGAGTTAGTTCATACTGAGTAGGTTGCTATGGGGTAGGGCCAGGATGGAAGAACAAGGCCACTGTGGGTGTGACTTTGAGGGGTGTATCCTGTTGCTGGCCTCCTCCTGACTGCTTAGCTGTCACCAGGAGAGCCTTCTTTGTCACACCCGACTGCTGCCAGCACAGTCCAACTCTTCACAGGCCCAAAGCAATGGAACCTGCTGACCTTGGCATGTAGCTCTAAGACAGCAAGCCAAAATAAACCAGTATTTCCTTTAAATTGTTTGCTCAGATACGTTGTCATAGCAACACAGGAGAGTGACTGACAGAGGAATCTACTCTCCCTCTAAAATGAGGTCAGGGTCAGCCATTCTACTTTTTTGTTCTACCCTGTTCTAAGTCTGTATGTGGTATAAAAGCAACTAAGATAAAACAAAATTACAGTAAGATTATGAAAATTATTTTCTTGTACACATTTATTATTATTGAGATGTGTTTCTGTTATAATTTGAAAAAATACATGATTTAAAAAAACAATGATTTTTTTTCCCCTAAAAATTGAGAACATCCCACAAGTTAAAATCAAGCTGAGCTCCTGCCCTCACATAGTTGCTAGCACACTAAGTGCTCACTCAGTACAACAGTAGGCACTGTCTAGTTACCTCTGGTTTAGACAACGAAACACAGAGGGAGTTATTTACTTGCACAAGCTAACACAGCCAGTGATAGAAATCAGAACAGATCATTAGAGTGGGGGTTTCTGAAACATTCCCCATTGCGATCCCTTTTCATTCAAGAAGTTTATATAATCCTGTGGTTAAATTTGAGTATGAAGAAGTTAGTTTCATCATGATATTGTTATTCGTACATACTCTGTTCTGGTTTTTTTTCTTTTTCTTTTTTTTTTTGGTTTTTCGGGACAGGGTTTCTCTGTGTAGCCCTGGCTGTCCTGGAACTCACTCTGTAGACCAGGTTGGCCTCGAACTCAGAAATCCACCTGCCTCTGCCTCCCAAGTGCTGGGATTAAAGGCATGTGCCACCACTGCCCGCCACCACTGCCTGCCACCACTGCCCGCCACCACTGCCCAGCTACATACTCTGTTCTTGTTGCCGCCCCTTCCAATGCCCTCCCTGTCTTCCTGCTCCCTCTCACTGGCCCCTCCTTCCCTCGGCGACATATCTTCTGCGGTCATGTCGCATGCATTTTGTTATTCTATTACCTTCTTGTCTCTCTCCCTCTTCCTTAAAAGGGATCCCTTTTCCACCTTTCATGGTCCCCTTTCTAGTTGTATGACTTACACACACGCACGCACGCACGCACGCGCGCGTCTGTCTCCCTCTTGCTTGTTGACTCTTGTTTTCGAGCTCTCTTCCCCTAGCCCTCTCAGAACGTGGATATGAAGGAAAATACGTGGTATTTATTTATCTTTCTGAGCCTGGCTTATGTTGCTTAACATAATAATTTCCAGTTCTATCTATTTTTCCAGCACTGCAGTTTTCTTTGTGGCTGAATAAAATACCATTGAGCATACATTTGCTCTATCCAGTCATCTGTTGATGGACATCTAGGCTGATGTATTAGTTACTTTTTCCTTGTTGTGATAAAATACATAACAAAAAGTAATTTATGAAGCCAGGGACTGGTGGACCACGCCTTTAATTCTAGCCCTTGACAGGTAGAGGCAGGTGGATCTCTGTGAGCTTCAGGCAAGTCTGGGCTACACAGTGAGACCCTGTCTCAAAACAAAAGAAATGGTGAAAGTAAGTGTCATATAAATACATAGCACAGAATGGCAGAGGTAACCCGGTAAGCAACGGCACTATAAAGTGGCTCTTGTTTTTGTGACTTCTGTTTAGAGAAAAGGAAAGTTGTTAGGTATTTCCATGCTGAGGAATGACAGTGGGAGTCCTTCATTCTCTAAAATGAGCCGTTGTGTTCCGTAAGAGTGCAGAACTCTGTGTGTACAGCAACGCACTGCGCCTGTGACACAACACCAAGGCTGTGCTGAGATGTTGCAAGCAGTGTTTATTGGAGTATTGGTACAGGAAGGATTCGGAAGGCAAAGTGGGTCAAGCTGCAGTGAAAGTTCAAGATGCGATACAGATAGACGGCCCCATAAACACCCCAGATTCATTACATATAGATTCCAAATTATTATTTTTTAAACATTTTTTTTTAATTTAAAAAAATTTAAATACATTCTGGCTTAGTATTAGAACAAAATTTCCAACAACTTCTGAATTGATTATAAACATACTTCAAAATATTGAGGATTATAAAATCAAAACATCAATCAACTATGAACAACTTTGAAGATACTATACACCCTACAATATGCACATCAATATCTGCTTTGTCTTTAATAAATGGTAAAGTAATAAATATATGTATATATATATGCCAAAATAAATTATTTTGTTGTAAATAAATATTTTTTACAGTACTTCTAAAGAACAGTTTACCAACAAGTACCAAAGTATAAATTGTGCATAAAATTTTATCTAGTAAACTTACTTCTAGGAATTTATGTTGACAAAAATATGTATGTACTGTGAGATATCTATCACAGTATTATATACAATGGTGAATTATGAGAAACATGCCAAAATTAAATACAGAATTAAAAAATTATGAAATTACTTGTAGACATTTCAGGGTTTTTTTTGTTTTTGTTTTTTTTTTTTTGGTTTTTTGAGACAGGGTTTCTCTGTGTAGCCTTGGCTGTCCTGGAACTCACTCTGTAGACCAGACTGGCCTTGAACTCAGAAATCTGCCTGTCTCTGCCTCCCAAGTGCTGGGATTAAAGGCGTGCACCACCATTGCCCGGCGTAGACATTTCTATAATAATTAAAATGCTATTTTTTTGGCTAAAACTTTAGAAGCCAACCTTATCATCTTCTTATACTTTCACATTATAAATATGATTAAAATAAATTAAATCACATTGTAAAAACATTATGCAATTGGAAATTATTTCTGACAGATCAACTCTTATAGTTTTATAGGCCATTCATTTAATTCTCCTTCAAAATGACAAAGGAAAGTTGACTTCAGTCAAAATAGCACACAACCTAATCTCATACATCACATGTTCAATGTTACTTGTTTTCAGTAGGCTTTGAAAACCTTACTGCTGTCACACTCAACTTGAAATAAGTTGACAACTCCTGACTAAATTCAGAGAAAATAAATATTAGTCTTCTAAAATACACAGGACTCACCTCTCTAATGTGACCAAAAAGTTCAAATACCTCCAAAGTTCTCCCTTGAAGATATGTTAGCTTCACTGTGAGCAAAGAGCACCATTCCTTTGCGTTTCCCAAGGCCATTATACTGAGATTTATCAGATACCTATAACACTTGCTGAAGTTACCCCTTAAATATTTCTATTTGACCAGTATGAAGTGTCCTTCCTTATCTTTTTTGATAACTTTTGGTTGAAAGTTGATTTTATTTGATATTAGAATGGCTACTCCAGCCTGTTTCTTGGGACCATTTGCTTGGAAAATTGTTTTCCAACCTTTTACTCTGAGGTAGTGTCTGTCTTTGTCACTGAGGTGTGTTTCCTGTATGCAGCAAAATGCTGGGTCCTGTTTACGTATTGAGTCTGTTAGTCTATGGCTTTTTATTGGGGAATTGAGTCCATTGATGTTAAGAGATATTAAGGAATAGTGATTGTTGCTTCCTGTTATTTTCGATGTTATTTTTATGTTTGTGTGGCTATCTTCTTTTGGGTTTGTTGAAAGATTACTTTCTTGCTTTTTCTAGGGTGTAGTTTCCCTCCTTGTGTTGGTGTTTTCCATCTATTATCTTTTGTAGAGCTGCATTTGTAGAAAGATATTGTGTAAATTTGGTTTTGTCATGGAATATCTTATTTTTTCTGTCTATGGTAATTGAGAGTTTTGCTGGGTATAGTAACCTGGGCTGGCATTTGTGTTCTCTTAGGGTCTGAATGACATCGGCCCAGGATCTTCTAGCTTTCATAGTCTCTGGTGAGAAGTCTGGTGTAATTCTGATAGGTCTGTCTTTATATGTTACTTGACCTTTTTCCCTTACTTCGTTTAATATTCTTTGTTTAGTGCATTTGGTGTTTTGATTATTATGTGATGGGAGGAATTTCTTTTCTGGTACAATCTATTTGGAGTTCTGTGGGCTTCTTGTATGTTCATGGGCATCTCTTTCTTTAGGTTAGGAAAGTTTTCTTCTATAATTTTGTTGAAGATATTTACTGGCACTTTAAGTTGGGAATCTTCACTCTCTTCTATACCTATTATCCTTAGGTTTGGTCTTCTCATTGTGTCCTGGATTTCCTGGATGTTTTGTGTTAGGAGCTTTTTGAATTTTGCATTTTTTTTGACTGTTGTGTCAATGTCTTCTATGGTATCTTCTGCACCCGAGATTCTCTCCTTTATCTCTTGTATTCTGTTGGTGATGCTTGCATCTCTGACTCCTGATCTCTTTCCTAGGTTTTCTAACTCCCAGATTGTCTCCCTTTGTGATTTCTTTATTGTTTCTGTTTCCATTTTTAGATCCTGGATGGTTTTGTTCAATTCCTTCACCTGTTTGGTTGTGTTTTCCTGTAGTACTTTAAGGGATTTTTGTGTTTCCTCTTTAAGGGCTTCTAGGTGTTTACCTGTGTTCTCCTGGATTTCTTTAAGGGAGTTATTTATGTCCTCTATCATCATCATGAGAAGTGATTTTCAATCCGAATCTTGCTTTTCTGGTGTGATGGTGTATCCAGGACTTGCTATGGTAGGAGAGTTAGGTTCTGACAATGCCAGGTAACCTTGGTTTCTGTTGCTTATGTTCTTGTGCTTGCCTCCGGCCATCTGGCTATCTCTAGTGCTACCTGACCTCCCTTTGTGTGACTGGAGCCTGTCCTTCCTGTGATCTGGTTGTGTCAGAACTCCTCAGAGAGCAGCTGTCTCTGGGATCCTGGGATCCTGAGATCCTGGGTGTGACAGAGCTCCTGGGAGCCAAGCTGTCTCTGAGACCCTGAGATCCTGGTGTGACCAAGCTCCTGTGATCCTGTGATCCTGTGGTCCTGGGTGTGTTAGAACACCTGGGAGTGGAGCTTCCTCTGGGTGTTTTGGGACTGGCTGAGTAGTTTGCGCCCAAGGTCTGCTCAAGGAAGCCCAAATTATTTTTTGCTATGGTGCATTCAGTACTTTCGCTGTTGTCATTTTTTCATGACTTCTCAGGGTCACGTACAGTGCTCCACATAGGACTGTGAACCACAGTTTGAAAAGCTGTGGCTTAGACTACTTATTTGGTGTTTTTGGCCTTTTTTTTTTCCTTCCTCCACTTTTTTTTTTTTTTTTCCGTAAGTCAGTCTATGGCCCCAGCCCATGGGATGATTGCAGCCACATACAAGGTAGATAAACCTCTCTGGAAACACTGTCAAAGATGTACCTCAAAGTGTGTCTCCTAGGTGATTTCAAGTCCAGTGAAGTTGAGAGTGACTTGGGCTACTTCCTGTGCAAAGTGCTTTCCATATCATAATCCTATTTAACTCTCGTATAACTCATAACTCTCTCGTGTGATGGTTACTCACACGGACCCCATATATGGGTCCAGGGAGGCTAAGTAACTCGCCAGGGTTTTGTACATCTGGTACTGTGGCAAGGCTGGGATTTGAACCTGCATGGTTTGGGTCTAGGTAGATGTGCCTATTTTTCTTTTTCTTTCTTTCTTTCTTTCTTTCTTTCTTTCTTTCTTTCTTTCTTCCTTCCTTCCTTCCTTCCTTTCTTTCTTTCTTTCTTTCTCTCTTTCTTTCTTTCTTTCTGACATATGGTTTGCTCTATAGACCAGTCTGGCCTTGAACTTGATCTGCCTGCATTTGCCTCCCAAGTGCTGAGATTAAAGGCATGAACCACCACTGTTCTGAGCACTTGCCTGGTATGTTTGAAACCCTCAGTTCAATCCCAGCACCTAGAAGAACTTGCATTGAAAGTTAGCAAGGTTGTCCCAGACAGGGTGTGCACACACACCGTGTGTGTGTGTGTGTGTGTGTGTGTGTGTGTGTGTGTTGGGTGGGTGGGAATCTTTTCAGAGATTAACAATACTAGAGCAGTAAAACTAGAGTATTCTATTTCTGCGTGGTCGGTATGTGTATTGTGTTGGTAGAAAGGAGTGTCTGTGTCTAGATTCTGTGGCATCTGCGGGAGTCCATTCACGCAGGCTTGGAGGACTGCAGGGAGCCCTGGGCTTGAATTACAGCAACCTGAAGAAGTGAGACCCTGCCTTGGAAAGTAAACACCAGGATGCTTATTCAAAAAGCAAAGCCTGGATTTGTTGGCCTCTCTGGAGAGACACCATCATTATGAAGGCCTGATCCCAGCTGGCTTCCTGCGGGGCAGAGTTAACGATGCTGACAGGTCACATGAGTGTGCGCTAATGGTTTCATGTTTTATTTATTCAGGTGCTGATCTGACATCGCCCAGCTCCAGCGAATGTATGGACTTGGAAATAACTAGATTCTCTCTCTATATACTATGATGTTATCTCCAAAAATCAAGGAAATGAGAAACAGGAAAGGCCTGGATTCCCTGCAGATAGCTTTCACGGCTTACAATAAGAATTCAAATCCTACATAAAGCATTAGGCAACATTTAAAACACAAATCATCACTGTCTAAGGTGATAGATTGCAAGGGAATTTCTGGCACCGAGAGTCATTCTTTAAGCAGCACTTCCACACAGCGCCAACTAAATAATGTAACAGCATCTGGACTCTTGCTAAATCGAAGATGGAATTATGTATTTCTCCCATGACACAGAGGATACCAAAATGCAGTATTTCCTAAAATTAAAAAAAAAAAAAATGGGAGGGGATTAAGTTAGAGCAGTGACTGAGAGGACTTGCCTGTGCTTGCTTTCTGATTTTTGTTTTTTGTTTTTAATAACTTCTATTACTGAAGTAAGACATACACAGAAGAGCAAGAGTGGTAGATGTGTGCTGTAGCCCCATTTCAACCATGCCCATGTATCTATAACTTAGTTAAAAAAAATCAGGATGCAACTATAGCCTAAAAATTTCCATGTACCTTTAAATCTCTTTTCTCAAAACTGATCATGATCCTGACTTTTTAAAAATTTAGTGGTATAGCACAGATTCACAAATGGCATGCAGAGGAAAACACACACACACACACACACACACACACACACACACATATCCAATATAGTTTGTGACTATCATGTGTACACACATATGTGGTCTACGCATACATTCTCTATATGATGTCTTATATGGCTGGTAAATGTTGTATGTGTACACACACACACACACACACACACAGAGACTATTTGTGAACTCATATAAATTTGGTCACTTAGTCACTATTAAGGACTAAGATATGCTGGCCCCAGATTCCTATGTTCAAACCTAACCCCTAAAGTGACTATATTTGGAGACAGGATATGAAGGAGGTCACTGAGGCTAAATGAGCTTGAAAAGGTAGTCCTGGTGTCCCCACAAGAAGAAGAGAAACTGGGACAGCTTACCTATGACCACGTGAAGAGGCAGCAAGAGTGACTGTCACTGGTTAGCGTGGCTCATGTCTGTAATCAAGCATCTAGAAAGATCACTGTGCATTTAAGAACAGCTTGATCTACATGGAGACTTCCAGACCAGCAAAGGGAGACCCTGTCTTATCTGCCCTGCACCAAAAAAATGGGGTGATTGTAGCCAAAGTGCAAGCCTTCAAGAGAAATCAAGCTCACCAATACCTGGATCCTGGACTTCCAGCCTCCAGTGCCCGACAAGATCGACGTCTGAAGGGAAGACACCTGTTTGGGAAGTTTTGCCATGGCAACTCTAGGGGACTAGTCCAGCATCTCAGAACATCAGCTCATGTCACAGCCCAGCCCAACAGGAGCCAGACCTCCCTGCCAAAGGCAGCCTGTATTCAGCTCATTCTCTAACTTCTCTTTATAGGTTCTCTGCTCAGTTGTATATGAACAATAAAGTTTACCCATTTTTTTTTTTAAATGCCATTTTAGCATCTTCTAATTTTGCACTCTGCCTTCTGTGGTTATCTTTCACTTGTGCATTGTGTTAGTTGAAGAAACTTGACCTTGTCCTGTTTTTTTCTCATGGCAGGAAGTGATGGTTGGAGAGTTCAGATCTGAATCTGGTCAAGTTAGTCCATCCAAATGTCAACACACAGGTAAGGAGGAGGACAGGCCTGTTTGTTCAGACACTCATCTTTGCAGTTGACAGGCTGGTCCTAAAACTCACACAGGAAGGTTAGACACTAAGAATAGCCAAAACAATCTCAAAAAAGAACACAGTCGGAAGACTCATACTTCCTGATTTGAAGGCTTAGCCCGGCCAGATACGGTGCTGCTTCTTTGAAGTCCTACTATGGGACAGGCTTGATGACACTGGCTAAATGGCTGAAAAGGAGAACTTTTCACACCATCATGTCATACTGATGGAAGTAGTATATAAATACCAGTGGGAGAGATTCAGGGTCTGGAAACAAAGCAATGCACCGCTGGGACAACAGAATATTCACATAGTTAAAAAAAAATCAAGCCAATGTGGGGCTGGAGAGATGGTTCGTGGTTAAGAGCACTGACTGCTCTTCCAGAGGTCCTGAGTTCAATTCCCAATAGTCACATAGTGACCCATAACCATCTGTAATGGGATCTGATGCCCTCCTCTGGTATGTCTGAAGATAGTGACAGTGTACTCACATATATAAAATAAATAAATCTTTTAAAAAATCAATTTGGATCTCTACCTGATTTTATCTAGGAAGTTGACTCAAAATGGATCATATTATTGAAGGTGAGAGCTAAAATACTAAGTTTTTAGAATAAAACGTAGGAGTAAATATAAATGTTTACGGCTTTGAACTAGGTAGTAGTATTTTAGACCTAACACCAACCATGCAAGAACGATTAAAAAATAAATGGGACTCCTTCCAGATCAAGAGGGTGTGCATGTCACCAACAGAGTGACATTGTGAACACAGGTAGGAAGGAA
The DNA here is from genome assembly GCA_019843965.1 of Rhynchomys soricoides. Lineage (NCBI taxonomy): Eukaryota > Metazoa > Chordata > Mammalia > Rodentia > Muridae > Rhynchomys > Rhynchomys soricoides. Next base: position 10,407,767 of record JADRCH010000013.1, read on the forward strand.
ACCCATAGAACTGGAGAAATGACCTTAAAGTGAGAGATCTGATAATATATAGTACCAGAGTATAAAAACAAACAAACAAGCAAGCAAATAGAAACCCAACCAACCAAACAACAAAACTTTGGCAACTCAGGGCAGAAGAAACGACTGACTCAGCAGTTAAGAGCACTGGCTGCTCTTCCAAAAGACCTGAATTTGATTCTAAGCACCTACATGGCACCTCAAAACTATCAGTAACTTAGCTGGGCAGTGGTGGTGCACACCTTAATCCCAGCACTCAGGAGGCAGAGGCAGGCAGATCGATGAATTTGAGGCCAGCCTGGTCTACAGAGCAAGTTTTAGGACAACCAGGGCTACACAGAGAAACCCTGACACAGAACAACCAAACCAAATCCAACCTAACCAAACCAACTAACCAACCAATCAACTGAAATTATCAGTAGTTCCAGTTTCAGGGAATCCAGCACCACTCTCTGGCCTCTGAAGGTACTGCACACACATACACTTACACACATACATATAAATAAGAATAAATAAGAAAAATTCTACAAGTCAACAATTAAACCAAACAACCTAATTAAAAACTGGATATATGACTAGAATATACATTTTTCTAAAGGTGAACACCAGCCAATAAACACACAAATAGGCACTCACCCTCATTAGCTGCCACAGAAATATAATATCAAGTCCTGGGGCACATGACTTTATACCCTAGAAAAGCTGTAATAAATACAGTAATAAGCACTCACCCATGTGGGAAAACTGGAATCCACCTGCTGTATTGGTGGGTTTATAAAGTGGTGCAGCCACTTTATAAAAAGTGTGACCATCTCGGAAGATGAATCTACAGTGAGAACTGATAGATTCATCAATGGAACCAAAATTGCTTTTAGGAAAAGCAAACACATGTCCACACAAAACACATAAAAATTGAACAAGATTGTTCATAAGAGACCCAAGGTAGAAACTATGAAAATATTCTCCTACTGATAAATGAATAAACCATGTGTGATAGATTCATATCACAGAGTATCTCCATCTACAAAAAATTGTAGCAAAGTAATCACACATGCCACGACAGTTAAAAACCCTGGAAAGTCTGTTATATGCAAAAAAGACTAGTAACAAAGATGGCGTATTGTTTGACTGTACGTAAATGGGATGACTAATAATGTAAGTCTATAGAAACAGAAAGCAGGTGGTCACCTCAGGTCAGTATGAGTATACGTGTACATTGTGTGTGTATGTATGTGTGCATTTCACAAGTAATCTATTGTCCTTCAGTTAGCTTTTGTAATTTATGTCTTGCAATATATTCATCAACTTTGTCTAATTTTTTCAAACTTCTTGTTGATTATATAATTATTCATAAGTTGGAATAATATGGCTTACTGCATTTTTTAGGATATATTGACTCTCCAATGACGTCACTTTCCTACCTGATCTTGGTTATTCCTGCCTTCTTTCATACCTCTTTTTTATTGTCCTGATCTATCTGATCAGAGTTTCTCAGCCTGTGTTGAGGCATAGTTGAACTGGCTAATTCTTTTTATGGAGCTTTCTTATGCTCCAGTGCTGTCGGCAGCCTTCCTGGATTGACCCGCCAGCCCACTAGAGGCCAGTGCCATTCTGATAGCAGCACAGTAGACTGTGCTAAGTCACACCCACCTCTGGAGGAAAAACACTAGGTTAGAGATTTATCACTTTTATTGACCCCCCCGCCCCCATATTGGTGTTTGATCCTAGTGTTGTAATCTTTTTCTTATCTTTCCCTTTGTCCTTATGTTCTTTGTTCCCTCCTTCTTTCCCTCCTTCCCTCCCTCCTTCCTTTTTTTCTGTTTCCTTTCTTTTTGGCTTTAAAGGCATGCACCACTACCCGGCTTCTTGCTCTAGCGTTCACACAGACAGAACGCAGTAACAAAGCCTCCTCTCCCACTAGTCTGCTAACTCCAACATCTCCCTGGTTGTGTTTGCTTTTCTTCTCCTCGTGGGTCATTTTCATTGTTCATGTGCTTCCCTAGTAAGATTCGACTGGACACCAAATGTAAATTTTACCTTGTCACTTCTGGGATCTATTCTCTTACTGTAAAAACCCCCTGAAATTTGTTATAGTACACAACTAAGTTGCATGGAAACGGTTGGATTCTTTTGGGCTTTGCTTTTCAGATTTATTAGGTAGGAGCAGAGCTATGTAGAGGGAAACCATTCTTCCTGCGCTCTGCCTAATGCGCCGTGAATTACGAGGTTTTCCCGTGCGCCTCTTGCTTCCACAGTCCCGGGTGAGCTCCGCATACTGCTTCCTTTATTCATGTCAGGCCATTTTTCCTCCTTCGTTTGCGGTAGTTTTCCTACATATTTATGCTGATCAATACTCTGCCATCTGATCCTCCGTAAATCTCTGGAACCTTCTTTCTCTTCATACCTACTACCTTCTCTCTGGTACCCTGCCCATAAATCCTACCTTTGTCTGGCTACCTTTGTCTCCCCGGACTCAGCTCTGCTTTCGAAACTCTGGGAGCTCAACTTCATGTGGGATTTCCCACCTTGAGCTGCAGCCTGGAAGTTTTCTCACGGCCCCTCACTACCCACAATTACATCTTGTTTGCTTATCTCTGGGAGGCCTGATGTCTGGCATGTTAAAACTTTGGCCATGAATTTTGCCACTACAATGATTTCAGATGCCCTTCTATTCCAGATAGACCATAAGTATAAAGCTTTATGAGTATGTTTTTAGAAATCTGAAAAAAAAAAATGATGTGTACTTAGAAAAACTATCACCAAATTCAGGCTAACTATAAGAAAATATCAGAAAACGCATAACCAACAACTAAATAAATAAAAACATAAATCTCTACAGAAATTAGCATCAAGACCAGCCAGACTTATCAGCAATATGAGTAGCATCCTGCAATATACATAGCTCTCTGGGAACAAGAGGTTCAAGGGCAATCAGAAAACAGAAAGCTTCAAGCCAATCTCCTCTGCACAAGATCCAAACTTACCAATGTGCATTCAATTTTAAGATTTTTATTTATCATCATTGTATGTGTGGGTATTAGTGTGTGTGTGTCCACATACACGTGTGGGAGGTACAGAGGCCAGGGAACTTCCCCAGTAGTATTCTATCTTGATTTTTTTCAGTTTATTTTTGTCATTGAAACGAAGTCTCACTGTGTAGCTCTGGCTGGCATGGAACTCATTATATAGACTAGAACCCATAGAGATCCACCTGTTTCTGCCTCCCATGAATTTTTTATGTCCTGGTGTTTTGAGACAAGGTTTCTCTGTGTAGCCCTGTCTGTCCTTGTCTGCTTTGTAGACCAGGCTGGCCTCCAGAGTGCAGAGATCTGCCTGCTTCTGCCTACCAATGCTGAGACTAAAGGCATGCACAACCACAACGGACCTTTTAAAAAGATTTACTTATTTATTATGTATTCAGTGTTCTGCCTGCATATATGTATGTTTGCTGGCCAGAAGAGGGCATCGGATCTCATTACAGCCACCATGTGGTTGCTGAGAACTGAACTCAGTTCCTCTGGAAGAGCAGCCAGGGCTCTTAACCTCTAAGCCATCTCTCCAGCCTCCTTTCCCACCCCTACTTTTTAAAGACACTTTTCTTGTACCTAAAGCCTACCTCTTTGGCTAGGCAAGCTGGATAGCAGCAGGCCAGGATATCCCTGGCTCTATGTCTTTAGCATGGGATCATAGGCATGAGCTGCTATATTTGGCTTTTTTGGTGGGTTCTAGGGATTCAAACTCAGGTCCTCGTGATTGCATTGGCAAACACTTTACCTCCGTAGCTCTGCTCTGTCCCCGTACCACTGTAATCAATTTTTCTTTCTGCTTAAGTCAGCTAAATTTGATTTCTGTTCTTGCAACCTAGACTTCTACCTGATATATTGTCATGCTCCAGGAAGCAAAAGCCTAAAATAAACAAATAAGTACTTTAGCACAAAAAGTCTCCAAACTTCGTAGAAACAGCTTTGCACAGATGCTCATATGATTTGAGTTCTTTTGTTTTGTTTTGGTTAGAACTTTGAGATAGTGTGAAAAATGATAGCCACCCAGGAGAAACTGCCTTTGGAAATTTCAGTTTTGATCTTTCCCAGGCCTAGTCCTATGTAATATGATCCTCACTCTGCCTGGTGTTGCTGGGTAGGGCCAGCAGCATCCAGTTAGCCATGCAATCAGCAGGGTCACCAACACTTTGCAGCCTTTGGGCAGCTGATCAGGTTAAGAATGAACAGGACATATTAACAAGACCTAAACAGCATCTACACCTGGATAAGAGTCTCTATTGAGCTGCCATGTTCCATATATATATACATATACATATACATATACATATATATATATATATATATTTAACACCACTGTTGAGGCCTAGTCATGGCAGGTCCTGTAGGTTTGAGTGCTCAGTGTTGGGTCTTCCTTAGTGGTAGGACTGGGTTTGCTTGAAAGAAGGGAAGTTGGGGCTGGAGAGATGGCTCAGCGGTTAAGAGCACTGACTGCTCTTTCAGAGGTCCTGAGTTCAACTCCCAGCAACCACATGGTGGTTCACAACTATCTGTAATGGCATCCGATGCCCTCTTCTGGTGTGTCCAAAGACAGCTAGAGTGTACTCATATACATGAAATAAATAAATATTAAAAAAAAAAAGAAAAGAAAAAAGAAAGAAGGGAAGTCAACTTTATGTTGTTCCCACAAGCAGAGAAATGGGGGTTCTTCCAGGGTTACTCCTAAACCACAGTCCTACTTCATTTCCTCTTGACTTGTAGACAGTTCTTTTTTAGTTTTGTGTGTGAGTGTGTGTGTAAGTGTATATATATGTGTGCATATGTGCGTGTGTGCGTGCATGCGTGAGTGTGTGTGTGTGTGCGTGCATGCATGAGTGATGGGGTTTGTCTGTGTAGTCCTGGCTGTCCTGGAACTCACTATGTAGACAAAGCTGGTCTTGAACTGAGAGATTCACCTGCCGCTGCCTCCTGCCTCCTGGGATTGAAGGCGTGCGCCACCATGTCTGGCTACTATAGAACATTCTTTCAATGGACTCAGGCTGACATTCTTTCAATTGCTGTTTTCCATTTTCAAAGCTCCACAACTGCTCCTCTCCCTACTGTTTCCCACGTCCAGCCTATGGCTGGTCAGCTCTGCCCTCAGCCCTGACCTGTAGCTTGCCTGTAGGGCTTGCTTGGGCGGGCTCACTGGTCAGGGGTTCTCCTGTTGCTGACCTCACCTGGCTAGTGTCTCATCAAAACTGGTCATACTGTGTGCTATGTACCCACTTCTGCCAAGCACCAAGGACACGTTGATGCTACGGCACAGACTTGTCCAAAAGCTTAGATGTTTCTTGCTGTGACAAATGCCCACCCAGAAGGCAGAGCCCAGAACAAAGTCGAAATGAAAAGCAGTGCCTAAGAGCGTCTGTTTCCCTTAGATTTCTTTGGGCATTAGAAAAAAAGGAACAAAGGAAGGAGAAGAGAAATATCAAAGAAAAGTTAGCTGATGTTGGGTTCCAAATATCAAATATCCAATCTTCCACATAGCCCCATAGGAAGCTTATTCATTCTTAATCGCTGTTATTTAAAATAAATGAAAAGCAAAACCACATAAAAAGGAAAACCATAAAAGCCCGAGTACTTGGAAGAAGTTAGAATTAATTATTTCTGCTTTTAATCATCAGAAGTTAGCACCAATTCATCTACTGTGCCTGCAATGTGATTAGATGTCTGCCTGCAATGTGATTGCTCTTAAATTCATTATTATTATTATTATTAATGTTATTTAAATTTTACCTTTTATTTTACGTGCATGGGTGTCTTGCCTGTGTCTATGTCTGGTGCCCAAGGAGGTTAGAATAGGACCCGGGACGTCCTAAAACTGTAATTACAGACAGTTGTGAATGTGGCTTAGGGGTACCATGGCAGCCCCACGCCAAGGTGTGTGTCTGAGAAATTACACCATGCAACGGATCTGGTCTAAGGAGGTTTACTGGGGGAAGGGAGATGAGTGAGCACCTGGGGAAGGAGTAGAGGCAGCCAGCCAGCCATGAGGGCAGAGAAAGAGGGAGCAGAGAGGGAGAAAAGGGGCTTGGAGCAGAAAGGAAGAGAGAGAACAGAGAGAGCGAGAGAACTGGGGTGGTAGTCAACCCTTTTATATGTAGCACACACCCGTTGCTAGGTCCCTGAGAGGAGCCTAGTAGAATCGTCTGGAAGCTTACACTGAGCTGCCATGTGGGTACTGGGACTCAAACCTGATTCCCCGAGTAGCCAGTGCTTTTAACCAAGCTTAACCACGGAGCCATCTTGTCAGCCCCCATAATTCTTTTAAAATTTACCTTTGGGTCTGAACCTTTCATGGAGATGTGTCCAAATAGCACATGTCAATATCTTGCAGGAAAATAAAAGAGAGGCAATTGCATTGGCCTTCCATCCTGTATGATTTTAATTGTATTGACTGTAGGAATCTTTGCATATGTTTAGCTGGATGAAATCAGTCTAATGAGGTGAGACCCAAGAAATTTTAATTAGTTGGTGTGAAAATGTAGGTGTCTCATGCTGCTTCGTGTGGGTTTATTTCTGAGAAAAAGAGCAGTGCATCTCTTTTTCTTCCTAAAATTTCCAATTACCCAGTTCTCAGCGCTGTAGGTCTCCTATCTGCCTATTAATTCCGTCAGAGGCAGTTGGATGGAGTCACCAGCAGGTGTTGTAAAATGCTCACAATTCAGATTGCAGAAATTCAATACAGTAGCAACCGAGGGCCCGTGTTGCTAGAAAGTTTCGAATGTTCCCCTAAAAGTTGTTCCCAAAATATCTTTGCTTTTCGGAATCCACCAAAGCCTATTTGTGCCAGACATTCTGGTTAAGAAAGAGACCCCTGGGTTTCTATTGCTGGAACACACCAGGCTGAGAATAAATTGCTTCTCAGAACTTGGCCAAGTTTTGCATTTTGCAGTAGCTTTAGTTGCCTGGCCCTTATGCAGAGAGTTGACTCAAAGAACCAGCTAAGCAAATCAAGGGGACACTCTGGTCTTACCCATGCAGGGAGCATTTTAAGTCTGCTTTGAGAAATTATTGAAAAGACCACAGCAGCATCCAGGACAAAACAAAAGAAAGTGGCTTGTAGATCCTTTTGCATTTAATTGGTCCAAGTCAAAGGCTGTGGCACTCTCAAGCCTCAGATTTCTCCTGGTTTAGATTCCTACTTCTACTCCAGTTCTCATGGAGACTTCTTCTACCATCATTTCTGTTGCTGTGATAAAATGCCCCGATAAAAAACAATTTAGGAGGATAAAGGATGTGTTTTAGCTTGTAATTCCAGGTTACAGTCAAGGCCGCAGGAATCTGAAACAGTAAGTCATCACAGTCATGGCCAGGAGCAGAGAACAATGACCACATGCATTTTTACTTGACTGCTTTCTTGTGCTCAGTTTGATTTTTCAACCATTATATATAGTTCAGGACTTTCTGCCTAGGGAATGTTACCACCCACACCGAGCTGAGTCATCCCACATCAATTAACTTATTAAGACTGTCTTAGTTAGGATTTTACTGCTGTGAACAGATACCATGACCAAGGCAACTCTTATAAGGACAATATTTCATTGGGGCTGGCTTACAGGTTCAGAGGATCAGTCCATTATCATCAAGGCAGGAACATGGCAGCATCCAGGCAGACAAGTTGCAGAGGAACTGAGAGTTCTACACCTTCATCTGAAGGCTGCTAGCAGAATACTGGCTTCTAGGCAACTAGGATGAGGGTCTTAAAGCCCATAGCCACAATGCCACTCCCTGGGTCCAGCATATACAAACCATAACAAGACAATCCCTTACAGGCACATCCACAGGCAAACTCAATTTGTGTCAAGTTGTCAACTGAAGCTACAGACAGAGATTCTTCTGCTTTATTAAGCAGAAGTATCAATTGTTAAGAAATGGGTCTGGTAGCTCACAGAAAGGATGAAGATCAGAAAGAAACAAAATTCAAACAGTAGCCGAAGGGAACCAGGGAGTCAGAACCTAGAGCTCACCTCAGCAAGAGACTCTATATCTCTGCTGCTTCTGTCAGGCCATGCTGAGAAATGAAAAGTCTTTTCTAGCTGCTGCTGACACAGCCATCAAGGAGTCTTCTGGCCCCTTCATCCCTTGATTCATTCAATCCCATGGAAGATGTTGGCTGAGGTCTCATTCTATGCCAGGGCCAGGAAAATGATTGTGTACCTGCAGAATTTCCTAGGTGGGTCCTACCAATTGCTAAGAGTCATACAAGAAAAACTAAAGGAAACAAAGAAATGAACAAAGACCAATTACTTCTATGGGTGTCAGGGGAGGGTGAGTGGTTGGAAGGTTTAAATTATGTTTTCATAGGGTCTGGAGGGAGCCAGGTGGCTCAGAATGATGTTTCTTGAAGGATCTGGGGGAATGTAATAGGAGGATCCCAGGCATGAAGTGGAGAGCCATCCTCTGGGACAGCAGGCTTTGATGGCTGTGGTGGGTACTTCATGTATCTCACTCTGGGTAGATGTCTCTTCTGTCTGTACTTTGTTCAAACATGCATCGAGTTTGAACTTAATTGCACCAAATCCCCCCACCCCTTTCCCTTGTGTGTGTGTGTGTGTGTGTGTGTGTGTATTTGGTATCTATGTATGTGTTTGCATATTTGCACGTCTGTGGTCACATCATGTGTGCACATGTATGTGAAGGCTGACAGTTGATGTAGAAAATCATCCTCTGTTCCTTTCCATCAGTGAGTCAGGGTCTCTTAATCAAACCTAGAGCTCACCAATATAGTTACTAGCCAGCTTGCTCTGGGGATCTTTTGTCTTCATCTTCCTATGCTGGAATTATGGACAGGCTGTGGGGTTCAAACAGCACTTATGTGAGTCCTGGGGATCTGAACTCTGGTTCTCGTTGTTATGAAATATAATGCGGCAAGGGGGTACCTTTGGCAGCCTGAGCCAAAGTGCATCCCTGAGAAATTACTCCATGTGACAGAGCTGGTATAAAAGAGGTTTGTTGAAGGAAGGAAGGGGAGTGAGGACCTGTGGAATGGATAGAGAGTCAGACAAGTGGACATTTAGACAGGCAGATGGACAGGGAGCATAGAAAGGGGCATGAGGGGAGAGAAAGGGGTCACTGGATGTGTGTGTATGTGTGTGTGTGTGTGTGTGTGTGTGTTAAGCAGAGAGAGAGAGAGAGAGAGAGAGAGAGAGAGAGAGAGAGAGAGAGATATCGAGCTGGCGTGGCTGGCAGTCTTTTTTTCTCTGTAGCTCATGCCTAGCACAGCAGCAGGTGATGGCGGCAGGTGATGTCTTAAGTAGTTGCCACTTCCTGAGAGCCAGTGGAATCACCTGTACACTAACACTCATGCTTTTGTGGTAGGCACTTTAACATGGAGCCCTCTTTCCAGCCCTGATAGTTTCTTCATGTCTTTTGAGCTGATTTTTCTCTGATAAGTTGGCTATAACATTATGTGGACCCCTTTGCCTCTCCAATGTTCCTCACCTTTGCCAATGTCTTGACCACAGTGAAAGGACTTTAATATTCAAAAGGTGGGAATTTTCACTGGAATAACTGTGCCCCTTCAATCCATATGTTGAAACTCTGACTTCCATTGTTGTTACTGTTTCCTGGAAGAGTATCTTGGTGGATTGACCAAGAGGCCAAGGAGTGCTGCTAAGATCACACCACCTGACGTATCTCACGCAAGAGATTTTTTGAGGCGGGGAAGCAAAAGGCTGCCTCAGAGTGGGGACAAGAGATAGAGAAATAGAGATATAGAGAGACACACAGAGAGAAACATACAGAGAGCTAAAGCAAGAGGGAAAGGGACAGACTGACACACAGAAAGGGAGAGACAGGGAGCAAGAGACAGAGGAAGGGCCCCGATGTGGGACTTTTAAGGGTATGACTGTCACATTTGGCGGTTGGTAGTGATGTGCCTGCTGGCTGTGAGTCACTGAAGGCAGGCTAGGGGACAACTGGTTCCTAACAATTGTGACTATTCGGTCCTGTGTCACCTTCTGAGAAGGATCTCATAGGCAAGCACATCATCGTGTGCACACCCCATGGCTACTTACACAGACTAAGATGGCTCTGATGTCACAAGGTATGAAATTAACCTTCATTGTCAATTGGATTGAGAGTCACAGAGGAGACACACCTTTGGGGATGCCCTTTACAGAAGTTTGGGGGGGGATACCCACCTTGAATATGGGTGGCATCTATCCATGGTATTACAGTCCCTGACTGAAAAAAAGGGGGGGGGGGCAAAGAAAGGCAGTTGAGTGCCAGCATTCTCCCTTTTTGGCTTCCAGGCCTGCTGAGATGTGGAGGAGCAAGCTCACCCTCCTTACTACTTCTAAGCCCTGCTCCCACAGCTGTGCCTTCCCCACCACAATGGACTGTATCTTCTTGGATCTTGAGCATAAGCAATCCTTATTCCCTTAAATAGCTTCCGGTCAGATATTGGGGCCCAGGAAGGTGAAAGGTAATAAACATACTTGGTGGCACCCTGATACACTCCTATGAGATCACTGTATGCACAGTGTGTCTGAGTGAAAAGTCCTTCTAAAGCACCAGACTCTAAGTGGACCGGTGAGGAGATGGTGTAGATTAAATGGAACCGTAAGGGTGGGATTCTGGTCCCTAGTTCTACAGTGCCCACAGGAAGAGGAAGAGGCACCGGGACCAGTGTTCTTTATTCTCAAGACCAAGAGGGAAATCCTCCGTAGAAGGCAAACCTTGCATGGACCTTCCTTTTACACATTGTAGCCCTATTAGGGCTATTAGGAAATCAATTTCTATTATTTCAGACCTGTCTTCTTTGGTATTTTGTTCTGTCTAACTAATTTAAAGGAATGGGATATTGTGTTCTTATAGTATGCATTTTCCTCTGCTGGTCCACTGGTTTCTTTGCAGGCAGTAGACTTACTGAGAAATTATTCCATTGCTCTCTTTGATTGTTTTTCTGTGTACAATTAACAATAACAAATGCTTTTTAAAGTCCTTGGGTCTTTATTCATTAAGAATCGTGTGTGATACAATTAGATAGGAGAAACTCAATAACGAGAGATCCTGGTGGGAAGGTTAAAATGCAAATTGTAATTAAGTACCAAAAGCAAGAGGTTGTTGGAATCTTAAAGACATACTCAAAACATGTAAATTTTAGGGTGTTGGTGGCACACCATGTAAAATTTAGGATATTTTATATAATAATCATTCATACATATGAAATTTTAGATTTAATCCAGTCCCTCTCTTGCTCTAATTCTTCCTTTCCCCTCCTAGCACACACAGCTCTGTGGCTTTTCTCTGTATTGTGATTCTGGGGCTTGAAGACTGGGACTCACACCTGTTGGACAAGCATTCTGACTCTGAGCTGTATCCCCAGACCATTTTTATCTTTTGTCTTGAGAAAGGCTGTTGATAAGTAGCCCAGGCAAGCCTTGAACTTGAAGACTTCTTTCCTAAGTCTCCTACATAGCTAGCATTTCAGAGTGCTCCCAACAGGCCTGTCTTATGTGACCAGTTTTGTTTTTTTTTTTAAAAAGTTACCAGAGTCTGAATACATTAAATGGCTTTTAAAAAAATATACAACCATTAGGGCTCAATACATGAATTACAGATGTAAATATTTAAAAAATCAAAGACGTAAAATATCTTAGAATTTTGTTTTGGATTATTAAAGGCAAATAAACTTGCTTTAAGGAGCATTCCTTAAAAAAAAAAAAAAAATTAACCAGGCATGGTGGTGTATGTCCTTAGTCCTAGCACTCAGAGAAATGAGGATCTTTGTGAGTTTGAGGCCAGCCTGGTCTACTAAGTTCCAGGATAGCCAGGAGCCAGAAACCCTGTCTCAAAATAAATAATAAATAAATAAATAAATAAATAAATAATTTATTGTGCATGGTGTGTGAAACTCAGAAGACATTTGCAGGATTTGATTCTCTCCGTTTGCCATATGAGCTCTGCCAGTTGACCTCATGATGTCAGGCTCAGTGACAAGCACCTGCACCCATTGGGCCACCTTACTTGCCCTAAAGAATATTCTTCAAAGATAGTTTTATCTTTCAAGACAGTTGTTAAAAATTGGAAACACCTAAAAGTCACTTGATACCAATGAGATAAGACACAACACTGTTTATATGGTATTTGTTCACAGAAACATGATTGTGATGCAGCTGGTTGAGCTGGTGTGTGTGCATCTTCATGTGTGGGTGCATATATGTGTGCACATGTATGTGGAGTCAGAGGACAGTCTTGGGTGTGGCTTTTGAGGTGTCCCTATCATTGAAGTGTTTCCCACTGGCCTGGAATTTACCAAGTAGTTTATGCTGGCCTACCATGGAGACCCAGTGGTCCACTTGTCTCTCTGCCTTCCCAGTGCTGGGATTTCAAGGTTTTTAAAATGTGGGTTCTGGGGATCAAACACAGATCTTCGTGACTGAGCCATCCCCTAGCCCGTGATCTGTCAAGTTAAGATCTGGTAATTTTCCATGGGAACAAGACATGGGATTTGGAATGGCTTTGAGAAGTCTATTTGATGAATCAAAGTAAAACCAAGCATGCTCAGGGCTCTAAGGGTCTGCTTCTCTCTTTCTTCAGTTTGGGTAAACACTTGCCATCTGGTTTTCATTGTTTCTAGTCAGAAAAAGAAGCTCTCTTGAAAGAATGAATGTAAAATTGTTGTGGATTTTCACATACTTCCAAGACTTTAATCAGAATGGTCTTAGAAACTAAGTTCTGTTGTTGAAAAATTCACACACTTATGAAACTAAGGGTGGGATCAGAAATAGCAGTGTGCCTGACATTTTAATATAGTAACTGATGTATTTTCCCCAAATATATTCAGTGTTGCAAAAATGACATGTTTAATTTCATAGCCTGAAATCATTTTATATCACCATCACTGACAAGGATATTTTAAAACGTGGGTCCAAGGACTGGAGGTGTAATTGAGTTAGTAAAGCTCATACATAAAGCCCTGTTAGTGTGCTGGCTGGCTTGTGTCAACTTGACACAGGCTGGAGTTATGACAAAGAAAGGAGCTTCAGGTGAGGAAATGCCTCTATGAGATCCAGGTGTAAGGCATTTTCTCAATTAGTGATCAAGAGGGGAGGGCCCCTTGTGGGTGGTATCATCTGTGGGCTGGTAGTCTTGGGCTCTATAAGAAAGCAGGCTGAACAAGCCAGGGGAAGCAAGCAAGGTAGCTAGTAATCAGCATTTCTCCATGGCCTCTGCATCAGCTCCTGCTCCTTGACCTGCTTGAGTTTCCGTCCTGACTTCCTTTGGTGATGAACGGCAGTGTGGAAGTGTAAGCTCAATAAACCCTTTCCTCCCCAACTTGCTTCTTGGTCATGATGTTTGTGCAGGAATAGAGACCCAGACTAAGACAAATTGGTACCAGCATAGTGGGGTATTCCTATGACAACCTGACCATATTTTGGGGAGGACTGTGGAAGGACTTTGGAACTTTGGGCTAGAAGATCCATTCAGTGTTAAGAGCTCTGTGGGATGTTGTATAGGAGCTTGGAAGATAATGTTGAGAACAGCACAGAAGATGGAGGCCTGGCTTGTGAAATTTCAGAGGGAAGATTAAAGACTCTTATCAGGGCCGTTGCTATTTTGATTGTGGTTTTGGTTAACTGGGGCTGAGGAATCAGCTGTGATTAACAAAATACCAGAACTTCTAAATCGAAAACTTTGCATTACTGGGACTATTGATGCTGGTTAGCTGGAGCTAAAAAATTAGTGGTGGTTAAGAAGAGACCAGCATCATTGAGGTGAAATCTTCTGGGAAGTGTTTTCTGAGAGCACAGAGACTGTGTTCTAGAGATAGTCAAGGTTGTACCTTGTGCTGTGGCTGGACTTGGTAATGTGTAAGAGTCACTCAGGTGGTACTGGTTGTGAAGGCATGAAGGGGTCATGAAGAGCAGCTGGCTGGCCTTGTGAGAGCCCTCGGAAGGCCATTGGTGAAGGTGTGGCCTCAGTTGCAATTGATGGCCCAGGACTGAAGGAGTCAGGCAAAGGAGGTGAGGCTTGGCACCATGAAGAGAGCCTATGAGAGGCTGTTGATAAAGCCTAGTTTCAGTGGAAGACAGCAGTGTTTTGGAGATGCCAGTACCATGAGATGACCACCAAGAACAGCAGCAGCAGTGGAGTACAGGCATCTGGAGCCTAGAAGACAAGGTGTGTGCTACAAAGAGCAGAGCTGGAGAAGTGACCCAAGCCCTTGGAGGAATCCAGAAGATTGTGAGTGTATTCCAGACATTGGACTGTTGGAGTTTGATTTTGCTGTTGATAGTGACTGTGGCCTGGTATTTTTCCTTCTTGAAGAAAGAAGATATTTTAGTGGAGCCCACAGTTAAGAGATTTTGAATTTTTAAAAGACCTTGAATTTTAAAAGCTATTGGATATTTTAAAGAGATTGAACTTTTAATATGCAAGACTGTGGAACTTTTAGTTATTTAAATCTTGGGGATGAATAAGGGAAGTAAGGGTAGAGGCTTAGTGGTGATGTGTTTGTGTGTCAAGTTGACAAGAGGCCAGTTGTACTGGCTGGTTTTGTGTATCAACTTGACAAGCTGGAGTTATCACAGAGGAAGAAGCTTCAGTTGAGAAAATGTCTCCATGAGATCCAGGTGTACAGCATTTTTTCAGTTAGTGATCAAGGGGGGAGGGCCCCTTATGGGTGGTACCATCCCTGGGCTGATAGTCTTGGGTTCTATAAGAGAGCAAACTGAGCAAGCCAGTAAGAAACATCTCTCCACCGCCTCTGCATCAGACCCTGCTTCCTGACCAGCTAGAGTTCCAGTCCTGGGCTTCCTTTTTGATGAACAGCAGTGTGGAAGTGTAAGCTGAATAAATCCTTTCCTCCCCAATTTGCTTCTTGGTTACAATGTTTGTGCAGGAATAGATTAGTCAGGGTTTCTATTTCTGCACAAACATCATGACCAAAAAGCAAGTTGGAGAGGAAAGGGTTTATTCAGCTTACCTTCCACACTGCTGTTCATCATCAAAGGAAGTCAGGATAGAAACTCACACATGGCAGGAACTTAGAAGCAGAAGCTGATGCAGAGGCCATGGAGAGGCCAAGCACTGGCTTGTTTCCCCTGGCTTGTTCAGCTGACTTTCTTATAGAACCCAAGACTCCCAGCCCAGGGATGGCACCACCCACAAGGGATCTTCACCCTTGATCACTAATTGAGAAAATTCCTTACAGCTGGATCTCATGGAGGCATTTCCTCAAGGGAGGCTTCTTTCTCTGTGTCAAGACTCCATAACTTTAGCTTGTGTCAAGTTGACACACAAGCCAGCCAGTACACCTGGGTTCCATCCCTAGTGCCAGACTTCATAGGGGAGTACATTTTTCACCCCAGCACATGGAACATGAGGTCAAGAAGTTCAATGTCACCCCTGGCTGTATAAGTTTGAGGTCAGCCAGGGGTAAAGGTGAGCCTGTTTAACCACAAACCAAAGAAAATCAAGAATAAAACAAAACAAATCCAAACACAGACTTAGACCCCAGTTGGCTTCTATTTTTGGTTTAAAAAAAAAAAAAAAAAAAGGAAATAGTGAAACTGGAAACCAAAGCCGGGAGTCCCTGGACTGAATGTAGAGAGGTGTCCTGAGGGCCTGATCAACCCTGAGCTTATCCGCCAATCTTGTCACCCTGAGCTGAGCTCTGATTCATGTGTGGTGGGCAGTGCTGCATGAGATTACATTGTCAGCAGTGATTCAGGGCCTTTCTCCTGCTCTGATGTCTTATTGCATGGTAGCTCATCACTGGGTGGGGCTCCAGTGGGACCCTTTTGTTTCTTGCTCCCAATTGGCATCCTTGCAGCTACACATGCCAGCTCCCAGCTTCTCTCAGTCTTTCTGGAACCCCTTGTTTGCTGTCCTTCAAGTTCATCATAGCAATTGTTACTGGTGTTCCCCTTAGAATTATAAACTAAGCAGACAGATCACTAACCACCCTCCACACCTCTGCATTTTCCTCTCTTTCATTTTTGCCCCCTTGGTCCTAGGAATGTAGCTGCTGCTTGCTGTTTTCACCTGTGTTGTCCCAGCCTTCCCATGTCTGCTAACCTGGTCCCTGATTAAAACCTCTCACTAGGAAAAGCCCAGGGTAGTTTGGTTTGTGATTTCCTCCGCTCAATCCTGAAGACTACTGTCCTACTATATCTCCACTCAGGATTTGTTCATTATAGGTATCTATCTCTGTGTGTGTGCGTGCGTAATTTGTAAACATTAACAAGTAATAACAGAGGAAAATGATCTAGCACTAATTGATGTTAGAGAGGGAAAGTTTAATACATATATACTTAGCCTTTTTCTCCAATGCCTGGCACAAAACTCTTAAATCCCTTTGAACATCCATTGTGATGGGAATATCTTTTATTCTAATGAAACCCCATCCAAGGTGTGATTAGAGAGTTTAGCCCAGACCTCCTGGGAGAGGAGAGGGCTGGAAGTTGAGCTAACCACCCGTAGCTAATGGATCAAGCAGTTGTGGCTGTGTAATGGAACCCCCATAAAACATGAAATTATGGAGTCTGGAATGCTTCCATGTTTTCATATGCTCAGGGATGCGGTCTGACTCAGAACTCCATAAAGACTGAAGCTCTGACCTGTGGGTCCCTTGGGACTGGATGTGACGGAGATGGGTGACATGGAAAATCTGTCAATCTCAATGGTGAGTGGGAGGAGCACATGGGAGGGGCAGTCTGGCCTGGGGGGAAGAGTTTGGCCTCAATGGGAACTACCATGCCTTGATGCAGTAATTACAATCTGGTGTTCATTACTAAACTCAAAATAACAGTCTGAAAACAGAAATAAGACAACGTGATATCAATCCTGTCTGGGATACAGGGCTAGGAAAGACGGAACAATTAGGAGGTGGGTCTTCATGACACTTTAATAGAATTCCCTTCTAGATGCCAGTGTGTATGCTCATGTTTGTGTACATGGGTATACATACCTGACCACACATATGTGCTTATTTGTGTATTGAAGTGTGTGTGTGCGTGGGTGCACCTGCTGGTGAGTGTATAGAGGCATATGTATATTTGTGTATTTAGAGTAGTGGAGATGAGTCCCAGATAATTTCCTGAAGTATCAGAGTAAGTGAGAGCTTTCCCTTACAGTGATAATTGAGGAATAATATTTTGGACAATTTAAGGTGGTTAGCCACTGATGCTCTGACAGCCTTGGACCTTGAACCTGAGATATCCAGGAGGATACACTGTTACTTACATGGATACAATAGTAACAATTTCAGCTAGAGACAGTGATAGTAGAATAGAACAATAAGGTCAGGTCTCATCTAGTTTGATGGAAACACTTCTGTAAATTATGAGTGGTCCTCCCTGCTCTTTCAGCAATGTGTTACTCAGATACAAATAGCACTTAATCCTTGATCCTGCTTTCTCTCTTTTCATATTAAGTTAGTGCAATTAGATGCTGTCAGAATAGTCTTTCCACACATAGCTCAGATCATAGTACTTGTGTACTAAAAAAAAAAAAAAAAAAAAGTGAACATTCTCCTGCCTCTTAATGAATAGAATCCAAAGTTCATGCGTTGGCATTTAGGGTAACTATGAACCAACTCCAGACTACTTCTCCAAGTCGTGATGCGAGAGTCTTACAAGGAGAGGAGATGTACCAAGTATGTAACAATTGGATAAATGTGAGTCCATGTCAGGGGTGGCCCCTGGTTACTGAGCAGTGGGGAAACTGAGGCAGCTTGTGTGGCAGCTAGGAGAGCATGTGGTCAGCCCAGAGGTGAGGATCATGGATCCCCTGCAACTAACTTCCATGTGTTCTGTTCATTGAGACTTTTACAGAACTTCTGCTAGGCTCGGCGCAGTAGAGGCCCAGCTTGGCCGCATTCTCTTCATCCCAGAGACATTGCTGCCATCTGATTCATAGTTTGACGTCATGCACTGTAACAAAGTCAAATAATTATGGTTGACTGGTAGCCAATCTGTTGGCTCCATTGGTTAACAGAGCTATGTGTGTTACCCACCACAGCCCGATTTTCCAGGGAAAAGTCTTTTAAATATCCAAATACTGAGTGTTCTCCGGAGACAATTTTGTTTTTATTGTGTACTAATGCAATTCTGATGAAGTTTGAGTGAAATCTTTGTAAACGTTTGGATTATATTTTCTTTTATACGTCTGTTATTTCATTAATATGCCACTCTAACAGATGCTATGGGATATATGGAATACAATACTTTTATGTTAAGATGGCATGCGGCATTATTTTTCTAATGAATGTTCTAATTCTAGATTTTGCCTGTGGAACAATGGACCATGCCAGGAAACTTGGTAAGGTAGAACAGGTCTGAGACCCCAGAAACCCAGGTACACACCTGAGACGGTAGGTAGGGCCTCCCTGTTGCCTACTAGATGCCTGGCTGGAAACACATGCCCCACTCCCCATGCTAATGAGGTACCTAGAGGCCCTCAGGGTTTAGTCAATATGTTTCCCTTCCCAGACATTCCTCCCGGCAAAAGGTATTTAATCTCTGGTCCACCCTGAGAAGTTGGTGCGCATCCATTTTCCACGATGAACAACCAATAAACAGCTTGGAACCAAGGACTGTCTCCTTCATCGAGAGCCTCCTTCCTTCACCTCCAGAGTGACAGCCTAAGTCTCTCATAGAAGGCCTCTCTGTGCTCCCAGAAAACTGTTGCCAAGCTAAGGACAATCACTGATGAACTAAGCTGGAGCTACCATTTCCCCCAGCCACGGGCTAGACGCTGCCCTCAGCCCTTGGCCCCCAATGGCCCCAGCCTTTTATAGGCCTGTGGACCCCCAATCCTTTGTTCCCGATTCCTCTGTGTGGTATGTCAGGGGTAACTGGGTGTCCGGGAGTCTGGGAACTCCAGCTTTGGTACCCCCCAAAGCATCTTGGACTGTGTTTTCCTGGAGTAACCCAACAGCAGTGGGGTGGGATAAGCATAGTCAAGCTTCCCGAGTTTCACCTTCCCAGCGGCTGTGCCCACACCCCAACAGCAGGACGGTACCCAGACCCACATCTGTCTATATTTTTTTTCTATTATGATTTCTCACTTCTCTATAGACACACCCATACACTTACCTCTAACAAAGCCATTGTAAATTTTGCACTCCAAACCTGTGATTAAAAGCCTTATTGCTGGGGCTTGAAAGGTGGCTCAGTGGCTAAGAGCACAGGCTGCTTTTGCTGAGGATCCAAGATCAGTTCCTGCACTCATGTGTGCACATGCACACATGCATACACGAATGCTTGCACACATCATTTTTAAAAAGCTTCACTGTTGCTTTCATTTATGAGCAGAAGCCTGTACGAGCCTCTGCAGAAGCTTTTCCTGCTCGGGGCTCATCAGAGTCACCTTGCTTAGGAACTCAATTTCTCAGAGCACATGTCACATAGGTGAAGCAAATCAGGGTCTCTGGAAAAGGGACTCAGGGTCAGTATTTTTCCCAGGTGGTCTCAGCATGTAGGCTTGATAAAAGAATGACTCAGCACATCTGATATTTG
Organism: Rhynchomys soricoides; assembly: GCA_019843965.1. Taxonomy (NCBI): domain Eukaryota; kingdom Metazoa; phylum Chordata; class Mammalia; order Rodentia; family Muridae; genus Rhynchomys; species Rhynchomys soricoides. Next base: position 10,427,298 of record JADRCH010000013.1, read on the forward strand.
TTCATCCTGTTCCATTTCCCCAGAAAATTAATGCACTGTAGAATGAGGTTGCCTCCCTCCTTCCTATCGGATCATCACTGCGTTGATACATTTCAAATGAGCCAGAACATTCCTGTTGTGACCATGGCAACACATTTTATCGTTTGTGCGTAAATGGAATTTCATAATTCTCAGCCCACACTCTGGTAAATTGCTTGTTAACCTTCTCCCTGAATAAGATTGCAAATAAAATTTCCATTATCTTCATCATCTTCAGATATAACCCATTGTAATGCTGGTTATTTTCTTTGTAGTTGCTGCTAAGAAATAATCATTCAAAACCTAATAAAAAAACCTAATTGTTATTCATTTAATTTCTTTCTAGAAGATGTTCTCATTATTTTTTTAGAGATAATTTTTTCACATTTCATCAAATGACACTTTAGAGAATGTAAAAAAAAAAAATCCTAAACTCAGAGATGGAATGGCTAAAATTGAAATTTCAGCCCCCCTTTCTTTTCTTTCTTTCTTCTTTTTTTTTTACCTGTAAGTTCTTTTAAACAAATGTGCTGTAAAGGAGTAAAGCTTTGCTAAAGGGAGCCTGACTTGGGGCTGTTCTAAGATTGAACAAGATGGTCAGAAGTCGGAGTGGATGATGCTACAGCGAAGAAACCATTGCTCTCCCTGTGTCTTCTCCAGGTTGTCAGGGTGGGTTTTTGAGAGCACAGACGTAGCTCCATTTGGCTGAGCAGCAATGTCTCCAGCAAATGTCATTCACCTTGAAATCATGTAACAAATGTCTGCTGGGCACGACACCGAGCAAGTGACTTGCACAGTGACCTGCAGCAAGCCACAATCCTGTGGAGCAGGGTTAGTTTACTCCATACATTTGGCTTGTCCAGCCTTTTTTCCTTTCTTTTTCTTTTCATTAATTTATTTTTTTACTTTACGTTCCAATACCAGCCCCCACTCTCCCCTAACATAGCTCCTCCCCATTTCCCCTCCCCTTTTCTGAGAAGGGGGAGCATTCCCCCTATCACCCCACCCTGGGACATTGAGTCACTTCAGGATCCTTTCTTACTGAGGCCAGGCAAGATAGCCTAGTTAAGGAGAACCCGACTCACAGCAGGCAACAGATTCAGCAACAGCCCCCACTTTAGTTGTTGGAGGGCCCGCCTGAAGGTCAAGCTGCACAGCTGTTACATATGTGCTACATAATAGCCTAGGTCCAGTCCATGCTGGCTCTTTGGCTGGTAGTTCAGTGTCTGGGAGCCTCCAAGGGTCCAGGTTAGTTGACTCTGTTGCTCTTCTGGTGAGTCCCTGTCCTCTTCAGGTCCCTCAATCTGTTCCCCAACTCTTCCGCAAGCCTCCCCAAGCTCCATCTAATGTTTGGTTGTGGGTCTCTGTATACATGTCTCCAACATCATGGAAATTCACTGTGAGGAACTGAATTCTGATGCTTCGAGAGGCAGGCTGTGATTTTAGGATTAACAAGAGGTAACGGGCGAATTAAACATAAAAATGTTAACTTTCTCCTTTTTGGAAGTCTATTTGCCACAAACATCTAATCTAGCCCCACGAATCTTATTCTAGATGATTAAAACAGCAAGCTATGCTGAACTCTCCTCCTGCTCCATGTCCACCCCCCAGCCACTCCCTCCTTTGACTTTCTCCTTGACTACTGGAAAATGCTGGTTGCTATCATGCCTGAGGTCCCAGATGCAAGGGCTAGGGTTATTCTCTCTCCTTTTTTTACATTAGAAAAACTGTGTGAAAAGGGAGGTCAAACCATGCTTGTGCACCTCCTAATTTACAAGACTATTTTAATTAGTAAACGGATACAAACTCTCTACATTATATCCACCACGTGCTACAAAAATCTCAGTTATTTTATAGATAGAAAAAGCAAAGCCAAGCAAATATCTTCGTAATAGAAGGAAGATATTCAAATCCTTTTACCGAGCCTTTTAATTAATAGTTACTGCCATCTGTCAGTTTCCTTCTTAGAGTGGAACTTAAAAATGGACAACCTTGAGAGTGCGCATGGTACCCAGGTTCTAGGCAGCATTTAGCTGAAATCGAGAGACTGACGCTAAGTGTGTTTGATCTCTCTTTCCTCCATTCATATAAAACAATAGATAAGGCACAAAGCATCAATAATTGATAAGTAAAAAGGATCTAACAGGAAGTAGGAAATTACAGTAGGTTTTGGAAAAAGGAAAGCAGAAGAACGAATGGTGATCAGCTTAGCTGACTCCAAGGAGCTGCACCCAGTGTGCCAACAGAGCTAGCTGCTTTCTTCCAGACAACTGGGGAGAGATTCACAGCAGGCAAGATGTAGAGGAGAGGAGAGATGGTTTTGTGTAATTGTTTCCTTCAGGTTGGACATGGTCGTCACCGTCTTGAACCAGAGCAGCTGTGATGAACCACAGGGGACCCTCATGAGGCTCTTAACACTCCCTCCTAGAGGAGCAAAGGATTTCAAGGTTCATGAAACATGACTCACAAGGTCCCTCTTCAAGGTTATATAAATGGTAAACAATTGCAGGAGGAAGGGAAGACACTGAGGTGGCATATTTGGATTTAATGAGGGACTTTTTAAAATTTTTGTTTATTTTACGTATATGAGTACACTGTAGCCGTCTTCAGACACACAAGGGACTTTTTATTTTATTGCTACCAAAATGATGTTTTTGTTTTTGTTTCTGTTGTAGCTTCTAATTAGCTGCTGCCTGCATACATAAAAGTTACTAGAGGGCAGAGGTTGCGCTTTGAGGATCTGTTCCCCTTTCAAGCTGTCTTAAAGACTATTCTGTGACTTAGGCTAAGCTGCTTCATTTGCATATCATGTTAATTCTTGGTAGAATCTAACCAGCAGTTAGAACATTTTTTCCTCAAGATCTTTTTCTTGTCGTTAAAATATCTCCTACTTTTGTGGATGAAACAAATACACAGGTGTGCTTGCTCACATGCATACACACGTGCGCACACACAAGTGCATGGATGCTCACACATGTATACCTGCATGTCTACACACCCATACAGACATACCCGGGACTTGGAAGCATCTTACTTTTTCTTAATCTGAGGAGTTACTTTCTAAAAGCATAGAGCTCTGATTTTCTTATTAGAACTAACACTCAATTCCTGCTAATGAAGCTTGCCTGGTTTGGCAGATGAAATTTAATGTTTTTTAATATGCATTTTGTAGCACAATAATGAGACTTAATAGAATTATTTATTTTTAGAAGTTCTTTTTTAAAAGTGTATTTGACTGAACCAAATAGCATTTCGTTACGATATTTTATGCATGTACACTATGTATTTTGATTATTGTCATTTCCTAGTACTTTCCCCCCCGTGTTTGCTGGTCTCCTTCCTCCAAAATTGGTTCTTTTCCACGTTCAGTCACCCTCCATTTTTTTCGTATGTATGTGTGCTTACACCTGTGGGTTCAAGTGTTCACATGAATGGTATGAATGTGGAGGTGAGGTGACAGTCTTGGGTGTAGGTCCTCAGACACCCTCTGAGTTTTGCTTGAGACAGGGTCTCTCAGTGGCCTTGGACTTCACCACATAGACTGGGCCTGCTGACCTTAAGATTTATGGGGATCTTCCTGTCTCCATCTCTATCTCACAGTTCTGTGTTTATAGGCAAGTGCTACTATGTGCTTGTTAAGGATCTGAACTCAGGTCCTCATGCTTGTGAGGCAAGAGTTTTACTGTCTGCTATGTCTCCAGCAATTCATAACACATTAAATAAAAACATATATTTCTCATGGGACAGAAAACGTCTAATATTTGTAAATGTCACTTTTATTTCCTCAGATGAAGTGATGAGATGAGAGCCATACCCAAGCTGTATGAATAAATGGCTTGGGCTGAGCCCTCAGTGTTTCTTTTTTTTTTTTCTCTGTTCTAACTATTCCTAGGTCTAGGCTGGATGCTTCTAGCCTCTGTACAATCCTAATCTTTCAAGCTGACTGATTCAACCTGGCTGCTCTAGGCTTCTGACTGAAATGCTCTGCTTGATCTCGGCAATATATTCTAATCTTCTGTCTCCTAATTCTCTGGCTCATTCTGTCTTCATCCATGTCTAGCTTGGTCTCTCTTCAACTGGTCTCTGTAAAACTGTCATGGTAAAACTTCCCCCCCCCTCTGCTTTTAAGTACCCTCTCTTTTCTATACTGTTCTCATGTGAGTTGGCTCTATTCTATCTCTGGCTCATTCTGTCAAATCTTTCTCTGATTCATCACTTTATCTGCTCCTCAATTAGAGGTCACTTTCTTTTTAAAAAAGATTTGTTTGTTTGTTTATTTATTTTACATATGAGTACTCCATCTGCATATATACCTGTGTGCCAGAACAGGGCATCGGATCCCTTTATAGATGATTGTTAGCTATCATGAGGCTGCTGGGAATTGAACTCAGGACCTCTGGAAGAACAGCCAGTGCTCTTAACCACTGAGCCATCTCTCCATCCCCTAGACATCACTTTCAAACATGGCTGCTTCCTTCTATAAACTAACCTTACTTTCATTATTAGGGATTAAAGGAACATACTAAGGGTGTGTCTGTATTCCAGACAGATCATATAATCCAGGACATGTCTGCTTTCTTGACAGATCACATAGAGCTAGAAGATCTTTGGATGTGATCCCTTGCCAGAGCAGCCATACTACTGGACTAAAATTCCTCTACAGATGTTCGTTTTTCTATATTTTGCTTCTTTTGACCAATGCCATGATCCACCCCCTTTCCTGCAAATGATGTAATTTCATGCTTCTTAATAGCTGAATAAACATCACTGTTTATATACAATGCATATACTAAGGTAATTCTATAATATGACTATAGTGAACATTACAACAATAAATATGCATGTAAATTCTGTGGGATTTGGGCTTAATAGCAGCAGCAACAGCAGCCACAACAACAACAACAACCTTCAATCAGCTAAGTTTAAAGCATACTTGATTTAACAGTGTTAAGCTGTTTTCTGATAATCTATAGAATAAGAATGCTTTCTTATTTCCATAAATGGACTAAGTGACATCATTTCCCAAACAGATACCAATACCCTAGTTTTCCTCCACTCTGCTTGTAGTACAAGTGCTTTATGCAGATAAGTAAGTGCTGAGATGGGGCATCTCATGAATCCACAATGTTTAGTTTGCTCACCTCTAAACAAGTTTTAGAATCTTCAGTGTTACACAGGACTAACTGGTTGATGTCTCATGGTAAGGACTATTGATTGTCCCTTAGAACACTTCTTCCCTTGACAGGAGAATTCAGAAATTTGAACTGCATGCACAGCTCCCTGGAATAAAATCTTTCAATCTTTTTAGTCTTTTGTCCTAGATGAAAACACTGTTGTTTTCTAAAGGAACAGCTAAGAGAAATCCTTCCATCACATCGTCAAAGAAGGGAGTGTACTTTAGACTCTTTCCTTTTGCTTCTGCTGGCTGGAATGCAGTTGTGATCTCGGGAATCAAGGCAGCTGTTCTGGGACAAGAAACGGAAGCCTGAGGGTGATGGTAGAGCTATGGTGGTAGAAAGTCTGGCTCACTCTTGATCATGGAGTACAGTGTCTGCCAACCTAGTGTTTTACATGAGAGAGAAACAGCCTTAGTTACCCAAGATCTTCCTGAAAATGATGCCGTTTAATTCTTGTCTTTTGAAGTCTGTCTTATAGCTACCATGACAGTATCTTGCCTGGTCACTGAGCTCTGTGCTCTGTTGGATATGGCTCTTCTCTTCCCTCATTTCCCCACAATAAGGACCAGGTAATTGTTCTGTGGAAATGGAAGTCAAGACTTAGGGCAAATGGATATTTGCTCAGCTGGCAAGTGTCCTCAGTCACTCATCTGTCTATACTGTGAACCCTGGGCAGAATCGAGGGGGAGTCTTTGTGAACTGAACCATGGGCAGTGCTTTCAAAGACATCCTACACTGTGTAAGGTTCCTGGGAACCTTCTCCCACACTGGAATATGAGGTTGTGCAGAGACACCTCATAGAATGACTGAAGTCCCATTTCCTGGCAACCTAATGGGTTGGCAGATGACACTAAATTGCTCTTGTGACTGACTTAGGGGGTAAATGTACCATTTGTTGCCAGTTGGGGCTATACACCTATGTGCTGCAAGTATAAAGTGGCCCAGTGGATCATGGACCCTCTGCTAGCTGGTCTCTCCCAGTAGACTCTAGATGTCACCATGAGATCATGCATCAGCTGCATCTGTGGGACTCTCCACCTCTTCTGTACTCCTTGCAGCTGACTCACCATATGCAATTCTCTATCTCCATCTGATGCATGACTGCAACCGACTGCAAACAGTTTTCTCCCTTTGATTCTCTGATGGGATGCTTTTAAAGTCAGCATTGCAACTATGTTCAAATAGGGTAAAATAATGACCTCAAAGATTGATTAACTGACAACAGACTGGAAGTCTTGTTTTGTTTGCACCATAGATCAGCTCCTGCTTCCAAGGGGTTCGTCTATACTGAGTGACCATGGTCCTGGAACATGCACTTAGATTAGAATGAGGTGAACCACTATGAACTTAAAGTTTATTTATTTTATGTGTATGAGTGTTTTGTGAGCATTATATGTATGCTTGGTGCATGCAAAAACGATATCACATCCCCTGAAATTAGAGTTATGAATGTTTGTGAGCTGCCATGCGGGTGCTTAGAATTGAACCTGTGTCTTCTGCAAGAGCACCAAGTGCTCTTAATCATTGAGCTACCTCTCCAGCCCCTGTATGAATTTATATAGCTATAGGCCAAACGAAAACCAGAAATCAATGCATTTGCCAACACACTGATGGGGACATCTGGTGGATGGATGGCAGCGAAGTGGGGACATCTCTGTTATAGATTTCAGATATTGTCTGGTGACATTCTCAGCCCCGTGGCTGAGGGAGGCCAATAGCCTGTTAATACAATCCAGAAGTTTTACGTAATAGCCACAGAGCAAATACGTCAGAAAAGGCAGTTGATGGACTTAGGAGGACTAATGTTAGCCTGGGTTTGGCTGTGCATCTGTAACATTCCATTGCTCCACGTCTTGAAATTCTACTAGTCAGTTGGTCAGTTGTTCAATTGGTCTGCAGAGACTTCAGCTTAGATGTAGCTTTCTCAGAGAACTGCAGTTCACAGTGGTGGAGCAGGGTGGTGGCTGCTGGACTAGGCTGGATTTCATCCAGGCAGGGATGTCGGGGGATGTCAATCAGGGAAGGGAGGAGACAAGGATTTGGGGGTGGATTCTTGAGCAATTTAAACTTTCTCTGTTTACAAGGGCAACAACTTCTGCTATTAATGTGAGCCAAGAAATAACAGACAAGGAGAGAATGAAAGCAACTCGGGTGCGGAGTAGATGCTCGGGAACCACAGGTTCAGTTGGAGGAGAAGCATTCCCAGTGTAGAAAACTGCTCAGTGCATTTATAGCCAGGGTGGGTAAGAGCAGCTAAGCAAGCAGCTGAGTGTTCTTAGAAGGAGACATGCAAGTCCAGTGTATGGAAACTGCACAAATCAGGGGAATTGCAAGTTTTCTTAAGTCTTCTGGCATGTCTAAGTTGGGAAGCGAAATAGGCCACTCCAGTATTTCTCAAATTTGTTCTTTATGGTATGGACAGTTCCTAACAGGGTTTCTATGTGGTAATTTCCCTCTTGTTAGTGAATCTCTAAGGCTCAGAAAAAGATTTTTGGGGTCCATTGACCACTCTGAAGCCATTTTAATTTTTCTGTTATTACAAATTAGCTTTGTTGGCAGTTCATGCTTTTTGAGACTCAAAACCATGAACCTCACATGTCTTACAGTTTCCACGAATATGACCATGATATTCACGTGTCTTCACTTACATGGCTTTGGTCTTCTACTAAGCTCACAGATGGTTTTATTATCCCAGTGAAGGATCAGAACATGACATCCCAGAATAGGTCACTTTGGCATAAAGATTGTTTTGAGATTAAATTAATCAAAAGGCAACAAATACAAAAAGAATTTTCTGTTTTCCTCGTGCCAGCTTAAAATTGAGGCATGGATTTCTTTTCTTTAAATGGGCAGTAATAAAAGGAGATTTATTCCATGTAGCTTCATTAGAAAAAGGACGGAGAGATCCAGTGACCACCCCCTCTCCCCCAAGGCTCTGGGTCTCCTCCCTTTCCTCTCTTGTACCAGGAAGAAACAACAACAACAACAGCAGCAGCAGCAGCAACAACAGAAACAACAAAAACGAACAAACAAACAAACAAACACCCCAATACTATCACCAGGGTCAGAACTTTGACACCAAGACCAGTGTGTAAACACCAACGCTACCAAAACAATGTTTATCTTCCATCAGTCCCCCTCCCCCCAGTGTGTTAATTATTGGAAGCTCCAATCCTTCTTCCATCATTTAATAATTCATTGTCCATTTAAAAAGGATGTGTGACCCTCTGGACCTAACTTCTTTGTACCTTCTCATATTTTCCGTGAAGGCTTGCACATAAGTAAAACTGAATACAGTAATATTAAATACATTTTCTTTACAGGTTGTTTCCCATTGACTTGTCCTTTGCCAGTTCACTAGCTGGATTGGGAACTGAGTCTAAGGAGTAGAGGAAATAGGGTTTGTGTTTTTCTCCTCTACACTAGAAACTCTCATCTAGAGGGGGAAAAAGTTGCGAATACTTTATTTTTTACTTTTCAAAAACTTAAAAAAAAAAAATCTCTTAACTGAACATCAGAACCCCCCCCCCCCCCCCCCCGGAGTGTTTGACCTCTTTGGATTTTTTAAAAAATTCAGTATAATTTAAAATATTCACCCCTCTCCGATTTCTCCCCTACATTCTCCATCTTTCCTCCATCCCTTCCCACCCAACTTTGAAATTTTTTTCCTTTTCTTCTTTCCTCATTATGTCCAGTTTGTGTTGTCCAGTTAGTCTCAGGAGCAGGACCTGCCCTGGTGTGAGCTCAGTCTATCAGGAGGTCACACGACCAAAGAATCAGGTCTTGTGCACGTTGTCACAGTGGCTGTGGGTTCATGTGTGCATCGGGAAACACTGTTTTCCTGACGTTACTGGATACTTCTGGCTCTCACAACCTTCCTTCTCTCTCTTCCTTAATGATCCCAGAGCCGTAGAGGGGAGGAGGGTAATATGAATACTCTACTTAAAGATGAGCACTCCACAGCCTGCTATTCTGTGCCTGTTGACAAGTCAGGGGTCTCTGTGCTAATTGCCATCTACTGCAAGAAGAAGCGTCTCTGATGAGGTTTGAGATGTTCTGTAGCAATAAGTCACTAGGAGTAATTTTAATACTACGTCCACTTAGCAGATTAGTAGTATTGAGCTTCCGCTTGGCCTATGTCCTATCTTATCACAGGTCCTTGACCCTTTTAACCTACCAGGCTTGTGTTCTAGTTCATGGAGTAGGTATTAGATTCAGTCAGAAAGTGCTTGTCTGCTCTCATACCATTCAAGATGGTGTTGCACCAGTGGCAATCGTGGTGTTGGAAGGTGCTGTGAATGCTGTAGGTGGGAATATTAATCCTCAATCAAAACTAGGTGTGAATCTACAACAGTGACTGGCCAGACCTCTGGTGTTTTAATAAATAGTGTCAGATATTTGTAAGTCATTCCAAAACTTCCACCTGAAACCCCTCAGTTTGCATGGTATTTACCAGTCCAAAATGACCACCTCATATTGTTGTCCTGATAATGTTCCCACACTGAATTATCTACCTCAAAACCCCAAGTTTGACATACATTCCGACATTGCCTCATGCTCTGAGATGTCACTTAAATTTTATCAAAGTAGCATTCTTTATCAATGAACACAGGTCACAATAACTGGTAGGTTGGTAGCATTTTCACGAGGCCAGAAATCCTCATGGTCTTTCAGAAGCACCTAAGTGCTTATAGATCAATACTTCATTTCTTTCATCTCAAATCTCTCTTAGCTCATGGGATGTCTTCCTTCCTAAAAGACATTTCACTCCCAAGATTCCTAGTGAACATGTCTATATGGTGGACTGTGAAATGATGTCATCCTCAGCTATGATGTCATAGCTTCTTGGGCTATGGATTGGGTGTGGTCCATTTCTTCTGGAACTCATGTTGAGATGTGCTCCATGAAATGTGTTGAGAGATGGTGGCTTGTTCAGAGGGGATGAGATGCTTAAGAAGTCTTGTTACCTATCTCAAGGGAGGACATTAACTTCTATAATGGTGAACAAATACATGCTCTCTCTGATGAGACTGGTTAGTTACCAAAAGAGCTTTTATTTCATCTACACACTTATTGGCTCCTCTGCATTTGTCATGAGTTGAAGCCCGAAACCGAGCAGTTGCTGGCATTGTGCTCTTGGTCTTTGTCTCCTCCAGAACCATAAACCAAATAACCCTCTTTACATTATAAACCCACCCTATCACGAATGGTTTTTCTACAGCTATGGGAAGTGGACTAAATCACCCATATAATAAAAGGTTTCACTTACATATCTCCTTGTTATTAAAATTTAAACAGGAATCCAACTTCCTCTCTTTCTTCTTCATTTATGACAGTAGACTGTGAGACAGTTAATTCTGAAATATTTTTCATTAACACCAACTCATTTCTTTCATTTATTGCCTAAAAATGTCCATCCTTCAAGTTCTGGTAATCTACCCCCAAACACCTTTTTGATTTCCTCCTTTGTATTTCTTCACTGCCAACCCAGCCTGGAAATTTCATCCTGTACTTCTCTGTTATATTCAGAGTGTCCTTTAAAGTTTTATTGAAATTTATGAATCCCTTTCCCCAGAAAAATGTACCTGCACATGTACACTTGAAATTCTGAATATAATGTCATGAAATCACAGAAATGCTGAAGTCGGTCATTGTTCTAACATGTTTTTGGTTTGCAACATCATCATTTTTATTCTATCCATGTGGCCTTCATGCTGATCTTTTTAATGCATAAAAGATTAACAATGACTTCTTAAACCTTAAAATAAAATTCAAAGCTCATTTGGGTGTCCCAAAGGACGTTTTCCAGTTCTGTTAAAGGCACTCTAGTTATGCTTTCATTTTTACCCCCTCAACACAGATACAAAGTAAACTCAGCAACAATAATAAGAACTACAATAATGGGTTGTGGTGGTTTGAATATGCTTGGCCCATGGGAAGTGGCACTATTAGGAGGTGTGGTCTTGTTAGAGGAAGTTTGTCACTGTTGGGGTAGGCTTTGATGTCCTATGCTCAAGCCCCACCCAATGTGGAAGAGACCTTCCTACTGGCTGCCTTCAGATCAAGATGTAGAACTCTTGGCTCCTTTAGCACCATGTATGCCTGTAGGCTCCCATGCTTCCTAACATGATGATAATGGACTGAATCTCTGAAACTGTATGCAACTCCAATTAAATATTCACCTTTATAAGAGTTGTGTTGGTCATGGTGTCTCTTCACAGCAATAAAACACTATGACAAATGTGCATATTGGTTGAGGACATAATATAGAAAAGGACGCTCTGTGCTAGGTGTATTTATATTAAACCTCTCCATTTCTTGACCCCTGATGGTGATATACTACTGTCTCCTCCCTGAATAGTTAATGCAGTTGGCCAGTCAATCACTTTGCCAAGGGATCACCACCCAGGAAAACAGGTTCACATTCAGGCATGCTAAGAGATGGGAGGGAGACTTGTTCCTTTAATGAGATAATGTACTTCCCCTCTAGAATCTCCACCTTCAGTGCAGTCCCTATGAACTACCATGAAGCTCTGTTGGGCCAACCTGCCTTTCTGAGTCCTTGCTTTTCCTTTTTCTTCTTGGTGGGTCTCTCTCTTTCAGATGCTGGTCAGACCCTAAGTATACCCTGTTTTGGTACTCTGGGTATTATTATTCTTTCTCTGAAGCCCTTCCCTTCCCCTCCTTCTTATCGTGCAGCTGCTTGTTAGACACATGGCTGACCTCCATGCCTAACTCAGATATCATGGCTCTTTCTCTTCATCCCAAACTCCCATCCATGAATCTGTATGTGGTAAGCATCTCTGAAAAACTTATCCCCTGTTGTCTGTAAAGTTAGTTCTTTAAATTTGCAACACAGAAATCCAAAAGTCACTAGCTTTGCTGACCATTAGTTTCCAGGACTATAGTTCCCCAAGAAACCCCATCATTCCCAGTGACAACCTGGCATTCCTGTAAGCCCCTGCTTTGCTCAAGTTTGTCTTTGTCTGTCTGACACTGTGAGTACTATGTGTGAACTTTGGAGTTAGGTGAAGTTAAGTGTGGATCTCCTGTCTATTCCAGTCCTCTGACCTCCGAGCCTCACTTCTAGAAACTGGAGATGGCAGGAGCTGGTCAGAGGATGATGATGGAGATCGGAACTTGACAATAAATCTGGGAGAAGTCTAGCACCCAGGAGCCCCCCTGCATGCTATCACCTTTTTAAAAGGTCTGTATGAGATTTAAATGCCCTCTGTTTTATAAATGATAACTAAAATTTTCTTTGGAATGAATCTTTTGGTAGAAAATATTGCCTCTACAATCACCCTGCTCTAACCACGGAGTGGCTAGATGCCTGCAAAAGCATCAGCTAGATCTGTGTGCTTTCTGGTGAACCCCACAGTATACCATCTGTTAGAGTGAGACAGGAGCAGAGAATCCACAAGTGAGCTGCCCTCTATTGTAGTATATGACCTTTATATGACCTTTCCCAACACTGAGCAGAGAATAAACTCAGATCATCTTACAGGAGGGCTCAAGATAAGGCCCACCATCTCAGAAAGCCCCAGGTGAAAAATTCCAACATGTAACCAAGGCAACCGGTCATACTCCTCAATGGCTGAAGTATGTTAACTGTACACGTTCATGGATTCAGTAGTGGGTGGCATTTCATCTTCCCCATTGGTAAAGAATGAGTGATGAGGTATTTTGTTACATGTAGTTTTATCCATCAGTATGAAACTCATTTAAGAGAAGCACATCGTTAATGGACCCCAGACTGTGCTAAGCCCTCTACCTGGGGAAGAGTTCTGGAGGGATTCTTGCACAGGAGTGTTTCAGGGACATTTTTTAAAATGCTAATTTGAAACATGGTTTTACAATTTGTACAATAATGAGATCACGATTACGTTCTAAACCAACGATTCTTAGAAGTGATTTTCAATTGATTGGCTATTATTTTATGGAACTGAGACCGTTATCTTGAGGTGGAGTGATGGGCTTCACTAGACTGCCAGAGAGGGAGAAAGCCAGAGACAGAGACACAGAGAGATATTAGGGATTGGTAAATACCTGTAAGCATCCCTTCACCTTAGCATGATTTCCTGGTGGCAGGTCCAGCTACCCTGAGGCATGGCTCTCCCCCTCCTTGTGACCCATGTTTTCTTGGAGTCTGTTCCCATTCCTTTGGTTACCCATGCTCATACAGCAGTAATGTGGAGTGGGGAATGAGGTGCCTATTTACCCCATGGAGAGCCTTGGCATGAATCAGTCTTAGCCCCTTTCCACCCTAACTTCAGTAAAAGGCCCTGCTGGTGGAGTCAGAGGTGAGAGAAGCTCCCTTCCTCAGTCAGCGGAGCTGCTGGGCACCCAGGCTGTCATGCATCCTCTATGGCCTGGAAGACCCAGGGAAGCAGGAAGAAGGGTGATGTGAGTGACTCCGACAGGACCTGCAAGGGACTTTTGAATTAGAAGGTTGGTCCTAAGCCTCTGCCTCTTCCTTCCTCCAAGCCTGGGGGTGGGGGTGGGGCAATGCTCTGCTGTCTCTGCTGCAGAACTGGCAAGCACTCCTGTCAGCAGGAGAGTGCCTGCCCTTATCTGTAGCCACCTTCAGATAACCTGACTCGTGTCCTACAGGGTGTCATCCTGTCCTGGGGCAAATCAATTTCAATTGTCATTGACTTGAGCTGTATTGTAAGATGACATTGAAAAGCCATGGAAGCCAGTCTCCCCTCTTACCTGCCTGAAGACAGCAAACCGAAGGACAGGGTACTTAAGGGGGCCATGCTCCATGTTTAACCTTCTCTAACTCATGTTTCCTGTCTTGCTCCCGGGCTGAGAGTCCATTTTTCCAGAGTAGAGCACACTGTTTGTGAATACAGTATCCAAGAGTGGGGACAGCTGAGTGGCTCAGGCTGCCTACTGACCACACTTACCTTTTGTCAAATCTCAGTGTATTCAAAACATTGTACTCCTACTCACTATGACCATCCTGGGTGTCAGAGTGTCTCAAAGGACTAGTGAAAGCAAAGTCGTCCCCCCCCCACACGCATATTTAATGAGTTCATTATTCCCAAATGAACTTTAGAGTCACCTCTAACCAGGGGCTTAGTAAGCCCTTAACTGACATGCTGGAATTGCCACCCTCTCCTGGTGAAGCCAAGTGTAAGTAGTTGGTGAAGGGCGAAGATTGGGAGGTGGAGGTAGAGGGTGAAGAGCTGAATTGGTTTTTAGGTGAGAGATTTATTGAAAGAGTTAGTAACACCAAAGATTGACAGACAGCAGCATTTGAACCTCTGAGGGGGTTCAGGTACATATGGCAGGGGATGGGAGTTCCTTCTTCAGGGTATCAGAAGAAGTGGGGAAGGTTCTATGCCCTCTGAGATGGACAGGTTCTATAGTGTTATATGTGCTAGCAGTCCCATTGTCTTCGATTTCTGGACGGCCAGAGGAAAGGGAGGGAATCCATTAGTCTGGAGACAATATGCAAAGTCACCTTTGAAGGTAGGGAGAGCAAGAATCTGGACAGACAAGCTAATGGAAGAACTTTACTGGCTAACAATTGGCATGTGAAATTGTTGTGTGCACCTGGGGGAGGGGAGTTGTGTATATTTTTGTTCATTTCAATTTTTATGTTTATCTTATGTGTAAGGGTGTTTTGCTTGCATGTATGTCTGTTTACCATTTGTGCCCACAGAGTCAGATATATGCTGGGGAGCTTTTTATATTGCATAAGTATTATTAATGCAGGCTCATTATATATATATCTCACATATATACTAGTACTTCTTATATTGAACAAGTATTATCAACTGAGGCTGTCAATCACTGCACAGCTGTTTCTCTTCCATCCACACAGCTAACCCCAGCTGCACTTACCCTTTCCCTAGCTCTGTTAACTTTTTGAATCTCACCTCTTCATTGTAAAACCAAGGCAATACAGTCTCTTATGAGAGTACTGAGATATAGAAGGTGAACGTTCAGCTGAAATGATCCTCAGAGAATCAAGAACACAGAAGACTCAGGTGTCAGTCCCTCCTGTTCCTTTCAATCGTCATCCACACCAGTAATCCAAGGTAAGGAATGTGGTGGAGGGGATCAGAAGTGAAGTGACCAGCTTGATGATTCATGAGACACAAGACAGAATACAGTCTCATCTTCCAAGGTGACAGTTAACCACCCAGAGGAACCTCGCTTTAGATGTTTGTTATGTGCACAGCTGTTAACTGACTTTCTATTAATGTGGAGTTTGTCATATATATCTTAATAACCATTGTTGACCCTGAAGAGTTATGTATTATCAGGTGTGTGATGGTCTCAGTTGCCTCAGAGTTAAAATAGACAGCTGTTTCAGCAAGCTGTACAACTTGTGTGTCTAGGATGTTATTCACCTAGCAAGTATCTTTGCTTCTTCAGTTTGAACATTCATCTCAAGGTGCAATGTAAGGGAAAAGCCTGCCTGAATCCACCAACATGTTTTTTTTTTCTGTCAGTCTGGTTTTGAAGGACCTATGTGTTGTCTAAGTTAAGGTTCCTATTGATGTGAAGAGACCCCATGACCATGACACCTCTTATAAAAGAAAACATTTAATTGGGGCTGGCTTACAGTCTCAGAGGTTTAGTCCATTATAGTCATGGCAGGAAATATGGTGGCATCCAGGCAGACATGGTATTGGAAGAGCCAACAGTCCTACCTCTTGATCCACAGGCAGCAAAAGGAGACTGCCTCACTGGGTATAGCTTGAGCATAGGAGACCTCAAAGCTCGCCCTCACAGTGACACCTCCAACAAGGCCACAACTACTCTAACAATGCCATACCTCTGCCACTTCCTATGGGACAACCATTCAAACACATGAGTCTATGGTAGTCGTACCTATTCAAACCACTACAGATAACATCTCTATCCCTATACCACCTTTAAGGGTTGTACTTCAAGCCCAGTAAAAATTTCCTGGTGACAGAGTCAAAAGTGTTTCCATATCAAACTTGGAAAAGCACCATAAACATGCTTTAATCCCACCAGAGTAGGTGTGTCTGTGGACACACCAAAGTAGGTGTGTAGGTACTATGCACATCTTTGAATGTGAAGATTTTCTACCTGAATATGTAGACTTAGAGAGAAAGAAACCTCAGCATCTTGCAGTGGCGCCATTCGACCATAAGGTGGCAGGACCCGCCAAATATTAAGTGAAATGTTAAGACCGGACATTTGCTCTAATCCCATGCATTGCTGTAGACTTGTCCGACTGCCTCATTTTTTGGCTCCCATTCTGTGGGCACTGTCATTGGCTATAGTAAGAATTAATCTCCTACGGTAAAATGTTCAAATAAAGCCAAACTCTGTGAGATTATCACCCCTTTCTTTTCTGCCTGATGCTCCCCTCTTCTCTTAACGGGGTAAGTGGGAGGGAGACACAAGCCTGAGCTTCCCAGAAGGGGCTAGAACATTCGGCTCTGCCGTTGGTGAGTTACTTTGACAGGCTAAATGATGATCCAACAGGAATGGGGGCATATTAATATCTTTGTTTCCATTTTGGGCTTCTTCTTGCAGGTTGTAAAATACAGTACTCTGCAGCAGCCTACACAGGGCTATCACAGAGCCCTGCTATTTTAAATCAGCCTAATTGGGTTTCTCATCTCTGTTAGGAGAGCTGGGAGGTGTGGGAAGATGAAAGAGGCGTGGAAAGACACTTAATTGGCTCCGTGTTCCTTATACCTTTATGTAACCGCGAGGAGATCTTATATAAAGAATGCGAGGAGGAAGAAGAAGGAAGTGGGGGTACAGTCGATAGAGGGACCCTTTCTAGACCCCCTGCTTATATGAAGATTTCAGCCAGCAGTGACAGAGCAGAAAAACCTGCCTCAAAAGGCGCATGCCTCCTGATCTCAGACAACTCGCATTGCTTCTACTTGTAAAGATTTTGCCACACAAGGTTAAGTAAATCTTGGCAAGACATCACAATCATAGCAGAAAATACTCCCAGTTTGTGTGAAAATAAGAAAGCAAAGCCATATGGATTCAGGACGTGTGTACGTGTGTGTGTGTGTGTGTGTGTGTATGTGTGTGTGTGTGTAGGGCAGAGATTGACATTGGGTGCCTTCTTTTGTCCCCTCATACTTTGTTTTTTAAAGACAGGGTCTCTCAGAGAGACCCTGATGTTCCCACATTGAGCTAGACTGGCTGGCATGCCCAAGGACCCTCATGTCTGTGTGTCTCTAGTGCTAGGATTATAGGTGTGTGGTAGCATTTGTAGCTTTCTAATGTGGATTCTAGGTATTCAAATTCAGGTCCTGTGATATTCGATCCTCTGGTAATCAGCACTTCACCAATAGAAACAAACCCCAGGCTCAAGGACTTTCTTGAATATTCTGTAGGTGTGCAATGCTGTGTCTGTCTGAAAGCTCTTTGACCCAAGCTTTAGGGATCACTGTTTCCCATTAACCACTTTGCCTCTGATGAATTATTGAAACAGTGCCTTGTTTAAAGAAAGCAGAATTTGCATCTTTTCTCCCTCATGTATTAGTCTGAGGCCACCAGGAGCTCTTGGCTTAATCAAAGCTCATGAAGGTCCTGCTGCTTGTAGGCTGGAAGCAGCTTGAGAGCTCTGTGTTCAGGGGAGATGCTGGACAACCTTGGCTCAGCCAGGCACTGCACTGCAGACCTTGCCGCAGCACAGACTGCAGCAGGCAGGCCAGTTCAGCCCTGTTAAAGTCACAGCACTGATTTATCTCCCTCGCTGCCCATACCCAGGAAGACACTAATGGTTGAAGAGCCAGCTTCGTTTGGGGGGTCCGTGTAGTCAGTCCAAGCTCCAGGGCTGTAGTCTAAGAAGGGGGAAGGAGAGATTTCTAGCTTCTATTTCTTATCAGCATTGTTACACTGGCCTGGCTGCTGAAAACTCAGCCTTGTTTCCAGGGTAAAATTCTTTTTATATTTTCTTTGTTATTTTTCTCCTTCTCCTTCTCCTTCTCCTTCTCCTTCTCCTTCTCCTTCTCCTTCTCCTTCTCCTTCTCCTTCTTCTTCTCCTTCTCCTTCTTCTTCTCCTTCTTTTTCTCCTTCTCCTCCTCCTCCTCCTCCTCCTCCTCCTCCTCCTCCTCCTCCTCCTCCTTCTATTTTTCACCTGTGTAGTCAAGCCTATTTTAACTTGTGTGAGGACCCCTAGAAAGAACTGTACTTCCTGAGTTAGTGACTACAGGGCTCAGAACAGTTGTCTGTAACAGTCTTACCATTCGTTGCTAAGTTGCTTAGCAGGACGTTCCTTTCACTGTTCCCACATTCATTTCACCTGTCCCTAAGCTAGACCATTGGACAGACCTGGTCACGGAGAAGAAGTAGGGACCAGCAGGACTGGTTTTCTCCCTGTGGTATTGGAAAAGATGCAGAGGCCCAGCAAGCAATGTTTTCTCTTCCTCAGTAGGGGGTCAGATAAGCAGTAGCATGTTTTTATAATGCAATAGGGCAGGTCACCAACAAGGCTCTCTATTTTACTTTTTTACAGAGAATCTGATCACACACACACACACACCCCCTGCCCCATTGCTTCCCTTTAACTCTCTCTATCCCCTTACCCCCAACCCTGCCTCTCAAAGCTTCATGTCTTCTTTTCTCTCTGTGTGTGATCACCCACTAATTCCAATTGGCGTTGTCCATATGTGCCTGGGTATGAGGCTACCCGCTGGATCATGGGAAACCCACCAGTGGCCATATCCTCAACGAAGAAGGATGTCCCCCTCCCTCAGCATCTATCAACTGTCAATAGCTCTGCAGTAAGGGGTGGGGCTTAGATAGTCCTGAGCCCTGAATACACTGCTTTCCCAGTATATACCTGCAATGAACTTTCACCTTTTTTATTTGTTTGTTTGTTTTGTTTTGTGTAGCCTTGGCTTGTCCAGGAACTACATCTGTAGATCAGGCTGTCCTTGAACTCACAGCGATCTGCCTACCTCTACCTCCCGAGTGCCGGGATTAAAGGGATATGCCACTATTACCTGAATGAACTTCATCTTTTCACTTAAGAGTCTTTGCTTGGCATATCCAAATCGTCAGCATCACTTTTTTCTTGTGTGTTGAGGAAATTATTAAGTAAGGTAAAGTTTATTTTCTCATAAGCACTGAGATACTGTGACAGTTGGATAACTCATGTATACTAGCCCATCAGGAGGGTAGTATATACAGTGTGTATACACCAGCACAGGGAGATGACTCATGTCCTGGGCAGGTTGGAGCAGTGTGTCTTGAGATTTCCTTGAGATATTCAGAATGCTGTGCAATTTAAAGCTTAAGAAGTCTGTTATTTCTGGAATTTTCCATTTGATATATTCAGACTGCCAAGATCACAGGCAACTGAAATACAGACAGCAAAAATACATATAAAAACCTAGATTTTAGGCCCTCTGGTTAATTTACTAGTTTACAGCATGCCCTTAAGTCAATCAAACACATTCTTTCATAGAATGCGCAGGAAAGGCAGGTGTTGGATGATGCAGGCAGAAGAAAGAACACAGCCAAGGTGGAACGTGTAAAGAAGGCCTAGCATGAAGCATCTCTTGCTAAGGGAGCAATCAAAAGAAAGCTTCTAGGACCAGGGTTTGTGGATGGCTTTAAGGCTATGGAAAGGAACTGGATAGACAGGAGGGCTACCTGATGCAGCCTTCTGAGGAGCAGTGTGTGCAACTCCTTGTAGCAGGCTTAGGAGTGCGCAACTCACAGTAACCAGGCTTTAGGCCCTCTCTCTGGTTAAGGCTATGTGTTGATGAAAAATCCAAATATAATTAGGAACATCAACAACCCTTTGGTGATTTATCTTTGTCCACAGCCCTATGGGTGGGCCTGGCAGAGATATGAGGTGCCAGCCATGTAGATCTACAATAGCAGCCAGCACTTGCATCCCACTGTCTGAGTATGAAGGCCTATGTAGAGGCTGGCTTTGACTCGTCCCAAGAGAGGGCTCAAGGTACGCGTACCTTATATATTCAGATGTCAGCATGCAGGGCTGGTTGTCTGCCATGACTTTATCCACTTTTTTATATTTTAATTTTATCTCCATTTATTCACTCATTCATTCATTTGTTCATGCACTGGTTCACACAAACTCTGAGCGCTTACTACATGCCAAGCCCTTTGCTGACTCAGACATTGGCAACGGAAACATAGTTTTTTAACAATGCCCTGGTTTTCCTTTTTAAATGAATACTTCAGTCTCTCCTCTTCCTTGATGAGCATTAATAGTGACATCCTGCCTCCATTCTGACCCTGAAAAAAAGCATAAGTAGTAAGAGGGATATGTCTGATGAAGATCTCACTTCCAATCTTGTCTGTGCTGAAGCCAACATGGCTCTTGCGTTCAGATAGCTTACAATTTTGATTCAGCTTTTACCTAAGAGATAAGGAGCTAAATAAAGAGCCATCCACATCATAGTATCCTTTTATTGTTGACTTGAATATATGAGTGAATATGGAGAAGTACACTACCGGATATGTGAAACAAACATGTCAGCATATCTGTTCGAACATCAGCTTAAAGAAAGTTTGGAAAGAGAGATCATGAACCCTCTAAGTGGGAGAGGAAGACAGCTTGGAAAGTGTCATCTGAACTAATTGAAGGTCAAGGACTAGGCCGTGGGAGTGGGTAGGTTGGGAAATTGTGATGAAAAGACGGCCAGGTCAGAGGTTGCAAGATTTGGTGCTGTTGAGGTCATAGTTGACCCTGAAGAGTGGATGAGAGGAGGAGTATGTTTTCTTATGTGTGCATGTCCTTAAGACAAGAGGAGAATGCAATACAAATGATGCTTTTAAGATGATTAATCTGGCACTGCAGCACAGCATCGATTAAGGAGGGAAAGTGTTCAGTTGGGAAATTACTGCAGTAGTCTAGACAGGAGATACGTGTGTCCTAAAATACAAATGTGCTTGTGTTCAGCATCAGCCCACGTTCTACCACCCATTATACCGTCAGCTCCACCTCACAGGCCACTCCTGGTCATCGTTGGAAAGCACAGCACTTGCAAGGAGGAAACTTTATCTTTCTTTTGGAAATAAAAAAAAAAAATCAAGGTGGAGTGTACTGCTCAGTGGTAGAACACTTGCTTAGCATACATGAGGCCTTGTGTTGGACCCCCTAGGGTCAGTCAGTCAGTCAGTCAATCAGTCAAGCTTAGAAAGGTTATGTGATTTGGGTGAGTTCTAACTGAGATGCTGGTGTCGGATCAGTTAGTTTCTGGCCTAGAACTTTCTGCATTACATAACAGTTGTCTTTCTTAGTGAATTATGCTGCAGCAGGAGAGAGAGAGAGAGAGAGAGAGAGAGAGAGAGAGAGAGAGAGAGATATGTATTTATATAGAGCTAGTGAATCCTCATTCTGAGGATTGGAAGACTGTGTCAGGAACTCAGTATTCAGACAGAGCCAGAAGAAGTGAGCATTCCCACTATGGGCAGAAAGAAAGTAGATTGGCCTAACACAAGTGCCTTGGGGGGTTGGACGGAAAAACAGACATGTAGCTAAGCAGGGGATGCTGTTCAGTGGTCGAACGTTTGTCTAGTGTGCACATCTCTCAGTACTGAAAAGGATGATTATGCATTCCAAAAGATCTTTTGCTCTGGAGCATCCATGAGAAAATGATCTGAGGACAAATAATTGAGAAGGAATTGGAAACTGTTGGCACAACCCATCAGAACTCTGTGCTTTAAAGAAGTGTGTGGAGTGGAGATAAGGAGTGAATCTAAATCACATTTGAATCCTACTAGCATAAGAATGGACATTTCAATGCTCTGAGATAACATCACAGAGAACGCTTCTAGTATGAAGATTCCCCCAAAGACCAGGAGATGCTTTATGAGGATGAAGAGAACTATAAAGAGGACCAACTTCAGAAAGTAGCATAGCCTAAGGATAAGCTTTCTGACTCATCCTCCAAATTAAAGAATAAATGTTTACCACTTAAAACCCCCACTTGTGGGCTTATAATAACCTTAGAAGTTCTTCTTCCTCTTCCTCCTCCTCCTCCTCTTCTTTTTTGTTTTTGTTTTTTGTTTTTTTTTTTCGAGACAGGGTTTCTCTGTAGCCCTGATTGTCCTGGAACTCTGTAGACCAGACTGGCCTCGAACTTAGAAATCCACTGGCCTCTGCCTCCCAAGTGCTGGGATTAAAGGCATGCGCTATCACTGCCCGGCTAGAAGTTTTTACCTCATGTCATAAAGTATGTATAACCTCAGCTCCTGTTTCTTCAGAATTCAAATATGTCAAGGCAGAAACGTTTTGGAATTTAAGTAATTTTTTAATTTTAGGCTTAGAATGCTCAACACAGAAAGATGGATGCTGGCAGAGGAGTTGGAACATTGCCTTGTCTCTTCAGAGTATTGGACTTTGTGTCAAAGAAGAAAGATGAATGTGCTTAGCGGAATCTGAAAGCTGAAGGACTAATTTAGTGTGCCCTTAACGAAATCAAAAGCAAAGTTGCCTAAGATCTTTAGATTCATGGAAAAATCCTCTGCTTTATCCCCTAAATTTAACTGTCTTGACAAATGTGTGTGTGTGTGAAATTTAACTGTTTTGACAAATATGTGTGTCTATATACAACTTTGAGTATCATTGCCAGAAACATGGTCTACCTCCTTTGAGACAAGCTCTTTCATTGGCCTGGACTTACTGATTAGGCTAAACAGGCTGGCCAGTACACCTTGGAGATCCTCCTGCCTCAGTCTCCCCAGTAGTAGGATTATAAGCACGTACTACCATGCCCCCACCTCATTTTTAAAATGTGAGTTCTAAGGGATTGAACTCAGGTCCCTATGCTTGTTTAGAAAGCACACTATTGACTGAGCTATCATCTTCCTAGGTATCCTTGAGAAGCATATAATTGAGTCTTCATAAGTGTTTTGCATTTAGGTAAAATGCATATTATTTGACTCAGTCTTCCAAGACCAGTAAATTGGTGGTAAGAACACAAAGCCTCGGGTGACTGGGGAGCTTGGAAGTCTTGGCCACTCCACTATTCACTATATACAAAGCTCTTAAAATCTTGAAAGGTCAGAACTTACCATGAAGAAAGTTGGAGGTTATTCATTATGTACCGACAATGTTATTTAGTATAATCAGAGTTCTTGCAGAAGTTGATGCAGCCAGTTACCATGCTCTCTGTCACTTACCAAACAGGTCAGCCATCTTGGGATTCAACTCACAGGTTCCTCTCTGCCTGACCAGTGCCATCCACTGGTCCAGCCTGGAGAAAAAGGTCCAGAAGCACAACTGTACAGCTTCTGTTTTTCCCCCAGGCAGAGCTGCTGACTCTGAGTCTGACAGAACTAAGCTTTTCCAGTGTCCTGGCTTTCCAGAAGGGTATTCCTAGTGTGTATCTTGTAACATCTCTTTTTTAAGCACATTTTTTTTACTGTTTAAAAATTATTTAACTTGTAAGTTTTCGTTCAAATATATAGTACATGTTGAACATATACCCTATACCTGGTAACCTTTTTCCTTCCCTCCCACGTTTGTTCTCTGTGCTCCCTTAGATAGTTCAGCTTCTGCTGTCATGCCATAGATACACATATGATCTTAGGTATATATATAAAATATAGGAATCACAGATGAAAAAAGATATTTGTCCTTTGGAGGAAACCTTGATTTGCTTAATATGATAATCTCCAGTAACACTCACTCCTGCAAGTAACATATCTTCATTTTATTTGTGTGTGGCTAAAACACTGCATTATGTATACGTACATTTTAATGCACTTGTTTGTTAACAGACACTTAGGGTTGCTGCATGTAGCCACCATGAATTGTGGAACACTGGTGTTCAGTGTCTCTGTGACACATTGATGTGATGTCCTTTGGGTAAATGCTGAGGAGTGGTATAGTCGGACCACATGGAAGATCTGTTTTCTCATTGTGTCAGTTGTGATACGATTTGTATTGATTGAGATCCTTTAATCACAATAGACAGAAAATTAGGGAGCCCTTGCTCTGTGCTCTCTCACTCTTTGTTGGCACTATGCTCCAGTTTTTGGAATCAAGGGGTGGGGTTGGAGCTGGATTTTTTCAGAAGAGCCATCCCATTTAGTAATTGGCACTCAAAAGGTATTTTAGGACACAGAACACATATGATGTTGATCATCCATATCTCATTTAATTTTATATTAGTTATTTTCCTATTGTTATAATAAAACCCTATGAACAAGGCAACTTACAGAAGGAAGAGTTTGTTTCAGCTCATGATTCCAGGCGTTACAGTCCATGATGGCAGAGTGGAAGCAGTGGGCAGTGGACAAGATGGCTGGAGCAGAAGCTGAGGGCTCACACCGTGAACAACAAACACAGGGAGAAGAGGACAAACTGGAGATGCTGTGTGTGTTTGTAACTTCCTGATGGCAATGCCACACCTCCTAAATCTGCCAAAACAGTGCCACCAACTGAAGACAAAGCCTTCAGACGTCTGAGCCTATTGGGGGCATTAACAGTTAAACTACTACAGATTTGGTCTTTAGCACCATCTTAGGTGATGAACAGAATGTTAAATGCCTGCCCTCAAATGACTCAGTAGGTGTTGATTGAAAAGTGAAGATGAATTCTGGAAATTTTTGTTTTCTTGTTATGCACCAAAAATAAAAGTAGGTTTCACAGGGGCTTAAGTCATGTGCTGATAGCAGCTTGCTGTCAGTGGACAATCTAAAATCCAATCCAATGGGCTGGCGGTTTGTCCACTGAGCTAAGATGCATTCTCATGGTGCCAGGGAGAGAGAAACTAAGGCATGGTTTCCCCCAGAGTGAGCATCCAAGAACTGAAACAGCTCTTTAGAGCACCAAAGCAGTGTTCGTTTAGGAGAGATATGAGCTACATGTAGTTAGAAATTGGATTAATAACAAAGAGGTTACAAAGCAGAACTCCATGTACCTAGAGAAGATTGCAGGAAAATGGTCACTACCATGACCATCTCAACTGAACCTTAGGACCAGGGTGTATCTTTGAGTGTGTGTGTGTATGTGTGTACATGTATGTGTGTGCATGTCTATATACAGGTCTGAGGACAATCTTTGGTGTCATTCCTCATGTTCTATCTACCTTGTTGTTTTCATCAGGGTTTTTCATTGATTTAGAACCCACCATATAGGCTAAGCTAGCTAGCCAATGAGCCCCAAGAATCTGCCTGTCTCTGCTTCTGTTGTGTTGGGATTACAAGGGTGTGACATCATGTCCAGGTTTTTATTTGTTTAATGGGTTCTGAGGGATTGAACTCAGACCTTCACACATGCTAGGACAGCGCTCTACTGGATGAGCCATCACCCTAGCCTTGCAGGACTATTTCTAAATTAATAATGTGATTGCACTAAAATAGCACATCTAACCTCTACCTTGGACTGAAGGACCCCATCCAAGTCAAGTCAACAGACATTTGTTGAGCATCCAGTGATAGTGGGCTAGACAGTAGAAAAAAAAAACAAAGGTAAGCATGCTGGGGGGAGGGGTACAATGTGGTGACATTACAGGATCTGACATGCAGTAGATGCTTAATAAATACTGATTTCACATAGGAACAAAGAAAGGATGAATGCTACAACTGTCATGTAGAATAAATTTTATTAGAAAATCTAACATCAGAATTTATAAGAGGAGGTGCATGGAAGCTCTAAGATCACATATCAAGGAGGGATATTAAAGACTAGCTGAGCTGACCCTTTACTCGTGAGCTGAGAAAACAGAGGCCACAGCAGTTTGCTCAAGGTAGCAGAGCCTGTTCGTGGTAGTGCATATGGGAAGGCACCTTACTAATCCAGTGCTCTAGGCTTCGTGGTTTCCCTTTCCTATTGGCGCCACATCAAAAACCTTTCTTTAGTTTCTCTTTGCATGTAAGATGCAATCACTGTTATGTGTTTCCTTGGACAGCATCTCTCTATGTTCCCCAAGCATGGGGATGTGGGCATTAGCCCGAAAGAAGTGATTATCTATCAGTCATAACAAGAAGGTTCTTTTGGGAGAAATGACTCATCTTGTGGATTGAACTTTTAATACAGAAAGCTTATTCATGGCTTTTATGATTCTCCCAATACCTACGAACACATGGCTCATACAGACACACGTGCGCGCACACATACACATCAAATGAGATACCCAGTGGTGCATCTCCCCTGAGGCCAGAGGGATTCAGGATCTACTGCAGCAGCATCCGTGAGGATGCTCACAAAAACTGCTGACTTATCTAAGGACAACGTGGCTCTCCATCGCCCTTTTCCTTTCTTCCTTTCTTATCCCTTCCATTCTCGCCCATCACTTCCAAGTCACCCTAATTACGTTGTTATTGGAGGTACCAGGAGCTACATTTGATTCTGCCACAATCTCCACTAATTTTTTTTTTATTTCTACAACACAATAGCCCCAATACTTAGCAAAACAATTTGATTGTTTTTACTAAATATCCAGACTAAACAGTTTTTCTGAGGAAGCTATGGAGGCCTCAATTGATTCTTTCCCTCATTACTGTATGATCTATGCATCTGCTTCCTAGGACAGGAAGCCTTGGGAATAAATAGTCAAGACATTTATTGAAACTGTTTAGTTATTCCAAATGAGATATATTATATATATTATAGATAGCTATAATAGCCCACGCAAAAACCTCAAAGCTGGAAGACTCAGGGTGAGCTTCACGTTTTCATTCCAATTCCCTAATAGTCAGCACACACACATGCACATGTACACACACATGCACATGAACACACACACGAACACACAAATGCATGTGCACTAAAGGCTGTTCCTTTGCTACACACACACACACACACACACACACACATGTACATGCAAACACACGTGCACTAAAGACTTCCTCTGCTACACACACATACACACACAGACACACCCACATGTACTGACACACAATACACACACACACACACACAGATACACACTAAAGGGGGCTGTTCCTCTATTACACACACACTCATGCACACACACACACATGCACAGACACACACATACATGCACACACACATACATGCACACACACAGACACAGATACACACCCACATGCACACACACACATATTCACACACACACACACACTGAAGGCTGTATGTCTGCTACATGCATATGCCAGTTAGCAAACATCCACTGATAGTCTGTTGCTATGATATGGCTGTGATCTGCTCCTATCAGAATTCATCTTGAATTTTTATTGTCACGTGATGGTTAGCTGTAGGAGGTAATGGTGTGGGATCTACACTCATGGGGAGATTAATGTCAATCTTGGAGGCCTGTGTCAGCTACTGAATACAGGTTGTCTGAGAGCTACCTAGATCATTTGTCCCCTCCTGGTCCATACACACCTGTCTTCTCTTTTGCCCTTCATGGAGTACATGGGTCCTTGTCAGAAGTAGAAGATACCGACGCCTTCCTAGCTTCCAGAACGGAGTCAAAACAAAACTTTTAATTTTTTTTTTTTATAAATTACTCTGTCTTGAGTATTTTTCTATAGCAACAGAAAATGAACTAACAGGCTCATACTATGGTTTTGAATAATATTTTAATTAAAAAATATGTAAACACATAAACAACTCAGACACAACATGGTGGATTCTTGAATATCATCTTATACAACAAATATCTCTAGGCAACTGGGCAACCTAGGAAAAGTAGAAGTCTTGGGACAGGTGTGAATCCACCCTGGGTGTACTGGCTGGTTTTGTGTGTCAACTGGACACAAGCTGGAGTTATCACAAAGAAAGGAGCATCCCTTGAGGAAATGCCTCCATGACGTTCAGCTGTAAGGCATTTTCTCAATTGGTGATCAAGAGTGGGAGGGCCCCTTGTGGGTGGTGCCATCCCTGGGCTGGTAGTCTTGAGTTCTATAAGAAAGCAGGCTGAATAAGCCAGGGGAAGCAAGCCAGTAAGTAAAATCCCTCCATGACCCCTGCATCAGCTCCTGCTTCCTGACCTGCTTGAGTTCCAGTCCTGACTTCCTTTGGTGATGAACAGCAATGTGGAAGTGTAAGCTGAATAAACCCTTTCCTCCCCAACTTGCTTCTTGGTCATGATGCTTGTGCAGGAATAGAAACTCTGACTAAGACACTGGGGGAATCTGTCTCTAGGGAACATATAGAGCTTTTTTTTTTTTTTCAAACCCTGGAGAAGCATTAGGAGAAGTGGCCTCTCCCCCATTCAAGCAGGAACAGGTACTTCATAGCTTGGACTATTTGTGTCCTGGGTTACTTTCATATTCCACAGTTATGAGATGGGGACAAAATCTCTATTCTCTCTCCTTTCAAATGAATAACATAGACATGTTATAGAAAAATATAACCACAAACATTTTCACAATTGAATGAAGTCCTCTATAACTGACCCATGCTCCCAGCTTCCTATGTCACACTTGACCATTCCACATAGCTAACTGTAATCCATTTAAGACCTACAAGAAAGAAGACTGCAACCACTTTCTGAAAGGCGAAGATTCAGTGAGGCATGAGGGGGATTAGTGACTCATCAGCGTGTGAGGCCTGGCCACAAGCTCTGCCCACCAGGCAAATGAACCTCTGTGGACTGGCCCTCATTTGTGTGGAATAAACTGTCCAACATGAAAGGTTGAACATTTTTCTTTAACCTTTGGCTCTATTGATTCTAAGATGTCATTAATCCAGGAGAATGAGAAACTTTAAGTCACAGGACTCTACAGGTAATAGATAAATAACAGATAATAGATTCAAGTCACTGGGAAAAGAGAACTAAGCTGGAAGACAAACAACGCCAGTTCTCAAAGGAGCCCAGCCAATGGTTCACATATGGATGCCTATGGAAGATTCACTCAGCCCAAACTTGAAACTAGCCAAGACATCTCAAGAGCATGAATGAGCACACTGTAGTATATCCAGACCACAGTGTATTGCTTGGGCCATGGAGAGGGCCCAATGAGTAAACCACTTACCAGGCCAGTATGAGATCCTGAGTTCAGATCCCCAAAATCCACTTAGAACAGGATGCAGAAGCATGTATCTGCAATCCTATGGCTCCTGTGGTAAGAGGAGAGGCAGAGACAAAGCAGAAGGAAGTTTACACGACAACAAGCTTGGCTTGTAGCTGTAGCAAATAATAAGCGATCAGAGAGCCTACCTCAAACAAGATAGAAGGCAAGGCCTAACACCTGAGGTTGTCTTCTGACTTTGACACATTCTGTTGCAGGCACATGCCTGCACACACACATGAACATGCACACACATGAAAGGGGGCTATAATAAAAGACATAGAGTGATCTTAAATGGAAGAAGCCAATATGAAAACACTACAAATGATGGTTTCACCTGAGTGACATTCTGGAAAAACTACGGACACAGGAGGAAGACTGTTTCTAGGGATCACGAAGGAAAGAATTTTTAGGATATCATTGCCAGGAGCCTGCCCGAGCACCAGTTCTTTCTGGAAGGCAGTGATGGGGAAGTGTTGGCAATATTTGTGGGCAAAACTAAATTTCGCAAGGGCTAAAATGTTGCTCATTTTGTAACATTTGTCTTGAACTCTTAGCTATTCTGAGGCCAGAAACTGCTGTCTTCAGGCGATTAAGTATTAAGTAAAGGATTTGTAGAATTTACATCTTTTACACAGGCAATATGCACAGACTTACATACACACATTCACACACACACACACACACACACACACACACACTGGTCAGGCTCTACCACCTGTCTCATCAACTCCACTAGTGTTCACTCATACTTACATAATACACATTGTATTAGTCAGGGTTCTCTAGAGTCACAGAATTTATGGAATGTTTCTATATGTTAACAGAATTTATTGTGATGACTTACAGTCTGTAGTCCAACTAACTCAACAATGGGCAGCTGTGGATGGGAAGTCCAAGAATCTAGTAGTTGCTCAGTCCCATAAGGCTAGTTGTTTCAGCTGGTCTTCTGTAGAAGTAGGTTCTAACAAATGTGCTGGCAGGTAAGTGCAAGCAATTGAAAAAGAGTGAATCTTCCCTCTTCCAATGTCTTTATGTAGGCCTCCAGCAGAAGGTGTGGCCCAGATTAAAGGTGTGTACCACCACACCTGGATCTGGGACTTGTTTTGTCCCAGGCTGACCTTGAACTCACAGATCTCCTTGCCTCAGTCTCCTGGGATTAAAGGGGTAAACTACCTTACTTGGGCCTAAGCTTTTCATGGCCACTATGCCTCAAGATCTCCACACCAAGATCCAGGTCAGAAACTTGTGTCTTTCAGCCTCAAGATCTGGATCACAGGTGTGCCCTCCAATTCTGGATTGTAGTTCATTCTAGATATAGTCAAGTTGACAACCAAGAATAGCCATTACATACATATATCTACACACATATGAACAAACAAACAGATATATACATATATACATTTGGTGGGTGGATGAGGCCAAGCTCCAGATGCCACACCTTATTCCTTCTCTCTGGCAATCTATACCTTCTTAGACAAAAGTTCTTTAGAAATTACTTCATAGACAAAGTGTTACACAAAAGGAGAGCTATAGAAGGACGTTGATAGTAAGTTCAAAGCAGTGGTTCATTCTATAGGCTCATTTTAAGTTCAAAGCAACAGTTTCATGTGGCCTTGCTTTATCATTGTGCACACCTGTGGCTTCATCCTTGGCCCTGACTTAGAATGAGTGTTTTTCCTTGATCACAAATTTGTTCCAAGCCAATTTCACTTTTTAGTTTAATTGTGAGCCGGGCAGTGGTGGCGCACACCTTTAATCCCAGCACTTGGGAGGCAGAGGCAGGTGGATTTCTGAGTTCGAGGCCAGCCTGGTCTACAGAGTGAGTTCCAGGATAGCCAGGGCTACACAGAGAAATCCTGACTCGAGAAAAACCAAAAAAAAAAAAAAAAAAAAGTATAATTGTGAAAGCTCATTGTATTTATTATTATGCAGTCTTTACTTACTATTCTATGAGAAGGGGGCAAATTCTATTCTTGATTCTAACTTTATTATATCTTTCTGGCAAAACAACTAACACTATCTTTTAAATCTTTCTTCCTAAAATTATTTGAATCAAATCAGGAATTCTATAAAATCATTAATTACTTTAAACAGCATTAATTCATGAAAATTCATCTGTATGTTGATCTGCAGGAAATCTGCCCAGTAGGATGGCCTAAGGGCCAGAAATCACTAGACTATGCAATAGTGATAGGGAAAGTTGTATCAGCTGCAAGAAAAAATCCTGAGATGAAGTCTCTTGGGATCTTGCCTCTCAGACCTCACCCATCCTAAGCCATGGAAAAGTGGTGGGCCACCTGCTAGGCTTAGACTCTCTTAGATGGATCCTGACACAGTATGGTGGTTACTGTTGGTTGTCAACTAGACACTAAGGAGTCAAGCCTCTGGGTACATCTGTGAGAGATTGTCTAGATTCAATTTGCCTGTTGGTATATCTGTGTGGTATTATCTTGATAGCATAATTATGATGGGAAACCCTGCCCACTGTGAGTGACACAATTCCCTTAGGTGGCAGATTCTGAACTATGTAAGAACGGAGAAAGTGAGCTGAACATTGGCATGTATGTATTAGTCCACTAGTCTCTGCTCTTGACTGTAAATGTAATAAGACCAGCTCTTTTAAATTTTGATGGATTATATTCTGGAGCTCTGAGCCCAATCAACCCTTTTCCCCTAGAATTGTTTCTGTCAGAGTATTTCAACAACTGGAAAAGGAAATAGGGCAGGCAGTGAAACTGTTGTGTGTGATGATCAATCCTGGACATTTTGTGTCTTGAAACCGGTGGAAGGTGCAACCCCAAGGCTGGGTTGCCATGAAGCCATTTTCTTCAGGTTAAATGTTGTTCCTAGAGAGAAGCTTTAAGACTCAGAAAACTAACTAATAAAGCTCAGAAGCTAACGATTCACAAGGCCCCACCTCAAGGTAATAAAAAGCAGTGAACTGTTGTTGGGGAGGGGAGACTCTCCAGTGGAGCTGCCTGCAAGCTGTCACCACAGCTCTTGGGTGCAGCTTTGTAGGTCCTCTATGCTTTGGTGATACATCTACCTTTGAATCATCTGTGCTCTTGTAAGTAACCCCAGTAAACCCATTGACTCGCCAAGCTAGACTTTGGTGGAACTATTTCTTTAGTCTGTTGCTAGTGCTATATCTAGGGTGGATAGATCTCTTCAGAAGTCACACCCTAAGACACACTATGGATTTGGGTTGACAGGATAGTGAGTTTACATTCATCAATTGAAACAAACATACCATGCTCAGCATGTTTTGGGTCAGGGAGTGGAGAAAGACTCTCTGTGTGTTCTGATAAGTTTTTCTGTGGTCTCAAAATCACTCGAAAATCAAATGTGGATTCTAGCTCTTTCTTCTGCCACAAGTCCTTGATTTACTGGTTGACCTAATAGCCCAATAACTGAGAATCTGCTCTGGGGTCTCACTTATGATCCAACCCCACATCCCAGTCTCCTTCCTTCTATTAGTCTCCTTGAGTCTCTCTTAAATGAGGACTGCTTTTCTAGTGCATCCACTGAACCTCGGATATTCAACGATTGTCAGCAGTGCTGTTACCTCCCTAAGTGCTAGAAAATTTTGTCCCATGCTCTTGTGCATAGTCTGCCATAGACACACTTCTCTCAGGGTTAACTCTCATCTGTCTTCCTTACGGAATCTTTTGTTCTGCATGCTTTTAAAGCCTTGCCTAGAACAGCAAGCTAGATGGTAGTTTGCTTCTGGAAGCCATTAGGCATCCAGGGAGGTCCCCTGACGTCCTTTAGGGACATCTATGAAGCTGCTTGTTTTATCCTGAGAGAATGCTTGGGATTTGGGGAGTGCAGCACTTCTGGACATCAGAGGGAGTTGATTTCAAAACCATTAGCATAATTCTGCCTGGAGATATTGATTGCCTGGGAAGGACACCTCATCACTAGATGTTGCATTAGTTTTGCTTAGGATGGTCAGAGAGATGAAAAAATGGGGCTCCATGGTGGAGAAATATCTCTGCATTGGAGTCTTGGATGCAGGAGGCTTTCTGTGTTTAAGGCAGAATTGCTTATGGTAGGACATAATATTATTTCATCCCACCATAGGCTGCAGTTTGCTCTGTTCAGAACAAAGACAATGTGATTGGCTTCACAGATGGCTCCCTCTGGCTTTCTCTGGAGGGCCCCTCAAACCCATCAGGCTCTGTCTTCTCTCTTTTTTCTTTGATAAAGAACTAATTTTATAACCCATCTCCTGTCATGATCCCTTATTGTTAATTAAATGGGAGTTGGTGATCAATTGGTCTGGATTAACATAATTAATCTTTAAATCATACATATTCAAAAGGCTCTAAGAAGCATCTGGGTATTTTCCTAACAATTGCTAGGAGATGATCAAATTAATATCAGCATACTGAGTTAGCTGATGCCTTTGAGAGAGGTATCTCCTCAAAGTGGTATCTTTAAAGATAGAAAATCCCATTGGAATTAAGGGAGGATGGATATTCTTTGGGAGAATTAATTGTCAAAAATAGTATTTT
Source organism: Rhynchomys soricoides (assembly GCA_019843965.1). Lineage (NCBI taxonomy): Eukaryota > Metazoa > Chordata > Mammalia > Rodentia > Muridae > Rhynchomys > Rhynchomys soricoides. The sequence goes on from JADRCH010000013.1 coordinate 10,460,941, forward strand.
TGCAAAAGAATACACTCCTCTGCTAGAGTTCCAGAATCAGCAAAGCACAGAAACCATGCCTGTATTTGTCTTTTTAGTGGTGGGCTGGTCTTTAACAGCTGAACCATCTCTTTAGCCTGCCCATGCCTGTGACTGCTAGGCTTCTAAGGAGCTTTTCTACAGCATCACTGTGCAGATGAAGAATCAAAAGCAGCCTTCCATTTCCCAAGAAACCCAAGGACTAATGACATTACCTACACACACTTGACTTTATGCTATTTGGACCCAGGCTTACCACATCAAAGACTCATCAATTCTGTTTCATAGGCACTGAAAATGAAGGGATCTTAAGTGACCATTGAGTTTAAGTTGCAGGAACCAAACAAAAGACCAGACACAGACAGGCAACTACAATCCGATGTGTTATGAGCTTGCTACTTTTTATCCGTTCTCATAATCATCAGTTTTGAAGTAAAGGGCCATTAAGAATATGTACCATGCATTCACCCTTGCTATTTCTTCCTTTCTGCTAAGAAGAAGACATTGGCTGGTACGTGCTTTAATTAATTACTAAGACCTCCTGTCATCCATCACCTTCTTCAGGCCAAAGTTAATTCCTCTGACCCAGTGGGGTTTTCATTGCTGCAGTCATCCCTGGTCTGCAGGAGATTTGATACTGAATGCTAATGGTGTGCAGTGCAGCAGAGGGTGTGTGTGTGTGTGTGTGTGTGTGTGTGTGTGTGTGTCTGGAAGAAGCTGGTTTATAACAATAGCTTTTGTTTAGCCAGCAATCCGGAAGAGCTGGGGCTCAGGAGCTAACCATCTGCAGTATCAGAGCAGCTGGCTTCTATGTCAACCTGCATGTTCCTTCAGTTCTCCAAGCTGCTATTTATGGAGGATTTTTAGTCCGAGAGAAACTTTTAAATAAAGCATGCAGTTTCAGTCTTTTTTTTTTTTTGTACACAATGCCTGTACTCTTTAAGTATATGGCGTGTGGATATGCCCCATTTTACCTGGATAATGTGGGGTTTCTTTTTTCTTTTTCAACCTTTTTTTGGTTCTTTGTTTATTTCACATCATGTACCCCGATCCCACTCATCTCCCCCTCTTCTCATACCCGCCCTCCACCCTTACAACAACAAAACAGAAAAAAAAAATCTCATTGTGGAAGCTGTAGTATATTTCAGTGAGTCCCACAGTATACCCTTTTGACCACACTTCTTTGCTTGCAAATATTCATTGCAATGACTTGTTGGTCTGGCAAGAGGCCTATGGCTTGGATCTGAAGGACCGGTCCCTTCATGCACTCCAGCAGTTCATCAGTGGGGTAGATGTTGGGGTGAGCCTATTCAAAGCCCCGGATCTGGACCTGGGAGCTATCTGAGCTAGTCAGCCCGCTGGCTTTCCCACTGACCCCCTCACCCTCAGGGCCATCTCTATCCTGTTGCCCAGGTTAGATGCAGAGCCTACTCTACCAAGTACATATGGTAGAAGCTGGAATCCTGAGGAAGTAGGTTCCAATAGATGTGCTGACAAGTAAGTGCAAGCAGGCAAAGAACAAACCCTTCCTTTCCCCATTGTTTTTATGTAGGCCTGCAGCAGAGGGTATGGCCCAGATTAAAGGTGTGTACCATCACGCTGTTCTTTACTTGGAGCTTGCTCTGTCCCAGGTTGGCCTTGAGCTCAGAAATCTCCTTGCTTCTGTTTCCTAGGATTAAAGGATGTGTATCGCTTTGCTTGGGCCTAAGATTTTCATGGCCACTATGCCTCAAGATCTAGATCGAAATCCTGTGTCATCCCATGTCAAGATCTGGATCAAAAGCTTGTGTCTTCCAGCCTCAAGATCTGGCTCACAAGTGTTCTCTTCCTTTCCTGATTGTAATTCATTCCAGATGCAGTCAAGTTGACAACCTGGAACAGAAAGCTAGCAAGGAGACTTGAGACATTAAATACTACTACTACTAATGATGATAATGGTGATGATGGTGATAACAACAACAACAACACAACAACAACAGTAATAGTAATAACAGAGACAAGGTTAGATGGTTTATTGGTTGGCCTGAAGCTGTAGAACAGACTAAATGACTCAATGTCACTGACCTCCTACTCTAGCCCCAGGCCTATCTTCAGCATTGAGAATGCAAAGATTACTCTCCTGGTCTCAGTTCAGACTTGATTCCTTCTGTAAAATGTGTCTGGTCATGTATCAAGCACACAGGAAGGAAAGCATTTCCACTAAAAGAGATAGGGTCTTGAGATAAAAGTGACTTTTAACATTTTTTTAGCTATTCTATAATTTCCAGGTTTTGATAATAAACACATCAAATTGGAAAGGCAACACATTTTATTAAAATCAAAATACCTCTCAGGCATCCTCTGTTCACGATGTTCCTATAGCAACCAGACCATTATGCAACCAGTGTTTTATAATCCCCTTTCTAAGGCTCTGTCCATCTCATTAGGCTGTGGACACACAGGGCCGGTAATTTCTCCTTGAGCTCTTTTTACAGAAGTGTCTGTCACGCTGGAGGCAGGGCTTGTGCTGAATGAGTCAGGAAAAGAATTTATGAATAATGTTATCAGATGAACAATGGATGTCCTCACAGCAGTTTGCCTTTGTCATCTGCCTCCGCAGTGGATAAAGATGCCTCTAAATAGCGGGCGAAGGAGTTCTCTTTGTCTTCTGTCTGCTTTTTCCCGGAAGGGCTCCTTGTCTCCTCCAGATACCTACAGGCAAAGGAAGACTTTGTACATTGCCCTGCATTTAGCTAAACAACACTTTAAAGGGTGTCTGTCCCACCCCCAAGAGCACCGTAAATAAATTCAGAGTCAGGATCCCAGAACACGGATTTTCTAAAGTTACAGCCCCAGGACAATACTCTCCTCACAGGGAGCAAAGGAGACCTTGCGCATGTCCAGTAGAGGCTTCATTCTCTGGAAGGCTCCTTGACATTTGTAGTGTCAGTGAGTTCTTTTGTCTTTTGATTCCAGCCCCCTACAGCCTAGAAGTAAGGGTCTGCACAGGAGGCAAGGCCACAGGGAACTGCAGGAGGCATTATGAAGCGGGTGAGAGAAGCTGTCCTCTGAGGATCATGTTCTGTTGTTGCTTAGGGACACTGTTTGGTTTCTTTCTGCAACAGAAGAGCTGAGCTGCCTCCCAGGTACCCTTAGCTAATTAGGACAGCTATTCCTGGTGTGACATCTAGTCATTTTAAGAGGGAATACCAGGAATCTGTGGTTTGAAGTAATTGTCATCCTAGCTATACCTGCTCTTGCTTTTTGTTCTCAGCTCAGCTCTGCAAAGAAACTGCTGATTCATCTCCTTCCTCTCCCGGTCACAAGGATGAAAGAGTATAAATAATTTACAGTAAGATATGAAGACAAGCAGTGGTTTTAAATTTGTTGCATTCTTGGCCTGAATCATTTTCCTGACAATGAATTAAACTAAAAAGGCTACCAATGGCTGCTCTAAGCATTTTAATGTGGTTGGGACCATTCCCCTTTCTGCAAAGTCCTAGCTTGAAGGTCAGGAGGTTTTATACTGCCTTAGTTGTGTGTGGAGAACATACATACATACATACATACATACATACATACATACATACATGTGTGAGAGAGAGAGAAAGAGACAGAGAGACAGTGAGATGGAGAAAGACAGAGACAGAAAGATAGAAAGAGATAGAGACAGAGAATGGCCTCAAATCTCATTTCTTAGGTGCCATTCACCATCATGCTTTTGAGACAGGGTCTCTTTTTCAAATGAAACTCACTGTGTAGGCTAGACTGAATGGCCAGTGAACCTGGAAATCCTTCTGTTACCACCTCTACATAGCTGGAAATCCATGCCCCAGACATACGGACAGTGCCATCTCCCTTGCCTAGTGCTAGGGTCTTAATGCATCTTGTATTAGAGAAAGAACTATTTCATGGGCAGATAGAAGATGGGCGAGCACCAATGACCCCACACTCTCCTCATGCCTGGGGGAAAGGAGCTCATTAAAGGATACCACCTTCTGAAGAGCAGGCGCTCAGAAGCCTCATCCCAGTTGATTGAGTTGGAGCCACTTTGTTAACCTTAATTAGATAATTTTGGTATTGATTTCAATGACACAGGGCATCACTGCAGGCAGCAGCAGTGTAGAAGCAAAGGTTTTATTGCTCCAGGTTAAGTATGGGCTCCTGTTGGGATAATTATCCCGAGTGCCTTCCCCTTCTACAGAACTTGCTTTTCTCAGATGATCTGACTCACTTGATGGTGCCCTAGAGTATTTCACAAACAACTAGGCAGCCCTTATTCAATGTTGATAATCATGGTTCTTGTCTCCTAATATGTCAGGAGTCTAAATCCTGCCATCTTAGATTAGGTTACAGCTCCATTTATATATTTAAACATATAATATTCTATGAATTCATTAAGAAGTTCATGATACAGTATTTTAAATGTATGTCTACCCCCCACTACTTTCTGCTAATTCCACTGAGATGCACCCCTTCTTCACATTTTCCTCTCATTGTCTTGTTTTACACTCCCCCCACACCCCGAATGCAATTTGTTCTGCCCACATCCTCATGGGTATGGTAGCATCCCCTGGAGCATGACTGACGCCCCCCATACCTGCAACTGGCAGCAAGTCCTCAGTAGGGTCTGTTGTGAAGAAACAGTCCCCTATGCTTACTCTCTGCACTTTGGCCAATTTTGTTCTGTGTTAACCTTGGTCCTTTTTGAAGAGGCTCCTTTGAGGATCTCACAGGCTTGTAAATCACAGGATCTATTCTTAGCTCATAGTTATCTTGGACTTTGCTGAATTTGACACTATGGATATGTGTTCCATTCACACATTCTTCCTACACCTCTTGCCATTGTGGTCTGTGAAACCCTATGCTGGTGTCACTGCACTTCAGTCTCTGGTTCTCCTGTGACTCACACTGTGTCCTCACTCTCCAGGCCTCATGCTTCGTATTTGCTTAGTGTATGCTATGACTGCAGGTGCCATCGCTACTCCACTGATGCTGAAGCACAGAGCTTGTTTCCACTCTGAACATATATTGACTCTATGAGAGACAACACACCAGGGCCATATGTTTCTCTGTGTAGCCCTAGCTGTCCTGGAACTCGATCTGAAGACCAAGGTGGCCTTGAACTCATAAAGATCCATCTGCTTTCTGCCTTCTGAGTGCTGGGATTAGAGGCTTGTGCCATCACTGCCCAATGAGATCCCTGTCCTTCATCTTTCAGAACCCAGGGTTTCTTCCTTTGAGAGCACTTAACTGATCCTCAGTATCATAATTATATCATTGCTTGTTTCGCCCACTCCCTTTAGTAACACCACCATTTTGCAAGTCACTCATATTTAATAATCTGAAACTCATTCACACAAGGAAGGTACTCCTGAGCTGTATCCTTACCTTGTGTCTTAGTTAGGTTTCTATTGCTGTGGTGAAACACCATAAGCCTAAACAACTTAGCGAGAAGGGGGTTTATTTCAGCTTACCTGTCCTGATCACATGCCTTCATGAAGGAACTCAGGGAAGGAACCTGGAGGCAGGAGCTGAGGCAGAGCTCATAGAGGAGTGATGCTCCTTGGCTCATGGATTGCTCATCTGCTTTCTTACAGCACCCAGGACCATCAGCCCATGGGTAGGCCTTTCCACAGTGAACTGGGCCCTCCCTAATCTGTCAAGAAAATGTGCCAGAGGCCTGCCCATAGGCTAATCTGGTGGGGGCATTTTCTCAATTGCGGTTCCCTCTTCCAAAGAAGGCTCCAGCTTGTGTCAAGTAGACATAAAACCTAGCCAGCATATCTTCTTTATCTCTTATGTTAAAATTGTATTTCATCATGTTACTTCCATAGTAAGGAATGTCCACTCTGTCATAGCCAAGCGTCTCATTTGTGGCATTATTTCCAATTCCTCAAATGACCTTTTCTGACTTAGTCAAGCATCTCACTTTCTCTGCCAGTTCCCCACGCTTCATTTTACTTATGTTGTTCTCATCTAGACCATCTTGTCCACTTGTCATCCAGCTGGTCAAACTGCAATCGTTGTATAAGAGTCTGTTTGCATGTGTTATCTTCTATCATTTCATAGTGACAGCTTTGATAATGATTCCCTTGCCATTAGTCACTGCTACCATGGAATTCACCATCCATTATATACTAGCTTGTGTGTGGTTAATTCTGTCTCTCGCTTTAGTTGTGAATTTACTATGCAAAGATCCTCTTATCCAATCCTTGCAAATAGTTTGTGCTCAATAAACACTTCATTGATTTACTATTCCTCAATTTTACCGATGCTTTTTGACTGAATAAATTATTGGATGAATAAATCAACTTTGGCTGTTTGATTCATTGATTGATTCTATTGATTGAATGTAATATCACGCACAGTACCCAGCATTTTCATTTGAGGGGTGAGTAACACCAATATTTTATTTCTTCCCACCTCCCAACAATTCCCGGAATAGAGTCCCATAAATAAACTCTTGAGATCGATATGTCTGCAATCATTTCCTGATGCAGTTATGGTGAACAGGACGTTAGTATCTGAATATTAATGACAGCGTGAACCACTGTCCAAAGACTTTTGCTTTGAAACATCAAAGACATGATATAAATCTCAATGGAAAGGCAAATTAAAGCCTGGCTTTCTTCCTAGAAGTGACACATTAAAAACCACATCATTTTTCTCTTTAAATTGAAAAAAGCAGAACAGGTGATGTTTCCAGTCTACAGCCTGCTTAGTGAAAATCACTTGTTAAGGACTAAACGAGAGGCAAGAACTTTTTTGCTCATATTGGTCTTGAAGGGCATAGCGTCTTACAAATGATACTGTCTTAGCTGGATGTGCCAAGCACTGTGGTTTGTACATGTAGTCCAAACATTCAGGTGGTGGAAGCAGGAGGATCGGAAGTTCAAGGCAAGCCTCTACTACTTAGAAAACTTGAGGCCAGCCTGGGTCTGAGAACCTGTCTAAATAAATAAATAAATAAATAAATAAATAAATACCTACCTCTCAGAGGACACAGTGGAGAAGAGAGAGGAACAACCTGAGGAGGAACAAAGTCTTTGGAATATGGTTTTACTGTTGGACTTTTGATCACATAGTACTTGTGATTACTGGTGTGTGGCCTGTAAATGATTGGGCCATTACACCCTGCCATGTGGGGTGGGGAAAGGAGCCATGAGACCCTACCTATCCTTAAGGTAGATATGGTATGAGGTAAGGGGGAATCACACAGATCCACTCATCCATGATTGTTAGAGAAAGAAGAGACATTTTCTTCAGTGGTGTGACCTATGGTAAAGGGCCATGAATCTGTAAACAATCCCTCACCCATGTTTCTGTGAGCAACCCTCCTGAAACACACTGAGTCAGAGAAAAAACAAAAGACAAAGTAGAGCAGAGTCAAGGGAAGGTAATAGGGAGAATATGCAAAAAATACAACACATGAAAGTTCAATATTGTAACCCATTGTTATAGATAATTAACATACGCTAATAAAAATAAACAGCCCTTCCCCAAACAAAAAGCCAACTATATTGTCTTCCTGTAATAGTTAGGCTTTGTTAAAACCTCTCTCTTATCTATTCAACCATATTTTTCTGTAATAGAAACCTTGTTAAGGCTTGAATTATGGCTCCCAAATCCATGTCTTGCAGGTTTAACCCTGAAATCTTCAGAACATGACTAAATTGGGAGACAAGGCATTTCAAGCGGTGACTAAGACAAATTACATCTTTAGCTTTGGCTTTGTCTAGTGTCCTTACCAACACAGAGAAACCCTGATAGATAAGGGCAAGGTGACCATCCACAAGCTGAGGGGAGAGTCCCCAAGAGAAAGCAACCCTGGTGACACCTTGATCTTAGACCTCCAGTTTCTGCACACGAGGAAATTACATTTTGAGGCTGAGGCCTTTGCCAGTGGTGATTGCCATGGCAGCCCAAGGAAACTGGATCTGTGTGGAGAAGCACCCCAGTCTCCCTACCAGGCTGAGCTGCTCATGGGCCAGCCCTAAGTGAAAGTGTGGCTTTCACTAAGGTTTGTCATGCTTCATACACAGCTGATAACTGAGCTTCCAGAGTGTCGTGGGAATGTACTTACACCTTGTCTAGGCTTAATTAGAAAGCCCACTGTTGGAAGGCTTGTCCTGGATTTCCATATGCTCAGTGTTGCTTTGAACACTGGTTAGCACTAAAGACACAAACCTTGTCTCCAGAGAAAGCATTTTGTATGGACCCGTACAAAATGAAGAGCTGGCAGTCTTGTAAAGGTATGCTATTTAGGCGGTTATATATTATAATATTAGGTCAAGATACAGTTCAAGAAATGGAAAGAAGTTACGATATAGAAGATATATGTTTCTGATTTTTCAAAGGCAAGGTCAAAGATCTTGTGACTCTGCAGTTGCAGGCTTCAGCACTGTCCTATGAGGTTCCACAGAAAAGGAAGTGATTTCTGCTATGTGTATAAAACCTGCCCCATTCTGAGTGGCTCATGCCACTCAGGTGTTAGCATTCTTTGAGTCTCACTTTGGACTATCCCTATCTATACTTATATGAAAAGTCTCCAAGGCAAGTCAGTAAGTAAGAGAAAAGGCACCCCACAAACTAGATACTTGAGAAAGAAAAAATATATATACAGATATATGTAATATGCTGCTAACTTCAGTCACCCTGTGTACAGTACCCTGACTTCTTTCTGCTGTCTGACTGTGATTTTGTATTTACTGTACACTCCCTCTCAACCTCAGTCTGGTTCTCCCCTCCCCAGTCCTGGTGATCACTGTGCTTTCTCCTTACAAGAACCCAAACATGTCCAGATTCCACAAGTTTAAGTGGAGAGGTTGGCCAATGGCTACAGGGTTGGACAAGAGGAAGAATTCTGATTCAGTAGGGTGATTGAACAGGGCAGTAATGTGTAGTTTGTAGCAAAGTGGCTCTCCGCCAGAATACTGTTTAAATTGGAGATCCAAGTCATGGTGAGGTAGACAGATGGGCTTACTTGAAATCGGATGGATACCACCTTCCCACATTTTCCGGTCCTGTTTTAGGCCACCTCAGCAACCAAGAAAACTATGTATGCACAATTCAGTTCAAGTGTATAGGAGTCAAGGGCTGAGGGAACTCGGCCCAGGCAACTGTAATTCTAGGAAGTCAGAGGTTGTGTTGTGTAAAACAAATTCTGATAAAAGACTGGGAATTCACAGGCCAGGGGCTTTCGCCACTGATGAAAGTTTTGAGCTACAGTGACTTCCCAGGTACCCAGAATGTCTATATCCGAGACAGTCTTTCTAGTACTATTTAAGGAAACTATATCACTGGATAGCTTTGATTAAAACATTTTCTGATCAGAGTCAGGTGCCAACCAGAAAGGAAGGACTGAAAATTCCCAAGGCTACAGGAGACAGATACACTGGAGCAATGAAAGAAGTTGATACCAGTGGCCTCTTCCAGGGGTCACAGTTATCATGATGATATACTGACATGATAATAATGACAATTATGGTCAGTCAGCTTTCTCCTACATATTTGCTACCATGTATACTTTGTTCAACATTGCCAGAACTGTAGGCAGAGACAACCTTCCAAGACCCACCTCCTGTGGGTCTATCCACTATCTAGATCCCAAGTTCCAAAATCAGCATCATCAGATGGACCAAGTGCTCAAACAGGAGCCTGCAATGGGCATTTCACATCTAAATCATACACTATGTGCCAAAGCATAGAGCAAAATCTTTCATGCACATTTTATCTATTACCTTCCTTATTGCTGTCATGAAATATTTGGCCAGTGTTTAGTCCAGCATGGTGGAGAAGTCAATGCAATGGAAGCTTGAGATAGCTAGTCCCACCTGATACACAGACAAGAAGCAGAGGAAGATGAATGTTGGTGCTCAGCTCACTTTCTCCTTTTTATTTAGTCCACGACTCCAGACCATGGTATGGTGCTATTTTCAGGGAGAGTCTTCCTACCTCAAGTAACTTATTACAGAAATCCCTTGCAGATATGCCAGGGGCTTGTCTCCTAAGTGATTGTAGATTTGACAACCAATAAATTCACATATATGAATTTCTTAATAAATTTAAAGAGTAGGTATTATTATCCCATTTTACAGATGAGGAGAATTAAGACACATAGCAAGTATCTTTATCAAGGTCATGTAACTATTAAACAGCAAGCAAAGCTACTATGTAACTTTGGCCCATCGTGTGTGTTTGTTAATAAAGTTTTATTGGGTTACAACTGTGTTGTTTGTTTACTTTCTTTCTTTTGCTTATTTTCTTTATTTGTCTTTGGATGCTTCCACTCCATCATGGCAGTGCCAGAGAACCTCTGGCCCACAAACTGTAAAATATTTACAATTTGGTCCAAAATAGGAAGGGGTTGCTGATCGATGGATCATTGAAAGAAATCTCAGTTATTTTTCTGTTACTATGATAAAATACTTTGACAAAAGCAATTTAAGAAAGAATGGGTTTATTCTAGCTTTTAGTTCAAGGGTTCAGTATACCATGGTGGTGAAATCATAGTGGCAGAATCTTGAAGCACCTGGTCATATGCCATCTTTAGTCGAGGAGCAGAGAGTGCTGAACATATGCTCAGCCCATTTTCATCATTTTATATAGTCCAGAATCCCTTGTTCAGGGAATGTTCAGAGTTAACATCAGTCTTCCCATATCAGTTCACATAATCAAGATAATTCTACCAAGTTGACAACAAAGAATAAGCCTCACAAAAATTCATGGTCTCAATGATGCCCTCCATACATTTCTAGACTCTTCATTACCTTTGTATCTGTCCAGTTCTTGACTGATGTTTTTCTGGCCACCATCTCAGGATACAGGATTTCCCTTATCTCTCCTACTTTAGGATGCATCTCCTTAGAACTTCCATTGTTATTATCTGGGATTGGATCACAGCTCATGCACCAATAGCCAGGTTCAAGACCAAATGCTACATTAAAATGCTGATTCTCAGGCTAATGGATCAACCAGGCTGAAACCAAGAAAGCAGGAAAGTACAGGCTAATCATGGGAGTTGGTTTAAGACTTAGAGGGAGACAGAGATACTCAGAAAAGTTCAGTGGAAAAGAGCAGAAATAGGAAATAGGTTCCAGGGGCTGGAGAGATGGCTCAGTGGTTAAGAGCACTGACTGCTCTTCCAGAGGTCCTGAGTTTGATTCCCAGCAACCACATTATGGCTCCAGCCATCTGTAATGGGATCTGATGCCCTCTGCTGGTGTGTCTGAAGACAGGTACAGTATACTCATATACATAAAATAAATAAATCTTAAAAAAGAAAAAGAAATAGATTCTAGAATGTAGTGGGATCTTTTTCTAGAAGTTCAGTCAGATACTAAGAATCCAGAGTTCTAACAGAGCCAGAAGAGCTGCTGGCCTCACCATGAGCTTCCCTGAGGAGCAGTCTCTCTATTTCTCTCTCTCTCTCTCTCTCTCTCTCTCTCTCTCTTTTTTTTAATTTTTTAATTTTCTATTTTTTCTACTTTATTTACATTTCAAATGTTTTCCCCTTTCCAGATCTCCCCTTTGGAACCTCCTTATTCCCTCCCCCCTCCCCTGCCTCTATGGGGGTATTCCCCCACCCACCCACCCACCCACCCACTCTTCCCTCCTTGGCATTCTCTCCTTGGTCTTCCCTCCTTGGCATTCTCTTATACTGGGGGATCTAATACCCTCAGGCCTAAGGGCCTCTCTTCCCACTGATGTCTAACAAGACCCTCCTCTGCCGCATATGTGGACAGCACCATGGGTATTCTTTGGTTGGTGGATCAGTTGAGGAGCAGTCTCTTAATGGCCATGCTCATGGTCAACAGTTGATTGCTATTCTTATGAGGTGACAATAATTAACTCCTAATTTGTCTACTAAAACATAGACAAACTTGTTCCCACTGTGTGGAAGGCAGTAACATCCTTTGTGAGATGAAATTCTCTATTGATGTCCACTAATCAGCATGTCTGTAGTCATGGCTGACTGCTCCCTGCTTTACCTCTGCTTCTGAGAACTGTACATTACAAGATAACTAAACATATTGGAAACTTCCTCGCTGACCTCAGCATAATGCCTTGTACATATTTCTGACCTGTTTTCATTAGAGAATGAAACAAATTACAATGCTTTCTTTATTCCCTTTCTTTCTCAATCTTGCAAGTAAAACTTTCTAGGATTCTGTTATCTTTGTCTCTTGCCTCCTTCAGCAAATTATCCTAACAGAGATGAAATGCCAAGGCCACCCCACAAGGAAAGCAGACCTACAGAATCTGAATAAATGAAAGCAAACATTTCTCTCAGCCCATCCAGCCTTGGAGTAAGAGCTACAAGACATATTTTGATTGTCTGGACTGTCTTGCATGCAAGCTAGATGCTTTACAAATATTTAAAACTCAAGGATGGAGACCTTCATGAATAATGCATTTCATACAGGTAGCACCTGAGTGAGGTAGGATAATGCTTCCAGGATCCTGGAGAAAATGCCTTTGACTGAAACACAAAAGATGGAGAAATAAATACTGTTAATTCATTCAAAGAAAATAGTGAAAGAAAAAAAAATCAATAAAATAAGGGGCATAACAAACTGACAAAAAAACCCAATAAAATATATTTGGAAATTTTAAAAGCCTTATAGAATTAGCAAAAAGGAGAAAAAACCCACAAAATTATCATCATAATAATAGTAGTGATAACAATAAAAACAACAAACATTTGAGTAAAAGAACATATTACAAATTCTATAGACATTAAATAATAAAAAGAAGACATTATAAACTAATTTGAATAAATTCAACAACTAGAGTAACATGCACGTTTTTGAATGAATAATTTTCTGCAATGCACTCAAGAAGAAATAGAAAATCTGAAAAATTCTGTATCTATTAAATAGGATAGATAATTAAAAACTACAGAGAGAAGCTTTAAGCCCAAATTTCTTTACTATAAAACAGCAATAACAACAAAAACAAATCAAGCCAAACAAGCACTGAATGATGAGACACCACCAATTTTACACAAATTATTTCTGAGGCTGGAGGGAGATTATTTCTCAAAGGATTTAGTGAAGGCAGTATAACTCTGATACTTAACCTTGGCAAAGACATCACAAGAAAATTATAAACCAAAGTTGTCAGCTACCATTAGCAAATCAGACCCAGCAATAATACCAAAAACATAATATGTGGTGTAATTCCTATTCCTGGTTGCCAACTTGACTATATCTGGAATGAACTACAATCCAGAATTGGAGGGCACACCTTTGATCCAGATCTGAGGCTGGAAGACACACATTTCTGACCTGGACTTGGTGTGGAGATCTTGAGGCATAGTGGCCATGAGAAGCTTAGGCCCAGGCAAGGCAGTGCACCCCTTTAATCTCAGGAGGCTGAGGCAAGGAGATCTGTGAGTTCAAGGTCAGCCTGGGACAAAACAAGTCCCAGATCCAGGTGTGGTGGTACACACCTTTAATCTGGGCCACACCTTCTGCTGGAGGCCTACATAAAGACATTGGAAGAGGGAAGATTCACTCTTTTTCAATTGCTTGCACTTACTTGCCAGCACATTTGTTAGAACCTACTTCTACAGAAGACCAGCTGAAACAACTAGCCTTATGGGACTGAGCAACTACTAGATTCTTGGACTTCCCATCCACAGCTGCCCATTGTTGGGTTAGTTGGACTACAGACTGTAAGTCATCACAATAAATTCTGTTAATATATAGAAACATTTCATAAATTCTGTGACTCTAGAGAACCCTGACTAATACATGTAGTTTTCACATGGGGCTTATCTCAGGAATAATGGGTGAGTTATCAGTCAATGTACTTCATTTTGTTGACAGAATAAGAAGGGAAAAACATGCAATTTCTATGTATAATAGAAAATTATTTGATAAAACCCAACAGCTCTCCATGGTTAGCTGTCCCATGGTCTTATTGATGAAGGAAAGGAAGGACGTTCTGTCAGTAAGATAACGAAGACCCACTAAAGGCCTACAGTTACATCAGAGTCAACACTGAGTTAGTAAATGTTCTCATGAGAGGCCTGGAGAAAAAACAAAGGAACCATGCTCACTACCTCTCCTCTTAAGTGATGTCGTGTGCTTGACTGTCATTCCTTGTATGTGATGATGTACAAACATATCTTTCTAGTGGAAAGTATCCCTTTCAAGAAATATCAGAGCCAAAAGTTGGAAAGGAGGAAGAAAAAGTCTTGCTTCAGATTTATCATTAGGATGTTTCAACAAATCCCAAGGCATCTGTAAACTAGTTGACCTAGGGAGTACATTAGCAAGACATAAAAATATACATTATTAGTATTTAAAAAATCTTTTATTTTTATACATTAGCAACCAACCATTGAAAACTGGAACTTTAAAAACAATGCCATTTCTAACAGCACCACCCCTACCTATATCCCATCCCTCGCCCCTGTATCTGGGAATAAAGCCATCAAAGATGAGTAAGACCTCTATACTGAAAAGTACACAATACTGTGGAATGATATTAAGTATTAAAGAAAATGCAGTAAGTGGAGAGATAAAATCCACTGACTGCAAAAATTAAGTATTATGTCACTTATTTTGTAAATTGTATTTTATGTTTATGGATGTTTTGCCTGTATGTGTGTCTGTGCACCATGTGCATACTTAGTAGTTCAGAGGTCCAAAGATGGCACTGGATCCCCCAGAACAGGAGTTGTAGACAGTTGTGAGTCACCATGTAGGTGGGTGCTCAGGAAGAGCAGCTAGTGCTCTTACCCACTGAGCGGTCTCTCCAGCCCTTAAGGCATCAACTCTTGACAACGTGACTTATAGACACAATGCTTCTCTATCCCAGTTAAATTCCCATGGACTTTTCATCTGTGTAGAGGTTGATAAACAGAATCTAAGGGCATAATGAAATGGAAATCACATAAAACAGTCTTGCAGGAGAATGTGGTTGGCAGACTTACTCAGAATTTTGAAACTGGCTACTGTCAATTGAATTTTCTTGAAGTCATAGAAACTAAATCAATAAGTGACGGTTTTTCAGCAAATGGTACTAGAATTGGGTAACTGAATGAATGATTTTGACCTGTACCCCATCTCACACATAAAATTAATTAATATGGGTCATACATATATAATTAAGATCAAGATAATATTTTCAGAGAAGAACTTAGAAGAATATCTTTGGGCAAAGATTACTCAGGACACAAAACCCGCTAACTATAAATGAAAATAATATGAACTGCATCTAATTAATAAAATTCATGCTTGCCAAAAAACAGTGTCATGATAGTCAAAGAACAGATCCCAAAATGAGAGAGAATTTGGAGTGCAGGTAGTTGAAAGTGCTTGTGTTCAAAAGTCCACAAATGAAAGACAACTGATCTAACAGAAATGGCTAAGAGACTTGGAAAAGTGCTCAATGAATGAAAGTGGCTGAAGGCAGGAGCAACAGTGTCCACTGGCCTGACCCCTCGATACTCCTGGAGACTGGACCACCAACCAAAGAATACACATGGAGGGACCCATGGTGCTGGCCACATATGTGGCAGAGGAGGGTCTTGTTAGCCATCGGGGGTGGAGAGGCCCTTGGGCCTGAGGGTGTTAGATGAGTAGGTGGGTGGGTAGGGGAATACCCTCATAGAGGGAAGGGGAGTAGGGAGGGGATAGGGGTTCCAAAGGGGAGATCTGGAAAGGGGGAAACATTTGAAATGTAAATAAAGTATCAAAAATAAATAAATAAATAAAACCTGATGAAGTACTAAAAAAAAGTGGCTAAAGGCACCTGTAATCCTACAGCTTTGGGGCCAGAGACAGGAGGATGGCTGGTTCTTGCTGGCTACAACTCTGGCTGGAGATTCAGATGATTTTTCCAGGCAGCCCATCCCCTCCTAAAGGATTCATAGCTCTATAAACTGGGGTCAAGCATTCAATATGTCTACCTGTAGTGGACATTGACAATTCAAACCATAACAATATTCACAAAGCTGTTGAGAAATTCCCAACTCTTCCAACCTGTTTCCTACTGTTTAGGTATTGTTATTATACAATCAAGCAGAAAGATAATTCATTGTCTTAGTTCCAGAGAGTGAACCTAGGACCTCGTGCATACTAGCCACTCAAAAGAAAATGGTTTAAGCAACAGAGCATGTCACAGTTAGCTTCAGCTGTTCACTTAACACAAACCTAGAGTTACTTGGGGAGAAGGAACTTCAACTTAAGACTTGCCTTGATCTATGTTTGTTTTCTGAGTTATTTTCTTAACTGCTAGTTAATGGAGGAAGGCTCAGTCAACTATGGGTGATGTCATTCCTAGGCTTGTGGGCCTAGGCTGTATAAAAAAAGCTAGTGGAGCAGGTCAGTGGACACAAGCAGTGAGCAGCATTCCTCAGTGCTCAAGCTCCTGCTCTGGCCTTGGCTTCTCTCCATCCTGGACTCTGATTTGTAATTCAAATAAACCCTTTCTTCCCCAAGTTGGTTTTGGTCTGTATTTTGTCACAGCAACAGAAAACAAGCCAAAGCAGAATGAGATGTCCACGGTCCTCCTCTGGCCCCTGTGTTTGTGAGCATGCACATATTCATCTGCATACTCAGGCTTATCCATAATATGCTCAGACATCACACACAAGGTTTTGTTTTGTTTTGTTTTATGAAAGAGTAAAGTTTCAAGTTACTTAAGCTCTGTAAAGTATATAACTTTCACTGCACGTACATTGTTCTTAAATAAAACAAAGAATTTCTGGTGGGTACAACAAAGCCTTCTGTAGTCCGAACTGCAGAGGATCAGAGAGAATGACTCAACAGGAAGGACCTGTGAGTAAGCTGTAGCGTGTGGGAGAAGAGCAGAGCTCTGTAGGATGACTGCTAGCCTCAGGGAAGGGACAGAAGCTTGTAGGTGGATTCTCCCAGACCAATCAACTGTCTAGGAATTGTTGCAGCTCACAGCAGCATCCTGACTCATCAGGAGTCTATGAACCACTGGAGCACACTTCAATGAAGTATATCTTTGCTGCAGCTAATTTAAATTGGCAAAAAAGTGTTAAATTTTTTTTGGATCAACTCAAATAACAGATACTTGTAACAGTTATATTTAACATCTCTCAAGATCTGAGTTTATTCTGAAAGTTTTTTTTTTAAGTAGTATAAGCTTTTATTTCCAACTACTCAGGAGGTCAAGGCAGGGGACTGTAAGTTCTATGCCTGCCTAGGATTTAGAGTAAGTTCAAGACCGGTTTGGGCAACCTAAGGGAACCCTATCTCAAAATTAAAAATGGAAAAGAAGAATTGATCTGTAGCTCACTTCTGTAGTATGAAGTGGGTAGCATGCAGGAGGTCCTAGGATCATTCTCTTGTACTAAAAATAAACGAATTATCTTTCTGCTCGATTGTATAATAATAATACCCAAACAATAGGAAACAGGTTGGATGAGTTGGGAAAGTCTCAACAGCTTTACAGAGGTTGTTATGGTTTGAATTGTCAATGTCCACTGTAGGTAGACATTTTGAATACTTGATCCTCAGTTCATAGAACTATGGAGCCTTTAGGGAGGGGGTTGTCTGGAAAAAGTGGGTCATTAAGGATGGGCCTTTTGAGGTTCTACTTACCCCAAGTTTGGCCTTCTTCCTTGCAGGCCAGCAGAAAGTATCTGCTGCAGGGTACCGCAACCATGTACAGAGTCGAATCACCAGCATCCCTTCCCTGTGAAGGTGTGAAATCTCTCTGAAACTGAAAGATACAACAAACCCTTTGCCTTTTATGTTGCTTGCCCAATGTACTTCAGTTACAGCACCATGAAAGAAATGAGTACAGAGGCAGATGCGATTTACGCTCCCAGTAGATTAGAAAATGTATTGAGCACACTGCGTGCGTTGTAGTTTTCTCCTTTTAGGAATTTGACTTTAAGTTCTCAGTTTTCTTCTGCTGCTAACACTACCTGGGCAGCTCTGGCTTGCTGTGTACTTGAGTCATGACTTGATATAGAAGGCCTCTATTATCCGGTCTCAGGTCACCTTACCATTTAAATCCTTGTTTATGAAGTCACCATATCTCCATCCTTACACAGCACCTCTCTCATTGGAGAGCTGTCTCCTTCTGTGGTGGTTTGAATATGCTTGGCCCAGGGAGTGGTGCTATGAGGAGGTGTGGCCTTGTTGGAGGAAGTGTGTCACGGTGAGGGAGGGATTTGAGACCTTCCTTCTAGCTGCTGGGAAGCCAGTCTTCTCCTGTTTGCCTTTGGAACAAGATGTAGAACTCTCAGCTCCTCCAATGGCCATTCTTGTCCAGACATTGGCATGCTTCCTGTCATGATGATAATGGACTGAACCTCCGAACCAGTAAGCCAGCCCCAGTTAAATATTCTCCTTTAGAAGAGTTGCTTTGGTCATGGTGTCTCTTTACAGCAACAGAAATCCTAACTAAAACACCATCTAAAATTACATCTCCCTTACCCCAGAAGGCCCATCAACAAAGATGTCTTTATCATAATGACTACTCTTTCTGCTGCTTCCACTGTATTTGTGGTTATTATAATTTATTTGGAAATCTCATTTGCCTCCTTGTATCAGTTACCCTTTAAAATAGCTGTGTCTCCCCAACTCCTGCCTAAGCAAGAACATACCAGGATCAGTTAATATAGACTCTGTCCTCAATTTTACCACAGCATCTAGTTGCATTGTTTTTACTTAAAAATATTTATTCTGTTTTTAATTCTGTGAGTGCATGTGCACATGAGTTTAGGTATTTCTCGAAGTCAGATGAGGTGTTGGATCTCTTGAAGCTGGAGTTGCAGGCACCTGTGAGATACCTGACATGGATGTTGGGAACCAAATTCAGGTTTCATAGAAGAGCAGCAAGCATATTTAGCTCCTGAACCACCTACTAAACCCCATTAGTAGGTTGGAGAGATGGCTCGGTGGTTAAGAGCACTGACTGTTCTTCTAGAGGTCCTGAGTTCAATTCCCAGCATCCACGTGGGGGCTCAAAACCATCTGTAATGGCATCTGATGCCCTCTTCTGATGTGTCTGAAGACAGTGACAGTGTACTCACATACATTAAAAAAAACTTTTAAAAACCCCACTCGTGTAATTTTTAAATAGCGGTTCAAAAAATTCCATATGGTTAACTAAGTATTTTACCCACCTTTAAAGGAACTGTAAAATGCCCACACTTTTTAGGTAAAATCTCACTATGTATTTCAAGCTGGATTTGAACTCACACCTCTTCTGTCTCTACCTCCCAGGTGCTGGGATTATAGGCATTCCATCTGGGGAAAAAAAGAAGAAAAAGATGCTTAAATACGTATACATGCAATTGCCCAGAGGAAGACACATTTAGTGGAAAAAATGGTCTCAGACATGGCAGTATTGATGTGCCATGATGTTGATAGATAAGGGTACAGTATTAACAGTGGCAGCCAGCTAAATCACAGACCAAGAAGCATAATCAGCTTTGGCATCTAGTAAGCATTACTCAGTTCAAGTTCAACAGGGAATGGCAAGAGTAAATGAAGCAGATACATGAAGAACAATCTGTCCAATGAAAAGGACTATGTGTAGGCTCCAGGCTACACTTGATGTCCTTTGGATACCAGTCAATCATGAAACTAAAACCAGCTCCAGGGCACTTGGCTTGCTTGTGACTCTGCTGAGATTGAATGCTACACATACAAGAAGAACTACTATCTGGCTACACAGAGCATTTGCCTGTCTAAGAATTCTAGTGCCAATGAGATGGCCCTGTGCATAAAATGCTTGACAAGCAAACCCGATGACCTGAGTTCAGTCCTTGGAGCAGGAGAGAGATGACTCCAACGAAGTTGCCCTACCATGTGACTACCATGTGCACACCTTCTCTCTCTCTCTCTCTCTCTCTCTCTCTCTCTCTCTCTCTCACACACACACACACACACACACACACGCACTTACAAACACTTTGATGGATAAAATAAAAATGTAAAACTCTAGTCTGATATAAGCATCAACTAGGGCTGTGTAGATGGAGGCTAATTGAGAGGACTTTAATAATGTCCATTTTCTGCTTATAACATGTCTATTTCTTCCCTGGCCCTTACTACACCGTTCCAAACCCTTTGCCCAAAGGGTTCCAAACCCAAGGCCTGGCATGCTGTGCCTATGTCTATCGACTCTTCTTATCTGCAGCATTCTACTGCTGTTGGCTCTGTCTGTGTATGTGTTCATGTCGCCTCCTGGGGATGCCTTTATCATACAGTCTTGAAGTAGTCTGTGCCTCTGTTTCATCCAGCAAAGAGAAAGCAGAATAAACTAAGTGTGCACACAATCTTTCTTTGACTGTCCGTCTTCCATACTAGATTTTGCTCAGGGGGAGTATTCTCTCCTCTGATCTCCTGTTTCCAGTGCGCACATGTTTTTCCCATCCTTTCCTAGACAATGAATTGTGAGCTCAGAGCTTGAGAAAAAGAACAAGGGTATGTGTGGCTTACCCTCTGCCAATGCTGATTTGCATTGAAACAGAACCGCAGGCTGCTGCATACACTGGGAAAGAGAAAGGAAGAAAGGTCCAGCAAGGTCAGTCCCCCAGGTGGAAGAGCCCATAGTACTCATCAATACCGTTGCAGACTCTTCAATTTTTAATTCAGGGGTTTGCTGTTTTAGTTCCATTTGGCACAAAACTCAAAAGAGAAAGAATAAGAGGGGATTTTAGGGAAAGTCCTGATAAATGATTAGCTTGCTTTATTATAACGCCAAGAATTAGCACCCAGCTCAGTTCTTTAAGTATTTATTAACTGCATGAATTATTTAACTGCACTAGCTGCTTGCCTTAAATATAAAGTGGTGCCTATGCCTACAAATCTAGCCGTGTTTTGTGGGTTTCCAAGACACTGTGTTAAAGTGCTCAGCACAGTACTTGGCAGGGGGTTAAGGGCTAAGTTGGTGGTAGTTATCTGCCTGAACCAACTAAGAAGACTTTTTGTTTAGAGGTAGTTGCTTCAACTCATTGTCAGAGCAGTACCCCATACCTCATCACAACAGCGGTCTTTCTCCTCCAGTCTTTGGGATTAACAGTCTACCACGTGGCCTGCCTTTGTGTCTGTCTCAAAGGGCATGGTTTTCCCCCTCTCACACTCCCAACTTCAATCTATAATAAACTGATGCCAAGGAATTTGGGGTCCCCTTTGTGGTTTTTATTTTCATTAAAAAAATAACTTAAGAGTGAGCTCAGAAGCTTTAGGAGAATTTTATTAGCCTTTAAAAGAGAAGCTCCCAGAGCCGAGAAACTGGAAAAGGAAAAAGCAGCCATGCCATTTAAGCTAGCACAGAGGTCAGCCATTTGATAGATGAACAGCTACATGGTAGGGAGGTGACTTTTAGAGAAAGAGAGGATCCCATGATACAAAGTCATCCTCTGACGGCTATACATATTCTGTGGAGCATGAGCATATGCACAAGAATACTAACAAACAGATATATTTTTAATTAGAAAGAAAGGAAAGACCTGTTTATCATGTTTGTGATGCTGTGATCAAAATCCTTGACAGAAATTACACTACAAGGGGATTTCAGTCCATTGCAAAGTGAGGAAGACTGGCAGAACAGCTTCTTCTATGGCAGCCCCTGCGGCAGCACAGTGCAGTGACTTGTTCACATGGTTGCAGCCAGAAGCAGAAAAACAGACTGAAGGGAGAGGTGAGTATCTCATTAAGCAAGCAAACAACTCAAACCAAAACGAAACAAAACAAAACAAAACAAAAAAACACCCAAACACACACACACACACACACACACACACACACACACACACACACACA
>JADRCH010000013.1:10482717-10520003 GCA_019843965.1 Rhynchomys soricoides
CACACACACACACACACACACACACACACACACACACACACACACACGAGCCACAAGGGTAAATGGCATTGTGGAGCTCAGGGTTCAAAGAGAGGGCTGTGGATGTCTTCATCACAGAGAATTAAATTCATGAGTTGGTAGACACTAGCTAACCTGACTGATCACTGTGCAATGTCCTTGGGATGGATGTCAAATTGTTCCCTATGAACATATACAGAAGGAGGGATAAAGAGGAGAAAAGGAAGGAAAGAAGGAAAGAAAATAAGAAAGCGACAGAAGAGAGGGAAAGAGGAAAGAGGAACAAGGAAGAAAAGCAGTGGGGAGGAGAGGGGACAGAAGAATCAGGCTGTCTATCTAGGTTCAGCTAGGAGCCTGGCCAAGAGCAGGGCTGGAGTAACTTGGCCTTCTCCCCAGACCTCTGTTTTCTTACCAGCAAATTGAGCTGAGACATGGATTCCAATTTTTCTGCCAGCTTTGACACTATGCCCTTAAAATATGCTCGTGCCCAGAGAGGGCATGAAAGCACCGTACCTTACCCACTGCCAGCCCAGTTCATCTCTTCATCTGTAGTTATTACAATATCCTCACATAAATCATTAAAAGTAAAGAGGGGGCAGATGGCTGTCCAGTTAATTAAGGTCCTTATAAATTACCCTAGCAAGGGAGGTTCATTTGCATAATCAGGGGGTGGTCTGCACAGACAAGCTCATTGCTAGCTTGGTGATGCACATCTGACAACCAGCTACAGGCAACTGCTTATTGCTTCTGGGCACAGCAGTAGCTGTTCGTGGGGTAGCCTCAGATCTGAGAGGACAGATCAGTGCACACAAACGCCTGAGTCACTCCAGGCTGGAGTGAGGAATCCTGAATCAATGGCTGCCTGGTGGGACTCAGCTGCTGGAGTCCCCCACAGTACACAGACTCTAACTCCCTTGTGTCTGCTGCCAAAATCTCTTTTTCCTCTTTGGAGAAAATAAAACAGGCAGGGGTTTAGGGGTGTGGAGGGGTTGGGAGGAGAAGCCCGTAGTAGCATACACAGGAGAGAATGTGATACAGTCACATGTGGAAAATCTCAACCAACTTCTTCACACAAAAATGGTGAGAGGGGAGCAGAAGGGAGCACACAATCAGGAGGGAGAGACTAGAACTCAGTGTGTCTGCTTTCAGGTGTGCACAACATTTTCTTGCTTTGGCTACCTCTCTATCTGCCTTTCATCTATATCTATCATGGCTGCCTACCCCTACCCCTCCTGACTGAAGAAGGAAAGAGAGAAACCTGAAAAAAACCACCAAGGCTCTGAAGTATTTATTTATTAATCTAGTTTTTTTTTTTTTTTAAAGAAGAGCAAGCTTTTATAGTTCTTTACTACCTAGTCTCTAAGTTCAATAAAAAGAAAAATAAATTATGAGGACGGAAGAGAAGGCTCAGTGGGTAAAAGTGCTTGTCGTGCAAGCCTAAGCTTCATCCTTAGATCCTGGAGTGGAGGGAGAGAACTGACTTCTGATTGTTGCCCTCTGACCTCGGAACACATGACCTAGTGTATACACAGACACACAGACACACGTACACACACACACACAAATCCAAACAAAATATTTAAAAGCAAACAGACATGTGAATAGCTATGTTGCGTCTCTCACAGAGAATCCGTGAACTAAAAAGAAAACAATGCGATAACAAAAGCCCTTTGGCCTGTTCTTCAAAGTCTGTCAACTTGCAAAGCTGATGGCACCAAAGCCTCCGCTCCCCATGCACTACTGCATCCCTCCTTATTGCAGGGGGAAGGGGCTAGTCATCACCACAGGGCGCTCTGCCTTTAATTCATCTCTTTCTCAGATTAGAGGCTGCCTAATGGTTAATGTTCTTCCCAGAAACAGGAGTAGGCTTTTCATTGCAAATTTTCACTGAAATTCTGGGTAATGCATATTACATTCTTTTTAAAAGGGAGCAGGGATGATGGAAGGACCTCCGTTGCCATCATAAAATAAACACAGATAAAAATGCACAGTCATTGCCCAGAGGCACAGTGGAAGAATTTTATGGTCTCTTTTCTGCTCGTTGTGTGGTTTTGAATAAAAAGGGTTTAGAAGTAACCCCTTAGTGTCTGCTCATTTGGATTAGTGATGTTACCCGATAAGGGTCCAAATGGCTTATAGCTTGTTTTTAGGTGATACTGGTGAAATTAGGGTCTTCCCTTGGGGTTCTTAGTCTCATTAATAAAAGAATTTAAGAATGGACTCAAGTGGAAGCCGGGAGGGCAATGAGGATTTAGAAGAGAAGCCGAGGGTAGGCAAGCTGTAAATCTCAGCAGCTGTCTGTGAGAGGAGAATGGACATATGGACAGAGAGAGAGAGAGAGAGAGAGAGAGAGAGAGAGAGAGAGAGAGAAAGAGAGAGAGGGAGAGAGAGAGAAAGAGAGAGAGGGAGAGAGAGAGCGCGCTATGCCTTTTGAGTTCAGCTGCCATGCAGGTCAGCCACTTGGCAGCAGAGATGGAAGAAAAAGAGAAGTTAAGCTTTTCCGAGTAATTCAGAAAAGTGGACAGATTGATGACATCAAATGACTGTGGCCCTATTAGCTACCATACCACAGGAGGCAAGAATTCTGGGAAGGAACAACACAGCATCAAATTAAAGGGTAATTATTCCACCCATCTCTTCCACATAGCTTAAAGGGAGCCCACCTCCTGATGCTCACCTCAGCCCTCCCAACTGAAGGGCAGAACTGGGGAGAGAAAGCATGGCTAGCTAAAATTGTAGGCTATTTATTCACTTATATCTCCCAGAAGCTAATTTCTTTATAAACAGTTTTTCAATATCCAGTCTCTAATTTGATGAAAAGAAAAATAAAATTAAGAAGGGCTGGCCAAATGGCTCAGTG
The DNA here is from genome assembly GCA_019843965.1 of Rhynchomys soricoides. Lineage (NCBI taxonomy): Eukaryota > Metazoa > Chordata > Mammalia > Rodentia > Muridae > Rhynchomys > Rhynchomys soricoides. The sequence goes on from JADRCH010000013.1 coordinate 10,485,596, forward strand.
AGTAACTAACATGTCACACTAACATGACAATAGGAGTTTGATCCTTGGATCCCACAGTGGACAGAGAAAACCAACCTCTCAACATTGACCTCTGACCTCCATATATGTACTGTGGCACACACATGCTTCGCACCCCAAGTACAAACACAGATGCAAACCAAAAAAGTAAAACCATAAAAATAAAAACGTGAATAGCTATGTTGCACCTCTCATAGAATCCAAGAAAGGAATATAGCACAACCAAACACCCTTTGGTCAGTTCATTAAACTTGTTTGCAAAGCCAGCTGTGTGAGATGGACTCAGACATCCTCTAGGAGGCGCTACTGCAAACCCTCCCTATTTTTTGAACACTGGACTCTACGGGGCAGGACAAGCGTCCCAGAGTATGCTCAGCTAGTCGTCAGGATGCTCTGCCCATCTGTATCATACGGAGGATTGTACGAAACAATGCTGATATGAAAATACCTGATGTACGGCTTCTTCTCGTTCGGCACTTACACCTTTGTTGTGGGGATAAGACTTCTTGCCCCTAGGAACCGCCGTAGGTCAGCAAGGTTCTTGGCTAACGGGAAGAATATAAACGTCGGAGAAGCTCAGAAATGTTCTCCCTCATCTCTCAAGGTCCCTTCTGAAGTGAGGAAACCATGGAGGGTTGCTTTGTCTTCATCAGTACTGGGACGCTGGCTTTAGCCATAGACTTGGTCAACCTGTTGGGTCGTACGGCTACAGGGGACTCTAACAGGTTTCTTTCCATAGTTAACCGAATTCCTCCATAGATTGGCTCTGCTTCGAAATCTTCATGTAACCTAATCCTCTTCCATTTTTTCTTTTGAGGACTGGAGGACTTGGAAATGAGACCAACCTGTCTTTTGAAGATTGTAAGAATGTTCTTTCTACCCCTTTTTAAGTCCTCAGGTTTCGCCCGGCAGTGGTGACATGCCTTTAATCCCAGCACTCGGGAGGCAGAGACAGGTGGCTTTCTGAGTTCGAGGCCAGCCTGGTCTACAGAGTGAGTTCCAGGACTATGCACAGAAACCCTGCCTCAAAAAACCAATAAAAATAAATAAATAAATAAATAAAAATGAAAAAGACCCCAGGAAGGAGAGGGAGGGGATTTGATGATCGAGTGTGACTCGGACACACACTAAGGTAGAGAGTTGGGAGTCAAGCTTCTGCTAAGAGTGGAGTCTGTGAGCTTCACAGTGGGCAGAGGGTTGGAAGGGAGAAGAAACAGAATGCTTTGGCACTTCACATCTAGTCAGGTTATCTATCTTTTACACTGATACCATTTCCCCTAAGTGATAAACTTTAATAAAACAGACCCGTACACCAGCAATTGAGAATAATGAAAGTCCTCTCATGGAGTGAGAATTTATCAATTATCCCAGAATGGTATCTTCATCACTTTGCTAGCCACATAAGCATCAGGCATATTGGTGGCTTTAAATGCTGTGACGCCTGTTCTGCAGCCCTGGACTTCCATTTTGTACCCAATACTTTCTGCGTTCTCATTGTCTCATTTAAAAATAAAAGAAAAGCAAAAAGAAACTTAAATGGTAGGGACAGCCTATGCTGTCTTGACTTATAGTCAGTTTATTCTTGTTGTCCTGGCAATAAATAGTAGCTAGAGACAAAGCCAGCCATGGGAGAGCAGTATTCTTGGGTTTGCATTGGTTTTGAAGATTAAACTCCTAAAACATTTGGGATGTCTCTGTGCAACCCCTGCACCTCCACCATGAGGCTCTGGTTGCCATTTTCACTTTGTTACAGAGTTGTACAGAATTAGGGAGGGCTTATGGGCAGCTTCTCAGTTTCCTGTCTGAAAATCTTTTCTCCCGGAGGCAAAGAAGGGAAAGAGAAAAAAAAATTAGAGCCTTCCTCCCACAGATAAAAGCAGACCTACGGTGTTTGGTTTGAGTTAAGAAAAATTTGTACCTGTGCAAAGCCCACACTCACTAGGTGTGTTGGCTGTAGACTGAAACAGAACTCTTCTGAAAGATTCCCAGTGAGTCAGTGTTCCTAGAATCACACTGCTCTGGCTTTCTCTCTGAAGTGATGAGTCATGTGGAATCATGATTCACTCCCGAGCATAACTGGAAGATTGGAACCTTGTTAATTACGCCTGCCTCCTATTCTACATCAAAGTCACTTTTCTATCTATGAGTTACGAGCTCAAAACAACACATTAAGTTTGGCTAAGAAATGTATATATTAGTTTTTCTCTGTTTTGATCTAAATATAAAGAGAAAGGCTTTAAGGTTTCAGACGACAGATAATCCTGAAAGCTGAATATAGGTGCAGTAACCCATGCTGCTTCCAGGAACAGAAAAGGGATTCTGACAGGACTTACACACTCACCACACACACACACACACACACACACACACACAGATACACACTTTCCTTAACTGACATATATGTCTAATGAATCCACATTTTCTCCTAAAAATTGGAAGCTTCACTTCTATCGAGTGCAGTAGCTTATGGCCTTGGGAGACCAGAGGACCACAATTGAAGGCATCCTGAGATTTACAAAGCAAGACCTCGTCTCTAGAAGGAAAAGAACTCAGCATCTTGCATGTGTGCTTTCTGATGTCGGAACAGAGAGACCTCCAGAGTTAGTAAGTGCCTGTGTTTAGATTTGTCAGTAGAATGGAGCCAATTCTCTCCAAGGAAACCTTCAGAAGAGGACTGAAGAAATCAGTTCAGTAACTTTGGAATATTCCACCAGATCCCTCCCCCTCCTTGAAGAGAAGGGCCACAACTCTTAGGTGGGCCTCTCTTCCTTTTAGAAGAGAGGGACTAATGACATTACTCAGACCACAGGTTGGTGACAACCATCCGGCCACCTGCAGGTAGGGGAGGTGCCCAGAGCAAGTAAACACAGTCTGCAGGGTAGACTAGCAGTTGGTCACCTACAGACAAGGGGAGTCCTAACCACTTCATTCCCTAAGGCCCAATCAGTTTAAAAGTCACACTGTTCTGCCAATCACATTGCACCTAGTGGCTGTTGCTCTGAAAACTGTATAAAGGCTCACCAAATGGGTCACCTGGGGTTGTGACCTCTCTTTTGGGTGTGGTATGGCCCCAATGCGTTGGAATAATAAAATCCTCTTGCTGATTGCAGCGATCCCCAGGGAGGTCGTGGGAAAGCTAAAGGCTCCCTAGAGTCTTTACAGGACATTTCAGAAAGCAGTATTCACTGTTGACAGCAGTGCCATCTCTAGGGCTCATTCCTAACTCAAACAGCTAGTGTTAAAATGATCACAGGTTCATCCAAGAAACTCTCAGTTGAAGGTCCTATAGCCATTCTCACCACAGAGTTGGTCTTTGTGTGGCTTGTCTCCCTTGTCATTAGGAGGCCCTAGTGAATTCAAGCCCTATTCTTGCCTAAGAGCCATCATATTTATTGGGGGTGGGAGAAGTCATATCCTTGGACCCTACCTAAGAATGGATCTCAGTAGGGCGACTTGCCGGCTTGCCAGCTTGCCACCCACTAGACTCCAGACTACTGAAAGTCTGCCAAATTTCTTGGCTTTGTAATAGTTTTCATTACTTTGAAAAGTGTTACCATTCTTCAATGTTTTCCTGTGCTTACCTTCCTCTGCTCTCTGGAGCTCTGTGGTAACTTTGTTTTCCTGTTGGTGCCACCGTTGCTTAAGTGTGTGTCAGGTTTTTTCTTCTCCCCTTTTGTACCTTTAGATTAAGTAGTATGAGTTCATTGACCCCAAGTTCCTCACTTTGGTTTCTCTTGTCATGCAATAAGCTAATCAAGGCAGAAAGCTCTTCATGGCAGCTAATTGTACTTTTTCTAATCTAAGAAATCTGCTGCGATTTCCTGATTCTGTCATGAGAGCATGCTCTTCCTTCCATGCTTTGAGCGTTATTTCCTTCATTTATTCCAACACACTTCTCACAGCTGACTTAAAATGCTTTCTTACTTGGTTCAATGTCCGAGCCATCTCGGCTTTGGCAGTACGGACTTGGTTTTCTCCTCCAATTCCCAGCTCCTTGAATCCTCTTCTCCAAAGAGACTAGGTTCCCTTAAGAATGCGCCAGTGACTTTGTTTTTTTTCTTCCACTAACAACTGCGGTTCACAGCCCATTAACAAAAGGAGCCAGTAAGAAGCAGGGCAGGCAGTGATTGACAGCTCTTTCAGACTCAGCTCCACCCCTCTCCTCCTTTCTTCCTTAGGATGACTCAGGACAACGTTCTGAGCTTTTAGGTTACACTTCACAGCAACCATATTTGTGTTGATACAAGTTCACATTTCCAGCTAAGAAAGAGTGGTTGCTTGCAGACAGATGGGCAAACTCATGAATTGATAATCCAGCCAATTCTCATCATAACGCAAGAAGACAGAAAGATAACCTCACCAAAGAGGCTGGCTCCTCCCATGCACACCAGTTTTGCGACTATAGGCACATTTTATGACGTCTCTAAGTCTGCCCTTGGTTCAAGCTAATTAGATAAAAATTGTTGAGGATAAGGAACTAATATGCCATGTGAGTTAGTCTGCGATCAGTCTGTCTGCACAGGGGTGCAGAAACAAAGAAACAAATGTGAGTGTCGTTGGTTTAAGAAGGCAAATTTCCGTCGGGCAGTGGTGGCGCACGCCTTTAATCCCAGCACTTGGCAGGCAGACTTCTGAGTTCGAGGCCAACCTGGTCTACAGAGTGAGTTCCAGGACAGCCAGGCTACACAGAGAAACCCTGTTTCGGGGAAAAAAAAAAAAAAAAAAAAAATAAGAAGGCAAATTTCCAATGACCTTTCTTCAGTCTTAGGGCTAATAGGAATTAACATCAATTAAACATATTTTCTGCTTATCTTTGTGTGCCTGAGCATGTGTGTATGGGCATGTGTGTACATGTGAGTGTGTACCCCCCTCTCTCTGAACATAGAGACGTCTAGCATTCTTCTCCATCACCCTCTCCCTTCTTTATTTAAGTAATAAGATCTTTCCCTAACCTGGAGCTAGGCTGACCAGCAGCCAGCCTCACAGATCCTCCTGTCTAGGCTATCCACGGTGCTGGGGTTAGAGGCTCCCAGGGCCTCACCTAGCTTTTTATATGAGATTCAAACTAGTATTCTTATCCACTGAGGCATCTCTCCAGACCCATCTCTCTGTCTTAAACACTGAGAATTGTGAAGAATGTATTTTTGATATGCCTCATTAAAAAATATTATAACAAAATTTGGGACAATTAATCCCCAGCCAATGGTAAGTTGCAGAGTCAAGTTTTGCTCCAGACAGTTAGATTTCAGTTTGTGCTTTACGCCTTTATGCTACCCCAGGACCTAACCACATCTAGCCTAAACCAGATGATTTCATAATGCAGGGGTTCTAAACTATTCCAGGTCATTTTGACTTCTTCAGCCTCCAGGCCAGCATATCTTTACTCAGACAACAGAAAGAGATTTCAAACACTTAATTCGAATCCTGATTTTAACCTTTTCTGTAAAGATGAGGGCATTCATTCTTTGCTGGGGTTGTGAGGGTTAAGACATTTAGGATCCTGGGGGAGACCATCAGATGTTCATTACTGCACTGTATGATTACAGCGATAACCAGGCACCCTGAAGACCCTGTTGGGCCCTTGATTTAAATTTACCTGACAGTGGCTGGAGGGGCAGCCCATGGAACTCCCACACAAACCCTTCATGTATTATGGAACAAGGTCCCCGAATCTCTCAAGATCACAGCAGCCACCACTACTAGAGTAACTGTCATCTCTACTATTTCTAGGTAAACAAAACGACCTGTTAGGGGGATCCTGGGGTGAGGGTTAAGGGTTGGGGGGGAGCTGAAGTCAGTTGTCAAAGTTTGATAGGGAAAGCAGAAAAACAAACTCCCAAATGTGAGGTGTAGTGGGACTTAAACCGCTAGGGGGTGGCTTTTACTCCAGTGGGTCCCAAGGACAAGTCATTAAAATCCCTAACCTTGTTCAATGGCCAGCAAAAACTGGTAGAAACCTTAGCAGTTGTGGAGAACAGACTAATTAGTTCTGAGGTGTGTGTGTGTGTGTGTGTGTGTATGTATGTTGGGGGAGGGGACTGGGGGAGGTGCAGGGGATGGTGAGGGACTGGAAACATCTCAGGCTGGCTTTCTCTTTGATCTCCCAAGGGCCCACCAGCTCTCCAGAGAGGCGATCAGTCCTACCTCACATGGCTGCTCTTTGCTTTAAAAGCATGAGTCTTAACTGGAAGGGGTGGGACACAGTAAGAATGACAAGCCTGTTCTGGGAACCCTACAGAGTCTTTCTTCACTCATACCCTTCTGAGAACGGGAAGCTTTGTGGTCCTTAGGTCTAGCTCCTGGGTGTCTGTTGTCTCTACAAAGTGGCATTCAAGATCCTTGTGGACCACCTCATCACCCATTCTGGCATGGGTCATTACCAACTGATTCATATAAGGAGAAACTTCACAGAAGCGCTTAAAAGCCAAACCACTAATGGGAAAGAGGTTCAAGAAAGATCAGATTAGGTAATAGTGGTGTGTGTGTGTGTGTGTGTGTGTGTGTGTGTGTGTGTTGAGCTGAGTACAGATCAGCAAAACCCCACGCTGGGGACTGCAGCATTTTTCATTAAAGGGCATTGCAGGCTTTAGCAGTAGTAACGGGGACGCCAAGCCCATCGTGCTGGGGTCGACCACGACTGGCTCAATAGAGAAATTGCAGAAGTTCTTTACAAACAAAACAACAAAACGGACAAGGTAGATGCTCCCAGCAGCGCTACAATACTCTAAACGGGAAAGCGAGTGAGAGACCCATAGCATCCTTCCCCCTCAGCAGCACCATGACCCCTCCAAGAGAGAGGTTAAGCTCCCCTTAGTCCAGCTCATATTAAAGAAAATTATATGCTCATTTTCCAGAAAAGTGAATCATTCCACACAGGGGTCCCTCTGCATCCCCCAGCCCCCGGAGTCCCAGGCTCGAACTCTAGTCCCCTGGGTGTGGGAAGCCTAGAGGACTCTGCTCCCAGTCAAAGACGATCAGGCACAGGATGTGGGAGGCTGCGGCTGGGGAAGGAATGACTCAGCATGATCCCGTGGCAGGGAGAGCGGGAGGGGCACGGACGCCGCGAGGAGCCCCAGCTCCTGGTATTGTGAGGACCTCTATCCTTGATGTATCTTTTGATTGTCCCTTGCTCCATGCGACAGGTCATGCCACGGCCCTCGTGCAGCTTCTTAAGTCACCTACGCTGTGCCCAGAAATCTAGTCTATGCGGGTTGCTAGACATCCTAGCAGGAACGCCCCACCCTTCTCTAGCCCGTGCCTCCAGGTCACAAGGGGAGGAGGATAAGGTCCATTGCTCCCTTCATTCAAAGAATGCCCCTTATGTTTCTGCAATGCTTCTGGCTCTAGGTCTCTCCCACCAAGCCTGCTTTCGGCATTAAAACAAAATTCTAAAAAAGTTACAACATTGAACCTAGGAATACTGCAACGCCAGCTCCCCCGCCTCGACATCCTGCAGGAGGAGAAGAAACCTTGGATATCAGAGAAAGTGAAACAAAGATGCCTTGAATACTATACATCAAACTGCTCAACTACGAAGATCCTCAACTCTGGGAAAGAAAACTGCAGACCACTCCCTAAGAGGCTCTCTCAGTCCTGCGCTGCTCCATGCCACCAGCAGGGGCGCTGTCGGAGCGGCAAAGGAAGGGACATCAGTGAAAGATGAATTCCTTGCACACCCTCAGGGGTTCAGGGAGGAGGACACCCGAAAAGTTCTTCCAAAAGAAAGGTCTTGGAGACATATCTTCCTGTCTCCCATTTATTCGTCTGTCAACCCTTGAACTTAAAAAGAATGACAGACAAGTGTCATAGGTGTAAAAACAAATACTTATGAATTATTCTGTTTTCTCTACCATTCTTCAGGGTCCTCCAAATGTGCGCGCGCGCGCGCACGCACACACACAGACACACACACACACACACACACGCTATTAATTTCTATGATATCCATACCCACATTCTTTAGACTTGTTTTTTATGACTTAGAACAGGATACCCCTCTAAGGTTTATTTGCATTACTTTCAGACTAAGCCCAATGGAGAAAGGGTCATTTATTTATCCATCCGTATACCCACCAGGCTTCCCTTCTACAGCTCACGCCCCTGGATTCTCTTTTAGAGTAGAAGTTTGGCTCTTTCTCTTTTTTTCACTACTTGGCAATTCGTGATTACATCATGCTTATTTGCCTTCTGCCTTGAGTTGGTTAAACACAGCCTCTTCTTTGCTGTGTCCCCACAGAAAGGTTGCCTAATGACAGAGCAGAACTATAAAACCAAATGGGTGCCAATGACAAAGCAGAATTTCAGTCTGCTTTGTCATTGTCTCTTAATGAGACATCATTTCTGCCTCTGGCTAGACCTGCCGATGAGATGATGTCTCTGGCTGGGAAGAACTTGGGCTGTAACCTGTTAATGGCTAGAGGAGCTGAAGATCTCTGTGTACCATTTCCGGGACAACCCTGATCCATGTGGGCACTGGGGGCTTGCTTTCTCTTGCTGCAGCTTGGAACATGAGATCTACTTTGAGGACAGCACAGTCACAAATTGATCCTACAGTGCTGTGTAGCTCAGGTGGGAACAGGCCTCGGTGTCTCAGGCAGGGAGAGAAGCCAATGCTGCATGATAGGAACAGAGTTAGTAACTGGAAGGTTCCTTGCCCTTCAGACTCCTTCATTAGCCTGAGATTGCCCGGAGACCCCACCCTTGGGGAATAGTCTCCTTTCTTCAACAGAAAACTCAGGCACAGAGAAGTTGGGCTGTTTGCAATTTGAGGATCCAAGTCCCCTGATACTTTGTGTAGTGTCTTTGCTACTGCACAGAGCTTTTCTAATTTTTTTTGAGTGTGTGTATGTACATGTTTATGTTTGTGTGTGTGCTCACTGAGACTAGAGATTAATGTTGAGTAACTTTCTTGGTCAATCTCTCTCTCTCTCTCTTTCTTTTTGAGGCAGGGTCTCTTCCTGAACCCTGGGCTTACCAATTTGTCTAGACTGCTGGCCAGCAAGTCCCAGAAACCCTCCTATCCCCATTTCCCAGCATCGTGACTACAGATGCTCTACTGCACTCTGCTTTTGAGATGAGTGCTGGGGATCTGAACTCATGCTTGCACAGCAAACAATTTACTAACTGAGCATTTCCCCAGCTGCCAGACCTTAAGTCTTAAAGTGTTGCCAGGGATACCCTTTTGTATACCTCTTACCTCTCTTCTCTGTTTGGGAGAATTGGTAAACTGGTGATTTAAGATCTCTACCTGAACTCTTCTTGTATTACAAGTAAGTCAATAAATAAAACCACCTGGAAGGAATAGGGGAGTTGCAGCATTTTGTGAAGATGTGAATAGCTTAAAAAAAAAAAGGTATTTCCATGGAATCCAGGTGACCAGTTGACATACTGGGCTAAGGAGGTAAGAAGGGAAGCAGACAGTCTATGGAGACAGCATATCCCCTGTGAAATGACTAAGGTAATATTATCCCGTTCTGACTTCATCTTTTCTTTGCTTAGACAGTTTTCAGCCCATTACCCAATGGGCATCTTGACAACACTTTTGTGATTTCATGACCTTGACCATGGTCCAGATCTATTAACCAAGATCATTGGCAAGTTATGTCCAAAATAACTGCTATGCTCTGCCAAGAAGGAACATTTCAAAGTTACTCCAATTCTCATCTGCGTTTGATGTATCTTGATGGTTTTTACCTTTAAAAAGTGTACAACTGAGCCAGGACCCCAAGAGACTTTTTAGAGTCTCGAGTCCACTCTTGGAGATCAATAAAAAGGACTTAAAACTTGGCTTAATCAGCGTGCATAGTTCTCTCTTTTTGTTTCTTTCTTTGTTTTGTTTTTCGAGACAGGTTTTTCTGTGTAATCCTGCTGGTCCTGGAAATCTCTCATTGCCCAGGCTGGCCTCGAACTCAACACTGCACCTGTTTATCCTCCTGAGTGCAATCAGTGTGGGTTTCCATAACTACCTGGCATGGATCATTACACCCTGGGGTGGAAGAGAAATGGAGCATCTCCCTCTGTGGGTCAGCACACAGCTCAGTCGCTCACTCTATGCACCCTGAGATGTATTGTTTATGAGCCTCTGTCCACTTTGTCTTCCTTCTCACAGACACTGCCTTGTATGAGGCAGTGCGAGCGATTATGCAGCAGGGAGTAGCACAGTCAGGAAAACATCTTTAGCTTTCAATTTAAGCTGTCTGAACGCCTGACATTTTAATCCATCTAAGAGCTCTTTCCTAAACGAGCCAGCTATAGACAGTCACTGTCAGCTTCAGGATGTGAGCTAAGGGGAGAGACATGGCCAAAATAAATGCAGTTGGGTCTTGGAGATTTGGAACTAGGATCTGGGCAGGGATGCTAGCTGCAGGGAGCTGATGGGAAGAGAGCATGGGGAGGGGCTCGAGGAGGGGTTAGTGTTCTGAATTGTGAGGCTGACTTTTTTCTCAGCAATTTGCCTAGTCCCTGATGTGTACTTCCACTGTTTCAGTGAGTCTGAGTTTTATAAGCAAAATAAGGAAGAGCTCTCAGCTCCTCAGCTTTATGGAATTAGAAGGAACTAGGGAAGCTGGTTTACAGTGTAAGAAAAACAGGGGCCTGGATCACTGCAGGGTTTCCTTCTTTTAAAACAATAAGCATAAAGACATGATTGTCAATAATTCATTGGTGCTTATGCCACAGCCATTACTTGCCTAGTCCTCGAGGGTCTTGTAATGTCACCCTGCTGGCTAGAATAATATATTCGTGACCCACAGAGGTCTTAAATTGTACCATAATTCTTTCCTTTAAAATTCACAGTTTCTGTGTAGGGCAGAAAGCATGTGATGCAAACTCAATGCATAACGCAGCCACTAAGGCTGCTCAGGTTTGGTTTGGACTGAAATATGGTTAAATTCAAAGGGCATTTGATGCGAGTGTGTTTTTCAAATGGAGAGTAAGGATCTCATTACAACTAATCATGGAAGTTTCCAGAAAGAATATTAAGAACTGCAAACAATGGGTCACTGGCAACATGCAAAGAATCAAAATGCTTCTGTATACTCTCTTATTTAGTAAAATGCCACTTTTAAGAAATAAACTTTTTACAAAAGGTCATTTTTAATTGTATGTATGGGTAGTGTACATGAGTGTAGGTACCCAGGGACAGAGGAGGAAGTTGGGTATTCTGTAGGTAGACTTACAGGCAGTTGTGAGAGAGCCTATCAGGTCCTGGGAGCTGCACTTAGATCCTCTGGAAAAATAGTAAGGGCTCTTAACTTCTGAGCCCTCTCCCCAGCCCTGAAACTGAAGGTTTGAATCAAGAAATTTATTTAAGGAGTTTGGATAGCCAAAAGTAACAGGAAAGACGAAAGCCACTTAGGTAGAGATAGATTTTCTCTTTCCTATTGGATCCTATATAACAAATTGTCAATTTGGTTCCAATGGGTTCTTTTCAGAAATATGAATTAATTTGCTTTATGTGATTTGTATGAGTGTTTGCCTACATGTATGTGTAGTCATCATGTGCCTGAGAAGGCCAAACGACTGTGCTGATTTTTCTCTTGTGTCAGGTTCTATGTCTCCTCCAGTCTGTTCTTACCATGCCCCCTTTGTCCCGCACACTCCACTCCCCCTACTCAGCTAAAGCTTTTTCAGGGAAAGAATTTGATTGCTGCTGCTGCCTTAATGGGACTGTGCATTGAAATAAAAACCACACTGGGGATGATATTCTAAGACCTAAAAGGTTTGGATCTAGTAGGTAAACTAGTCAAATGAGACATTAACAACTTAACAAAGAAAAGATGCCACAAATGATATTTCAAAACAGGTGAGAGGACTGGGAGATGGCTTAGTGGCTAAGAATGCTTGCTGCTCTCACATAGAACCCGAATTCTGGTCCCAGGACCCACATATGGCAGCTCACAACTGCTCCAGCTCCAGGGAATCCAACTCCATCTTCTGGCCTCCATGGGCACCTGCACTTACATGAATCCCCCCAGACATACAAATACAGAAAAAATTAAAAATAAAATAAACAACAACAAGCCAAGGGGTTGGGAGATGCTTCAGCAAGTAGAGGCTCTCCTGCACAGGTCTGATGATATCTGAACCTATTCAAAAATGCAAGGAGAGTTACAAAGCTGACCCCTGACCTCCACATGTGTGGTATAGTACATGTAGGATCACACACACACACACACACACACACACACACACACACACACTATGCATGTATACCCTTACATCACACACAAATCCGTTTAATAAAGCCTACAAAAAAAAGAACAATGGTTAAGACATTAAAAGACAAAATAATGGAGCTGGAGCCATAGTTCAGTGGTTATGAGCACTTGTTGTTCTTGCAGAGGACCTGGGTTGGGTTCCTGGCATCCATCTGGTGGTTCCCCAATGCTCTATAACTACAATTTCAGGGGATCTGATTCCCCCTTCTGGACTCTGAGGGCATGAGGCATGTACATGGTGAATGTAGATACATACAGGTTAACACTCACATACATAAAGTAAAAAAATCAATGTGAAAAGACAAAATAAATGTCATAGCTCACTATAATCAGACGATGATCAGTTAAAACAGTGCTGACCATGTAATAGAGCTTTAAATATGACTGCACTCAACACTGATGAGATTTGGGCATTTTCAAGCTGCTGGAGATCATATGAACATAAGTACCATCCATGTGCACGGAATAAATTCTGACTACTGCCTAAGGAACTGCTACAACATGGGACAAACTTTATGTCTGGGTTTTACCTTATGTGGGTTAATAAGAAATCTGGAATTTATTTTCTCAGCCACCTGGGTGATGTACATGTGATTCATACCTTTGGAAGACTATTAAAGAACCTTTCAAGTGAACTGTAGATATTTAATAACTTGAAAACATCATATACATATATACATACACAGATACATATATATGCACTGCATATACACACACACATATATTTACATCATTTACATATATAAAAACATTACACTAAAAATCAGATTGAATGATTATATAGTCTGATCCCACTTTAGATAACATCTTATATAAAGTATAATATGCAATGAAATAATATAAACATATAATAAACAATTACAACTTTTTATATAATTTTTTTCCTCATTTTCCTTATAGATTTTCCCCCTATATTAGATATATGATATTTTAAAAAATTCTATGTAAATGAGGGGGATCTTGACTTGCTGGTGCTCCTGCCTCCACCTCCCTTGCCCTAGGATTACAAGTGTGTGCCACTACTTGGATTTACACTGTGCTGGGAATCATAGCCCAAGCAAGCAAGGTGAGCACTGAGAGAAATCCCCAGGGCTGGATGCAGGCATACCAGCAGACATTTGCAGGCAGGTGACACCAAAACCAACCCAGGATATTTTGTGTTCTGGGATTTTACTAGGGTGTTTGCTACCCAAGTAGATCAGTGGCATCTCCATGTAGAGAGCTCTGGGGCTAACAGTTCCATCCTGCACATAGGACAGGCTGTCCGCTGTCACTGAAACTGTAACACACAGGTTTCTACGATTAGGCTCTCTGTGGTTTCCTCACCTTCTCTTCTGTTTGCTTCATGGATACTTTGTCCCACAGGCTGTGAATGTACAGAAAGGCTTGTCACATCACTGAATGTCAAAAATGTGGCAAAGAGCATGTGCTGGAACATGGACTATACAAAGCACATTTCTGTAAGTGATATAAAAACCTTGAGAGCCATCCTTAAAACTGTTGGCTAGAAAACATTATCTGTGATGGAAAGGGGGGGTACAGTATCTGTCTCTCCTCTTTCTCCTCAAACCCTCAGTTTCAACATCACATGGACGGATGGAAGCAGCAGGGGCTCAGCTGTAATTACCTTATAAATAATGAATAAAGCACTATTATTATTACTTAAAAAATCCCATTTTGGAACGAGTCTCTTGATAGTAGCTGAAGCTTAATTTAGCCAAATAACTCTTCTGCATTAGCTAATGTGGTCCATTATTTTAGGCTCGAAAGATTTCCAGATGTACTGTGACAGGAGTGATTTATCACTGTTCTGGGGGGCCACAGTCATGGCATGCAAGGGCTGTATTCCGGGTTATTACCAGTTTCCACGGAGACACCTGGCTAAATTAGTTTAGTAGTGCATTATCCATAGGCTCTTTTGTTGGAGAAGCCATGCGAGTCTGTCCAGTGTTGTCTGCATGCATGTCAAACTTCACATGCCTTTGGAAGTTAGTAGGTAAAAGATAAGAGAGTCTTAGCTTTGCATATCTTCCTTGTTGCTTTTAATGTGCTTGTATTCAAAGACAGCCTGCCAAAATAATATGATCACTTCCGAGTGAAGAATTATTAAAATCATGCTTTTTTTCTTTCTGGTTATATTTCTATGTTTTCTTCTGTAGAAATATGTTAGCTATTATACCCAGGAAAGAAATGGTTTCAATAAAGCATGCCATTTTGAGGTCTTTGCCCTTGTCTTTCAGAATGCATTAAGTCACTTCCATGATATGCAGAGAGATCTCAGTATGGTGACCTGGTCCTGCATATCACAAAAAATAATTGACTGAAAATGTAATTCTTGGAGCTTAATTACATCTACCCTGGCAGCTGCAGCTCCCAGTGGAGAAAGCACCTAGAAGTCTATCCTACACAGTCTATAAGGCTGGTTCTGATGGGATCAGGAACCCATACAGAGTATATGCTACCAGAAGATACAGAGTGTGCTGGAATCCAAGATGACACAGAGGTTCTGGAACTGTCTTTAGTGTTACTCTGCAGATGGTACATCCCTATTCTGAAAACTCCCATCCTGCTCATGGACTCAAAGGTGGAGTCCTTAGAAGCAGCTCTCCTGACTCGCTACTGTAGTAGACAGCCTCTGGCTTCCTTTGCTCAGACTGTACAGGACTTGCTGTGTGAACATTCAAAACAAACAAGTTTGAGACAGGGTCTCAAGTAGCCCAGGGTAGCCTCAAACACACTGCATACTACTAAGGATGACTTTGAACTTGTACTTGTCCTTGCCTTCATCTCCTGAGTGCTGAGATGATGGGCTTGAGTCGCCATGTACCGTTTATGTGGGGGCTTGAGTCGCCGTGTACCATTTATGTGGGGGCTTGAGTTGCCATGAACCGTTTATGTGGGGGCTTGAGTCGCCATGTACCGTTTATGCGGCTCTGGGATTGAACACAGAGCTTCATACAAACTACACAAGGCCTCTACTGACCGAACATCTCCAGCTCTTATGTAAACCATTTATCAGTTAGTAGGTCTGCTCTTTTTGTTACCATGTTAACTAACAGAATTCCATGTAGCCTTGGCGTCTTATCACATTGTTTATAGATCTTCCAAATCGACTCCCCAAGCTTCTGTAGACTTGTCTCTATCTCTGAAGCCTGTCTGTAACTGAATCTGCCCTGATCTTCTGTGTGACCTCGAGCCTCTAAGGCTCAGAGTCTTGGCTTCTGGTTTCTTTCAGACTCACCAGTCTGTTAACATCAAATTTCTAAGGGAGTTCTCCTTCCTTTTACCCATAAAAAATGTCTTTTTTCCCTGACATTTCTTCATAAAAATGGCATCTTGCTAGAAGTGCCCAGTACTACCTTTTCTGTAAATTACTCACTCACCTAGAAGGTGAAAATGTACCACCTTCCAAACTAGCGCTGATGTTCAGCCTAATGCCAGGATCTATCTGTTTGTGTGTGTGTGTGTGAGTGTGCGTGAGCATGTGTGAATGTGAGTGCATGAGTGTGTGTGAGCATGTGTGTGTGTGAGAGTGTGTGTGTGAGAGTGTGTGTGTGAATGTGAGTGAGAACGTGTGAATGTGAGTGCATGAGTGTGTGTGAGCAGTGTGTGTGTGTGAGTGAGTGTGTGTGAATGTGTGTAGGTTGTGAGCTTCCGTTCTTTCGTGATCTGTATGTGTATCACTTTGCCAAGTTCCTTTTGCAGTGAAATATGCCTGTTCTGCAGAAATAAATGATGAATGTTATATAATACAAAAGCCCAAACCTTCTTAACTTGATGTGATGTCTAAGTGTATCTGGAAGAACAATACTTGAAGAAGACTAGAAGCATTTTGGAAAAGAAAAGCAGTGATAGGCACTTACCATTCTCAGTGAATACTCAGGTTGGATGGAGGAGATTTTGTGGTGTACAGACGTGAAGTCACTTGGACAGGACGTTCTGTTGTACAATAAAAGTGTGGAGTAATGATCCGAAAACGGATTATTCAGTGATTGGCATTGGGTAACTCACTAGCCATAGGCCAGTGCCATATTGTCTTTTCAAAATTAGAAAACTTGAAAACTTAGAAAAATTTCAAAAAATTCAAAACTTAGAAAAACTTCAAAATTAGGAAACAAAAGGTCTAGAAGAAAATCTATATAAACATCGATGGGCCAAAAGGATACGGAGGCACCTTCCAAGTTTTAAGGCCAGTGTCACACAGAGAGAAATATGTCCAAGTACAGCGCAGATTTAAAGCTGCTGTATGAAAAATTTCACCTGGGTTGAAGTTGAAAGGACACTTGTCACAGTGAAAGAAACTTGCAAAATAATTTTAAAAACTGAATGTGAGGGGCTGGGGAAACTGTTCAGGGTGGAGTTAAGAGCACTTGCTCCTCTTCTGGAGAACCTGGGTTAGGTTTTAAGCCCCTGCCCTGAGTGGCTCAAAAATGTCTGTAACTCCAGTTCCTGCAGATCTGAAAGCCTCCTGCACCTCCATGGGCACCTTCATATATGTGGTGCTTGTCCATACAGTCAGGTGCATACATATACAAAAAATAATAAATAACTTAACCCAAAACATTTAAATTACATGTGATCAAAAGCCTTAACACATCAGTAAGAGGAAACCAAAACCCAGAAAGAAATGACAAAGGATCAACACTCCTTAAATACACAGAAGTAGAAATCTCTTAATAACATATTAACAAACTAAATCTAGTAACACAGAAGGGGTCCTATACTGTAAGAAAGAAGGACTTATACACTGTAGAAATAAGACCGAGGGTGGTGCACGCCTTTAATCCCAGCACTTGGGAGGCAGAGGCAGGCAGATTTCTGAGTACGAAGCCAGCCTAGTCTACAGAGTGAGTTCCAGGACAGCCAGGGCTACAAAAAGAAACCCTGTCTTGAAAAAAAAAAATTAGGAAGATCTAATGTCATTTAATAGCAAAAAACAACAAAACAAACAAACAAACAAACAAACACCAAAACAATAGAAATCACCGGAGAACTGCCCCGACCTGCGGGACTTCGTTATTCGTGAGAATCGAGGAGCACTAAGCCTGAAAGAAAAACGGGCGAGAGAGAGAAGGGAGGCTAGGCAAGGTTCCGTCTAGGTCTCACTTTATTTTTTACACACGTTTGCTTTTAAAGAAAAAGGAATGTAGAGGGGAGGGGAAAGGGGGCTTATGGCCCCCCAGCTGTCATGGTTTAACAGGCCAGACCGTCCGGTATCAAACTGTTTTATGATAGGCCTATTTCCAGGAGGTGGGAAGGACACAACTATCTCTCAGAAGGTCACTAGGGTCAGATTCCCAGGAACGGTGTGAAGATCCTGGCTCCAGGCATCTCCAGCTTATCTTGTGCAAACACACCTGGTCTTCAGAAAGTCTCAGATACCCAAGGACAGTGTGGAGGCTCAGACAAATTTCAAAGAGGGTGTTAGATTCTCAAGGACAGTGAGGAGGCCCAGGCAAATTCCAAAGAGAGTGTTAGGGCCTCAAGGACAGTGAGAAGGCCCAGGCAGATTCCAAGGAGAGTGTTAGGGCCTGGCTCCCAACAGAGAACAAAGATTTTAGTCGTGAAAATGAAAGTGTGAAGAAATCCAATGTGATGTCATTGTGTGCTTAGTAGAGAAGTGTAGACTCAGTGTATGTACTCAATGTTCATGAATGAAGTTTGGATCTTGGGGTGGACATGAGGCTCTTTTGTAACTGGGGGAAGAGAAGGGACAACCGGAGAAGCAGGGGGCAGAGAGCCAGGAATTGCTTGGAGAGGCAACTGAAGGGAGTGTTCCCTCGGTGGATTAGGAGAGGGCGTTGGGACTACACCTGGAAGGAAGCAGGAAGGGATTCTAGAGAACAGGAAATAGAATAGAAAGTTTCAGAACTGAGAGATTGGGGCTCGGCTTGGGGACAGAAGCTGGACCACTGTTGAGCTAAGGAGCAAGGCAGATCACAAAGTATTTAATTTGAACATGTTACCATCATTGAGAGTGGCTAGAGCAAAAGCGCCTAAAGCATGGTTCACACTCTCCTACGTTTCAGGTTCTGCTCAGATAATTTCTGACCTGCCAAGGAGAGCCCATACCTCCCCCCAGAACCCCTTCATCCTGTGGCTCACTATCCAGATTTGATTTTTCTTTTCACTCGTACATTTTGGGATTTATTGCATATAGTTGGATTTTATAAGATTTATATTCTGT
This sequence comes from Rhynchomys soricoides, assembly GCA_019843965.1. Taxonomy (NCBI): domain Eukaryota; kingdom Metazoa; phylum Chordata; class Mammalia; order Rodentia; family Muridae; genus Rhynchomys; species Rhynchomys soricoides. The sequence goes on from JADRCH010000013.1 coordinate 10,504,019, forward strand.
CCCTTCAAATTGAAAGTCCTCTTGAGACGGGCAGGAAATGTGGTCACTGTACTATTCCCAGTGGCTGAGCAAGACTGAGCCACTGGGAAGTGCTTGATAGATACCTGTCCATTGGGCATCTGCTACTTCCTGCTTCTTCCTGGCAATGCTTCTTCCTGGGCCCCTGCCCCCACTGACACACTGAACTGCACTCTGGAATTTTCCAGTCCAGGACTCCCACAGTACTCCTCCCCTTCTAGGGATGCCTGTATTCTTCCTACCAATGCTAAGCATGAATGCTAGAGTCTTCATATATATATATACTTTATTTACATTTCAAATGTTACCATCTTTCCAGCTCTCCCCTTTGGAATCTCCCCCTTCCCTCTCCCTTCCCCTGCTACTATGGGGGTATTCCCCCACCTACCCACTCACCCACTCTCATCTTCCCTCCTTGGTATTTTCCTATACTGGGGGATCTAACACTTTCAGGCCCAAGGGCCTCTCCCCCCCCGATGGCTAACAAGACTGTCCTCTGCCACATATGTAGCCAGCACCATGGGTCCCTCCATGTGTATTCTTTGGTTGGTGGTCCAGTCTCTGGGAGCATCGGGAGGTCAGGCCAGCTGACACTGTTGCTCCCTCCATGGGGCTGCAAACTCCCTCAGCTCCTTCAGTCCTTTCTCCAACTCCTCCATCTGGGACAGAGTCTTCTCGACACCTCTTTTTGGTCAACCAACCCCAAGTTCTCAATTCTGCGAATTCCTTTAAACTCACTGACTCTATTTCTACTTCGTGTTCAGACTTGATAATATAATTACATACCATAAATCCCTTATAAATAAAGTTCCAAGAGAGTGATGAAAGTACTTCCTTAGTAGGTATGGTTACTATGTATCCAGGAAGATTCTCATAGGTGCTCAGGGAAGGTTTTTTGGAGTAAAAGAAGATCCAGGGGCTCACTTCTGAAGCACACATTCAATTTAAATCTTTGGCTGCAAGCATTTTTTTTTTTTTAAAGGATACTTCACAATCTCACTACATTGGACTCTTCTCTATCCTTGACGCGTGACTCCTGACCTTTCCCTTCACTAGGATTAAAATGACGGTCAAAATCACAGGAGAGATGGCTCAGTGATTAAGAACACTTGCTGCTCTCACAGGACCCGGGTTCAGTCCCTAGCATCCACACAGAAGGTTCACAACTGCCTATAACTCCAATTCCAAGAGATTTAATTCTGCTTATGGCTTCTGTGAGAATCTCTACACACATGGTGCACACACGTATCCCCAGGCACACAAACACAGGTACAAACAGTAAATCTTCACTATGATGTGTCACTGGGGCTGTAGAAGTTGCCTCAGTGGTTGCAAGGTTAAGAGTACCAGTTGCACCTGCAGAGAACCTGGGTTCAATTCCGAGCAGCCACATGGTGATTCACAACCATCCCACTCAGGGGATCTGAAATCCTCTTCTGACCTCTGTGGTACCAGGCATACACATATGGTACATGCAGGCCAAACACTCACACACATAACACAAAGTAAATCAAAAGAATCAGTCAAGGGTTGAACTTGAGATGTGGGGGAGGAGCTACATCTAGGAGTAGGATGACGATTCCTATGGAAGAAAGAGGTAGCTGTAGTCAATCATTCAACAGCACGCGTGGAGCACTGATCTCAGCATGTGAGGTACTGGCTTAACCTGCTAGTGGAGCGCATGACACAATGATGCTGTGTTTATCTTTATCACGTATCAGGGTTCCCCTCACCCCCGGGCATCAGAGGATAGCTTTGTGTGTGGAACATTGTATGAAAGGACACTTCTATAGTTCTGATGGGATTTGGGAATCTGAACAGTAACTAAGGCCTGGAGTTTCATTATCACAGTGATGGCTGTCACTGATGGGCCATTTATCCTGTGGTATATGATGTACCATTGAAGGAGGCATTATGGTCCACCCCATGTACAGACCTAGAGACAAAGGCTTGAAGTAGCTGAGTGTCCTAACCCAGTGCAAGGCATGCAAGGGAAAGTGAGAGAGACTGACAGTGAGTCTGGCCAGCTGCCTCCAAAGCTCTTATGACTTCTCATCTGCATGCTACAGGCCCTGCTGTGAAATGCTCTAGATAAGGGAGGTTGTGTCAGGGCTGGAGGGTGTCTGCTCTTTGGCTTCTCTCAGCTTGGCAGAGGAGAGGGAATGTGCATTAACTATAGAAATCTGTCAAAATTCTGTTTTTAATCTAATGCTTCAGCGGTCTGAGATTTTATTATATGCCTACACCTGCAATTTTGGAAATTCCAATTGATCTTTCACACCATAATTAGTTCAAGTGACAGTTTTAGTGTTTTAAGTCACTAAATGGGAGAAATACGCTAAGATTCTTGCTAATTGTCTTTCCCTCCGGGAGCTTTTGTGAGTGAAGTATACTGGGTTACTCACTTTTCTAATTTTTTTTTTTTTTTTAAAAAAGCAGAAACTCTTTAAAAAGACCATAGGAAAGAAGGGTCAAGTCTCACCACTGAATTACCAGTGGTGTAATCACCACTGAAGATTACAATCAACAAGTTATTGCATATTTGAAAACCTCCAAAGACTGGATTTTTAACTCAAAGAAATGATAAATGTCTAGAGATAGACTTTCCAGCAGGTTTGATCGTTATCGCATATTGAAATGTCCTATTGTGCCCATAGACATGTATCAATTAAGATACACCTTAAAAAGCTACAGTTAACATATATTAAGTCTACATATTTATAATAAAGACATTTGAGTGCTTCTAATGCAGAGGATTGTAAATATGCATATAATGGAAACTTACACCAAGATACATAAATACGTATCATTATTATGTGTCAATCATCAGTAGTGCTAACAAGAGCATGATGGGAAGACTTTCACAGGCAGGTGTTGGCTGAGTCTCCATTCCCAGATCTTGGCATTTTCCAATACTGTATACTCCAAACTCCCTACTTCCATCTCCAGGACTTTGAATGTATAACTTTTTTTTATCTGAAACACCTTCCCACATTGACCTGGCCACTGGCTATTCATGGATAAGGCTCAATGTCTCCTGGCCTCTGCAGATAGGCAGAGCTACTGCGGCATGCTGGTGAAGCCCCGTCTCTCAGTGTCATAGACCACACTGAGAGTTCTGTCCCTGTGCTGTGTCTCAGTGACACTCTCAGTGTCATAGACCACACTGAGAGTTCTGTCCCTGTGCTGTTATCTGTTTGTCAGCTCTTCAATGAGGCTATGAGAAGAGACTTTACATAAGGTGGCTGTTGGGACTAATGGCACAGCTGTATCCACTAGAAATGGCAAAAGTCATGAGGCCAGCACGGCTGTTTGATGCAGTTTCAGCAAAGCGGAGCCGAATGCTGTGATGGCTGTCATTTTGTCTCTCGGTTTTAGGTTTTGGTCTCTGTGTGTAGAATTCTTAGGTACTTTCTGCATTATGATTAATTTTATGTCTTTTCCCAAGAAAATTATGTATGAGTCTTTTTAGAAAGTCTTAAACTTACTATCCCTTCTGCTTTTAGGGAATTAATGTTCTCTGGTCCTATTTGGAAGTCTTATGCTCCCGAGAGCATGATAAGCACAGATGAGCACAAAGATGCTAAGGATTTCTTTATGAGTCCGTGACTCCAGGGATCTTCTCCCAAACAGTATGATTGGAACAGGGTAAACTTAGAGAGAACTTAAACAAACTCCAACTGGCCGGGAGACTTGGTAATAGTTTCAAGGCTTCTTTTTCCAATGCACTTCAAACTCTCTGAAAATGTAGCTTAAAGATAGAGGATCATACAGGGTATGCCGCTGGAGAAATAGAACCCAGCAAATGAGATAGATTTACTAAAATAACTTTTCCTACTTAATAGTGTAGATGATAAAGGATATAAATAAAAGGAGTTAGTATTTGCTATTCATAAAAAAGATCTGCTCAGATATTTTCTGTTTGTCTGGAGTGCTTTAAACTTCGGATACTGCCAGCCTGAAAGCAGGCCGCGATATAATGCATGAATTTGCTTTGCTGGAGACATTCCTTAGAGTCTTTGGATCGGAGTCATAGAGATGATAATAAAAACAAAATCTGTCCTACTTGTACTTTCTAATGGTGACTGAGCATGGAACCCCATACACATAATGAAAAATCAAACACATGTCCGGAGACAAAATGGTATAATCTATACATCTTGGATAGTCACTAGTCTGTGTTCTGTGAAACCTGTGTAAATAAAGAAGCAACCTGATTGCTAGTCAGTCAGAGCTGCAAGACTCCCCTGATGACTATGCCTGACTCCTCTCCCTCTCTGACTTTATCAACCTTGTCAACTGCTGGGGCAGGTCCCCAGCAACTAAAGAATTCACAGGAAAATATTTACCAAATTAGGAAGTGGGCACTTGGTGGATGCTGGCTGTCATGACCTTAGATGCCTTCCCTGCTCCTCCCATGCCCACCCTCAAGTTGGTTAACAATTCCACTGTCGATGCTACCACAGCACCTGCCACACCAAAGGTTGGCACCCTTTTACATTTTTCTTTACTTTGATTGTAAATGCTTCTTCCCTTCAAATGCCTGGTGCAGTACCTGGCACACAGCAGGCTGTTAATAAATAAATGAAACAAGAGAGCAAGTTATGAAGTGCCACCATTGCTTTGCTCATTGCCTGTGACATACCTCAGTTTCAGTTGAAATCATGGGAGAACAGCATGGCAGAAGCATAGCTGAGGACAGGATCAGGCAAGTGTTCTTCAGCGAGTATCGACAGAGTTTGGCCTTTATGGCGGATATATTGATCTGTAAGATTCTTCTTATAGAAAGACCAAGGAGAATGCAGAGCAAGAGCATGGGTTTAAAGGAACCTGCTGTGCCTTGGGCCAGAAGAGTACTAAATGTCTCAAACATCTCTTTCCTGACCCTTACAATGGGGTAGGTCAAACTACCTATTAGGACAGCCCAGTGTCAGGTTCTTTGTGGCTGATCACCCTATGAAACTGTAGCCTTCAGTCTATCACAAAACTCCAGTGTGCGTCACAATCTTTGTGAAACACTGTCCCCTGAACATGGCATGGCTGCGTTGTTGTTGTTTTTCTTTCTCAAATTGCCTGCAGCTGTGACTACCTCTGAGAGAACTGCACACGATTGGGCCCATTATTGTTCCATAATGGTAGAATCTCCTGAGGCCGCATCTTCCCAGGATTTATAGGCAATTCTGAGAGGGAGGAAGACATTTTCTTCAACGGTATAGTCTCTCAAGAGCTACCTATTCTACAGTAAAGAATCCTAATTAAACTCTGTTGGTTCACCAAGCTAGACTTGGGTGGAATAATTTTGTTTCTTTGGTTTGTTGTTCTGGCCCTCTCTGGGGTGAATAGATGTTCGTTTTCTCCTCCAGAAGTTCACATGACAATCTCTCAACTGCTAGTCTAATAGAGCGAGACCAGCCTGTGAGTGAGTGTGAGCCCTGTCTCCCAGATCCACACTCTACTGTGAAGTGAGGGGGAACAACAGGCTTTCTCATGATCTCCCCCTTCCCACCTCTCATCTGGATTTATTCCAAGCATGGGTGGGGCCACCTGCGCCATGAGTTCACCTTCTCCTCCCAACAGTTCAAGTCAGACCAGTCGCAGGCAGTTTCCCCTCGGCGTCTCCAGTTCAGCTCTTCCTGTGTCCTCAAATGGTTCTACAGATTTAATCCTGAACTGGACCATTCGAGCAGATCCAAGAAAAAAAAGCCATGGTGATTCGATATTATGGAGGTGTCCCCCATGTTCTAAGAGACTAGAACTTTTGCTGGACCTGCAGCCAGGGTTAGTAAGCCACGATGTAGTTGCTGGGAATTGAACTCAGGACCGATGGCCATCTCTCCAGCCCTGCAGACAGGGTGAGCGATACATCTTGCATTCACGTAAGACCTATTGAGTGCTCAGCCCACCTGTTTAATCTGTCTTTAAGAGAACAATGTAACAACCAACCTTACCTGCCCTGGAGTTTCCATTAATCAGTGTCTACAGCCCAAGCTAACGCATAGCTGTAATCTTAAATTATGTGCTTGTCCATGCGCATATGTGTTCTGATAGTCATTTGCAGATTCAGTAAGCGACTGAAGGCAGTCTCTTATAAATTAATATCCACTGTAGATATTGAACAGAACATATGGATGTTGCTGGCTAAACAGCCACGTTTATTTTACTGTGTTCTCGTGTCTAAGTCCATATTCATGGAGTGAGGAAGGGGGCTTGGAAGGTGGCTCACAGGTGGCTAAGAAGGAGAAAGATCTCCAAATTCCAGAATAGAGGAGAGATAGAGCAAAAGGAATCACTAGTGTCATAGGCTTAACCCTCCCCCCACTGCCTTCCCCTTGAAATATTTTATGCATCAAAATAAAACTGAGCCGAGATGTAACTAATAAAGAGCACATCTCACAAGGGATCAGGGTAAATTTTGTAAATTCTGGAGAAAATATATTTTTTTGTTTGCTTGTTTTTGCTAAGGCAGTATGGCCCTAAAATTGACCTGTAAATTAACTAACTCCCCAAGTAGAAGCTTATTTTTACATCAAAATTAATTTGAAGCATCATGGATTTGATCCGTATTAACAGCACCAGAAAAAGACAGACATTTGAGCTGTATCTTTTACATTGATATAAAATCCTCCTAAAATCTGATACAATAACTGCCACCCTAGTGAGCCTTCGGAGAGAAGCTGGGTGACGATTTCCTTTACTGTGCAAACTGAACACCTAGACTTCTACAAATGAGTTTTGTTTTGCGGGATGTTCCTCCAGGCACTCTGGTTGTTAAGAGAGAGTAGGTGTTTCTGGAAGTCTTCAGCACATTCCTTTCAATCTAGGGGCTGAACTCATACTGCACTGTATGGCTTTCACCACTAGAGGGTGGTCTTGCGGCATTCGGGAACAAGTTAGGCTTTTCGGTAACGATGCTGAAAGTGCTTTTAGATAAAGCATAAAAAATTCCCTTTAAAAAACCCAGCTAATTACTTGGCTGTTTTCTAAAAAGACAAACAAACAAACGAACAAACAAACAACCCCCCCAAACCCACCAAAATTAGTAATTAATTAATTTGTTTGTTTATTTATGGAGGGTGTGCATGCTACAATGTGAGTAGGATCAGAGGAAAATTCGTTGGGGGTAGAGAGTCAATTTTCTCTTTCTACCTCTGGTCACGTGAGTCTAACTCAGCTCTACCTACTGTGTCATCTCACCAGCCCTTGACGAGTTAATACGTATCATGTGATATTAACAGGGAACTCTACACAAATTAATCCTGTATACTGGATGCATTGTTCCCTGTATTCTGGAAGCTGAGACAGAAGAATCACTCGGGTGCAGAAATTTGAAGCCAGCCTGGGCAGCATAGCGAGATCTTGTCTCAAAAATGAACACAGTATAAAATAAAATAAATAAACTACATCACCATAGCCTAATAGCTCCAAGCCAAGACATTCCAGCCTAGTGCTTCCTAAACCACTCAGATCCACGGTCAGAGCCATCCATGGATGAGCTGGACCATCCATGAAGGGTTTGGCAGAATCCAGACCTCAGATGCCAGCATCCTATGTCTCACAAGTTTGCTCAGAATCTTAGCTTTTCAAACTTATTAGCATTGAGCTTGCAATGAGCTAATTAGTGTTTACTTGAACAGTTTATTTTTGAAATGCTCTGCATCCTTTCCCTGACCAAGTCAAATAATAATAATAATAATAATAATAATAATAATAATAATAATAATGATAGTGTCCACTGTCAAATGAATCTGTCCCTTGTTTTGTGGGTAGACTAATTGTTTGGCAGGACAACTCCTCATCACTTACAACGAGCTTCCAGGAAGCTGGAAGAGGATAACAATTCATCTGGAAGAGCGGAGCTCCAGTGAACTGTACCATATCTTAAACTCATAGGTTGGAAAGCTGTATTCCTTGCCACTAAAACAAACCCAGAATGATCCATAATGCATAAAGAAAAAAACTCACGAAAGAATCAAAACATAAAGCTGTTTCCACTTAATAATCTAGGACTCAAGATTAAGACCTTAAAAATAAACAGACCATGAGACTGCCAGATACTGTCTATCATTGGTCTCCCGGCACTGAGATGTTCTGCATGCACTGCCTTCTTTCTGCCTCCCTGCATGTGAGCTGGGCATATGTGATTCTGCTTACAGATTAGAAAAGGAAGACTGCTGGCTGAGACCGTCTGGTTAGTTATGGGGTTGAAACCCTTGGTCCTTTTTGCCTCTTACAACTAACCTCCTGGTCGTCTGCACTTCGGAAATAACGTACATGGAAGCAGCAATCCATTGATTGATTGACAGGTGGCTAGAGGGCACTGAAGGGCAAGATAAAAACAGGAAAAGCAGAGTACACAGAAGGACTTCTGAAAGTGATGGAAATAAGCCACGTGTGGATGTGCACACCTTTAATCCAAGCACAAGAGAGGCAGGGGCAGACAGACCTCCTTGAGCTCAGGGTCAGTCATTGCCGATGTACACAGCAAGTTTCCAGGAGAGCCTAGGCTACATAGTGAGACCCTGTCACATTTAATCAATTTCTGAAATGTTCCACTAATTCTTGGTATTCTATCGCTATTTCCTTAAAACTAATGATTCTCTCCTGGAGGAAGGTTCTTTAAGACCCAGGGAGTGAATGAACCGCAACAAAACTCAAGAAGTAAATGAAGCTCACTAGTCTCAGAAGGCTGACAACTATATAATCTTCAAGGTCCTTCCCCAGGGTTATGTGAGCAGTGACCATGGCTGGGGAGAGGACTTTGATTCTCAGTCAGGGCAGCCACATGCATGGTATGTGGGGAATTCTCCAGGGGTGAAGCTTTTGTGAGTTGTCACCCACACCGGTGACACAGCTGACTTTAAGTCACCCATGTTTCAGTCGTGTGAAATGAAACCCTGGAGAGTTTTACTGTATAGCTATGTGAACATGCTTAACACAGGGCTGTATACTTAAAACTGGCCTAAATAGGGAGCTGGAGAGATGGCTCAGTGTTTAAGAGCCCTGGATGCCTTTCAGAGGACCAGGGTTCAGTTCCCAGTGCCCACATGAGAGCTCACACCTGTAACTCCAGCTGCAGGGAATCTGACGACCTCTCTGGCATCTGTGGGTACTGCATGTACCTGGTGGACGTCTGTGCATACATGTAAGAAAAATGTCCATACACATCCAAAACAATAAAAAGTGGTCGACATAGTAAATTATCATGGGGTTTCTGCTGTAATTTAAAATTTTAAAGAGAAGATACAGATAAACAGGTAGTGAAAAAGGAAAGCATACTGACAAAAACCCAACAGAAACAGAAACAACGAAAAACCCCAAACCCCAAAACAAAACCCAATCAAACCAAACCACACAAAACAACAACAAAAACAAAACATGAGAAAGTTTACCAATGCCAACAACTTTATGTTGATAAAGTTGAAAATTTATAATGTGCAATTGCTTGTAAAAATATAGGCACTGCTATTCGTACAAGATAGGAGAGAGGACCTAATGGGACTATGCTCATGGAGATATTTTTCAGTAGTTCAAATTCATACAATGCAAAACCACATGCCTGGATGATTTCAGAAACAAATTTAGTAAAACACAAGAAACCAATAGCCCAGTGTTCTAAGAATCCTACTAGAAATTTCGGTATGACAGAAATCTTCTGGATTCAGTTAGTGAGGTCAGTTCAGCCTGACCCCACCATCAGGCAAGGGCTTTAGGAGAAAGGAGAGGCTAACCTCACTGTATGAATCAATATATTTGCAAAACTTCAGATGTAGACAAGGTTCATGGAGGAAGAACTAAACATAGATTTAGATCTATGCTTGCATCTATCTACCTATCTCTCTGCTACCTGCCTATGTCTATTATGTATCTCTATCTTTCTGTGTGTCTGCCTATCATCTATCTATCTATCTATCTATCTATCTATCTATCTATCTATCTATCATCTTCTACCTACCCAAGCACAGGATGTTAACTGTCATTCAACATTAGAAAATATGCAAATAAAGAACAGGTTTATGGTATTAAAGAAAAGTTATTAAAGTTTACAAAATTAATTCTGAATAAATTCATAGTAAATTTCTTAGCAAATTAGGAATGGAAGAAAACTTCCTTCTTTACATTTGTTCTTTGTTGATGCTGGGGATTGAACCTAGGACCTCCTGTAGGCTAGAGTCCATCAGAAGTTAATGTTTTCAACCTGATAGATCTGATTCCTCCAAACCTACAGAAAACCAGTCTTACATAAATACTTAAAAAAAAAAAAATCTTTTAAGTTGGGAAAGAAGTGGAAAGTCATGACATCAGAGTTTAGAATTGTTCATAAAATGAGATAAAGAATTATAAACATTAAGAATTTGAAAGAATGCAAGTAATTGTGTCATTTAATATCCACAAACCTATGTTGTGTATTCATATAACCTATAGATAGGAGTTTCAAGTTCACAAGAGAAGGAGTAACACGGATTCAGTCTGCTGCTTGCCTCTGGGACAGGGAGGCAGGAAAGGAATGGAGGAGAGCTACACAGAAGACTTTCATTATGCCTATGCATTTTTAAGATTCTAACTAAATTTCACAAAACGTTAAGATTTGGCAACCAAGAAAAGGTTATATGGAGTTTATTATAAAATCTTTATTATTTTCTACAAACTTCAATTAAGAAATAATCTTTGCCGTGAGCTGCCCAGGCCTGCCTCGAAGCTTCTCGATAAAGATTGTTATTTGCTTTTATTTTATATATCTCCTTGGGATTTTTGAGGTAGAGTCTTGCTTTGTAGTCTTGGCTGTTTTAACTTGTGTGATTCCCCTGCCTCCGATTCCTGAGTGCTAGAGTTACAAACTTGAGTTGTCATTCCTGACTCTTACTCTTTTTTTTGGTTTGTTTTTTGTTTTTTGGGTTTTTTTTTCGAGACAAGGTTTCTCTGTGCAGCCCTGGCTGTCCTGGAACTCACTCTGTAGACTAGGCTGGCCTCGAACTCAGAAATCCACCTGCCTCTGCCTCCCAAGTGCTGGAATTAAAGGCGTGGGCCACCACTGCCTGGCTCTTACTCATTTTTTAAAGGACCATTATCATCCCCTCATCCTGAATGAGACAGTCTGGAGAATAAGTACGACCTTAAGATGCAGACACAAGCCTCTAGGGAAGATGTACATGAGGATATATGTGTACTATATCTGTCTTGGACTTATGAAAAATGTGGGTGGCAAAACACTTTATAAGGAAGTTGTCTTACAACATTTGAGAAATAATAATCAGATTATATGGCTGCCTGTTTAACGTGGAAGAATTTATCTTGTGTATTAAGATCCTATTAAAATGAAAATTAAGAGGCGAAAAATATATACTTCACAAGTGCTTGCAGGGAAGGAGTGAGAACACACAAGTGTGACACATTCATGAAAGCGAGCTGTAGAGGAGAGGGTTTGATCTGAGGAGAAGAATACAGAAAGAGAGGCTCGTGATTTGTGTAGAGTGCAGAAGTGAAGGAGCTGCTGTTGAGCTGCTGATGGTAGGAAGTACTCTGTGGAGAGAGGGCAGGAACACAGGGCAGCATGGGAGGGCTGTGGGAGGGGCTTCTGGGAGCATCCTTATCTCCCCCTCCCACACCATCTCACCAGAACTACTGCCATTTGGACGTTTGTGCCATTTTCTCTCTTCCGCACCACCCCTCAGTGTAACGACCAAGAGGGAAAGGACCTTGCTTTCCTTGAGAAATTGACCAAACTGTGCCAGAAAGACTACAGATGTAGTGCCTTGAGATCAAGTCAGCTTGATTTTGCCATTTGGTGGCAGTGGTGGCAGGTGGCATAAAAGCAAGTGTGAGGACCTGAGTTCCAATCCTCAGCACCCGTCTGGTCACCTAAGAGCCTATAACCCCAATGCTGTGGAGGATGGTGGAGACAGGCTGATAGCTGGGGGTTACTAGCCACCAGCCACGTTCCAGATTCAATGAGAGACACTGTCTCAAGGGAATAAGCCAGAGAATGACAGTGCAGGACCCTGGAATCTTTCTTTAGGTTTTGTGCAACACACACACACACACACACACACACACACACACACACACACGATATCTGGGACATTTGCATCATAAGAAACGAGAAGGTTATTTTTGCCTTAACTAAAATTTATACCCTGACTTTCTAGACTTGTAGTAACGGTGCCAAGTAGTTTCTTTGGAAAGTGGTCAGTGGAAAAGTTGGATCTCACATGCATGGATTATCCCCCTAGTTAGGGAAGACCTGGATGTCTGTCCCACCCCTTCCCATGCTGTGAAGACACAGCATAAATGACAGGACACTACAATAAAACCTTGCCTTCTAAACCAAATCCGCTGGCCCCTGATATTCTAATTCTCAGGAACTGTGATTCTTGATAACCACCGAGTTCACAGCATTGTTATAGAAGTCTCAACGATCTAATATGCTAACACCATAGAACAAGAACCAGTTGTATGACGCCTTCAGTAATCTGTTAGAATAGATTTATATATTAATTAGAAAACACAAATGACCTAGAAGCACCTCGAGATGTCTTGCTGTATAATATCTACACATCTGGTGACAGCTTCGATGTAATAGGAAAGCAATCAAAAGCTTACGAAATAAACTGGAAAGTGTCTTAGCATCTTTACTGAGAAATAAATTGTATTTGACAAAATACATTTACTCTGTTAAACTACACGACTTTGAATATTTTCGTACAGTTTTGCAACCACCCAAATAATCGAAATTTGGAACATTTCATCACTTGAAAGTCACCTTGTGAGGACATCTCCTCCCTGTGTTCCCTCTTCTCTTCAGTTAAAGTACACAGTTCCAAATTATGTTTTCAGAAACAAGTGACAAACCCACGTGTCATTTTTTTGCGAACGTACATCTTGTAAGAAGATTGCTTTTAAGGGCAGCAACATTTCATTTTGATTGAGGGTGCTGTTTCTCAAGAAGTATTGTGTGGCTCCAGACACAGGATGATTTATTAAACAAGATGGACTCCACGGTTGCAGAAGGAATGCAACTGTCAGTTCTGCAGTCCAACTGACTGGCAATTGTCTCAAGAGTCCCTCACGGCCTCACTGCTTATGCAGCAGCTGGTTTGGTGGACGAATACAGCTGACTGGGTATGCACATGCCTGTAAACCCAGCCTTGATGCAGGAGGATGCTGAGTTAAAGACCAGCAGAGGCTACATATTTACTAATTAATTAATTAGAAAAAGGAGACTACAACTGGCTATTTGATTCTTGGAGATGCCCTAGCATTCTTTGTGCCTGTGAACCAATGAGAAATTGTTCCAGGTTCCCTAGGGCTGGTCCATTTTGGGGACAGTTGTACGTGGTTATTGGCTGAGCTAGATCTAGGGTCAGTGCCTGAGCCCCACCTGCTATCATTTCTGTTGTATACCATTGCTTCCCCAAACTTCGAAAGAGACACTGGGAGAAGGTGATCAAAACATGTGATATATACACACAAAGCAGGCACAATAAAACTTACCTTTTTGAATAATGAACACACACTAAAGAATAGAACAAAACAAATCAAACAAACGAGAAACAAAAAACAAACAAAATACCCAGACTTTAAAGCCCATCTACAGAGAAACAGCAAATCTACAAAACACAGTTGTCAGGAGAACATGACAATGCATTTATCTGACTTAGGTGATTTTCTTTCCCGATTTTGCAGACTCCAATCATTGTGCAGGATGCGTTACCATGGTGACAGCTACAGATTATTCTCCTGTCCTCTCTATAAACCTCAGACTTCAGGGTCTATGAGTCCCTAGCCACTGACTTTAGACTCTTTGTTTCTAATTTTCAAAAGAACATCAATCCATAAATCTCAGGAAGAAATAATAAAAGAGAGAGATGTAAGATGAGGGAATCCTTCAATTTCTCACACTGGGCTTAGAGGAGACATGTACACAGATGCCAGTATGCTTTAATCCGTAACCCTGATGCCAAAATAAGAAAATAATATGCTTTTCTTCCCTTCTTTATAACTTATCCATGAATTAAAAAAATTTGGGTACATAACTTCATTGTATTATGGGGGGGGGTCTGATCTGATAGATAAAATATGGCCAGTCATCAGGCCATTTATGACTCAGCCCCTCTGGCAGTAAGGACAAATTTATGCAAGTAATCAAAGTTGCATGTCTTGCAACCATTCCAACTAGTATTTCTTCCCTCAGATACCTCGTTCTGCAGGTTTCTGTCTAGAGGCTGCCTGGTACTCACATCTGAATTAGGCACAAACATACCTTACTCTTCAGGATCCTCACTATGATCACCGTGAGACAGCACTGCTCACTGACCCTTGTCTGTTGAGTATTTTCTATTTTATTACTTTTGAATCACAGAATATCAGGTTATCTGAGCATCGGAGAGGCCAAGTATGGTCAAGGCTAGCTCAGAGGTGGGGTAAACCTTGTGAAGCAGTCTTCATCCCTGGGGCAGCCCTTCTGCCTTTGAAACGGAGCCGACCATCCCTTTCTGCAGCTGCCATCTGCCTGTGTAGTTCACAGCAGACAGCCATGGCCCTTACTTAAGCCATCTTTTGAAATTTCACTTTGGAAACTGAATGGGAAGTCAATTTTAATCTGGATGACTTCTAAAGTAAATCCTAATCTTCGTAATGGGCAAAAGATTTTTTCCCTTTTTTTTTTTTTTTTTTTTGGCACGAGGTAAAAGGGGCCACTTTGCAAATTGAAATATCAGGCCTGTTCAGAAGCACATCTGTTATGCTAACATGATTTAGTGATTCTGTTGATTAAATTCATAGGATAAAGTGAAACAGAAAGATGCAGGGGATTTATTTTTTTTTTTTTTGTATTTTCTCTTTCCTTCTGGATAACATAATAAAAAAGGAATTGCTAGTTAGCAAACAAGCATCCAGCCTGCATCTGAAGAGAGACCTCCAAAACAGTATTGTTTCCATAATTATTTCAGCGGTGGTAATCTATGTAAAGAAGCTTCGAATAGGAAGATATATTTATCTGCATACAGTTTAAACATTTTTTACCCTGAATATTTAAGCTTTATAAAACCAGAATATATATTTAAACTTTGTGTGGGGGGAGATCTTATTGGTATTACAATTACCCAGAACATTCTTGTGTTTTGCTGATAGGGAGGGAAAATTTAGACGGACTATGACCTAGCTGGGTGACCTTGATCAGTATTCCTAAACTCTCCGAACATCATCTCCTTCATTGTAAAATGAAAATAATTCTCCTCTCTGTGAAGCCCTAAGGACACAGATTTATCAGGTTCTTTAGGCATAGTGTTTAGACGCTTGCCAGCTACTACATTTCTAAAATGAGAGTGACTCAGGGATTCAAGTCCTTGGGATTCTGTGGTGATGCAGTGAAATTATCCAAGAGAATTGCACTGTACTTGGCCCACAGATATTATTAATAAACATTATTGATTATGCAATGTATCTTAATACAACTTCTCCTTTCTCTTTTCCTCCTGAGATATCTTCCAAGGATAATCCTTTATTATGACTTCATTTCCCATCAATCCTTCAGGGCTGAATATCAGCTGTGAGGCATATCTGCCAAAGTTTCTTCTATGACTACTTCCTCTCCTTTTGCTTTTTTTGTTGGGCGACTAGTGTCGTCCAGGAGTGCTTAGCAAAGAGGTGCTTAAACCAGTACCTGTCAATTCCCAGAATAAAATTCTTTTTGGTTGGGAAAAGGCACCCTGAAATAAAGCTTTAAGGTGTTCTCCTGAAGATCCAAATTCATCCTGCACACCCCAAGATTAATTAGTTAAAATGAATGCAGACGACATCCTAATCAAATGGTACTGAGGCCTTTGCTGGAGCATAGTGAGCTCCAGTCTGCAAGGAAGTTTTTTTTCCTCACTGCTGCTGTGATTCTGATTGCTCCGTGGCCACCCACTTCATCCCACAGAGATCATCCAATGCTTACTGGGTGCTTTTAGCATTCTCTCTCCCACCCATT
>JADRCH010000013.1:10520013-10535812 GCA_019843965.1 Rhynchomys soricoides
AGAAGTATAACAGTTCATCCACACCTCTCCCCCGACACTGGTCTTTCAGCAGTTAAGTCAAGCAAAGAGGATGGAGTTCTTACATTTACGTAGTAACACATCAGAAAGAGTCACTAAGTAAGAGGCCACAGGGTTCCTTACATTTGAAGTATTTGTTTATTTGATTTGGTTTTCTTGAGATAGGCTTGTATGGTGCAGACCAGACTATCCTGGAATTTTCATTGCAGCACAGGTAGCTTCAAACTCTAAGTACTCCTGCCTCAACACCTCAGTCTCCCAGTCACAGACATGTACCATTACACTTAGACGCTCCTTTGCCTTTTCCGAATTGCACTGCAGAGAGGCTTGACGTACAAACATACAAAACCATAAGATTTAGAGGAAGAACCCCAAAGATCACTAGGACAAGAAACCTGGATGATAGTACTGGTTTCATTGCCTATCCTTGTCTGAGGTATGTCTCCTTACTTCTTCAGACCTCTCAGCATCTTTTGAGGACCAAACACCTGCAGAGTCAGCTCATGCCTCATAGAACGGCTGTGGGGAATCAGTACCCTAACTCAAGAACGTCACCTTCTCACTGAAATATCTCTATAGTTACTGATTAGAAGCAGGATGCTGTAGACTCACACAGAGAAAAAAATAAAAATTTAGGAGCATAAAACTGTACAAAGCATAAAACCAAAATTGTTTTCTAAGCCTCAATGTTCTTGTGTGTCTCTAGAAATGTCTTGGCTATTTCTTTTAGAAGTAATGTTCAGTGGCTGCACTATGTGGGAACAGACGAGAATGGATAATCCACAACTCAGGAGAGAGCAAAGCAGATAAAGGTTAAAGTCCAGAAGCAGACAAAGAAGCAGATAGAAGACTCACCTGGCACTCATATAAATGACAGATCCAAGTAGCCCATAAAATAGCTTTTAAGAAATGACTCTAGGGGTGCTCAGCCTCAGATACCCTGAACCAGACACCTACTCTCTAATTTGACCTGATGTTGAAAGGTTTTTGAATTATTTCATCAGGTTTAAGTGGACCAAAAATATTTAAAGAGGAGATTTAAAGAAAATGAATCACAGTTACATCTTAGGCTTTACAGAAAAGTCTCAGTATAAATGGCTTTTAATGCTTCTTAAAGTTAGTACAAAATCAATATGAGGCAGCAATGTAAGACTACGTAGGGAAAAAAGCAACGTGACGTGAGTCTAGGATACCTGGAATACAACACCACACACACATCTCTAGGACAGGAAAGTGCGCACTCCTTAGAACCGCAGAGATTTAAATATAATGCCTGTAAGGCATGAAGCACAGGAGTCAGCTACACAAACACTGGCTCCGGGCCGCTGTCAACCTCTCCGCTCACAAATGGCCTCAATTACTGCTCGTACCAGACTCTTCCTCATGGTGACTCTTAGAAGGATTTTTCATCCTTTAAAATTTCATGTAAATAACATTTTTTTCTGTTTATCTGTTCTTAAAAATAAATGTCTGATACTTATGTTTTATACTATATTCATTTTTATAATTATTAATGTAAGTGTGAACATATATACAAAGCTTTATTTATTTCTTTGGACACAAGCAAATTCAATAAAATGCATGGCATCCTGACAAAGGCAAACCCAAAATGCACAGTCCAAACTGCTCAAAAACTAATCATATCATCATGCAGAGATTTCCTTTGTCATCCCCACCTTCGGAGAAGAAGCCACAGCTGCAGTTTTCCTTGCACGGGTTAATTTGTCTGTTGTAGAATTTCATGGAAGTGGAAACAGAGCATGTAATCCTTTATCAAAGATTTCTTGAAGTCAATCAATCTGACTTTCTATTTTGTTTTGTTTGTTTTTTGTTTTTGTTTTTGATGTTCATTTGTGTTGTGTGTTTTCAGCAGCGACCTCTTTTGATCATAATTAGCTATTTGTCAATCCTTTTGAAGACTGTGGCTGGGCTGAGACTCTCTGCACCCACTAAGACACATGTACAGATATCTGCACATTCTGAGCGTTTTGTTGACATTTTGTGACTCAGTGGGTGCCTGAACATATGAGTTATTTAATCAATCAATAAGCATTTAGCCACGACTTTTCTAATGCAGACGGTGCCTTAATGTTTAACTTACCAAAAAACCTGACAGACACATGGTTTTCGGAAGCAGCAGGCCTGCAGTGTCTTCAGAGTCCCGGATCCGCCCCTTTGCGACTCAGCCGCATCTGCTGCCATCTTGCAGTAAGAACTGGTGATGGGAGTGAACTGCTGCCCTGGCTGGGCTCCAGCAGGGCTGTGAGGGCGCCAGCCTCAGGCTCTGTCTCTGGCAGGTGGAAATGCTTATCCTCTGTCTTTGAAAGCGTTATGCCTCACATTCCTCCGATTGATTTATTAAACCACAGTCGAGGTCAGCAAAGAAATCCAGGTGCGACATGGATAGTTTTGTAGCCGGTTATGACCTGGATTGCAGAAGCAGCATGTATTTCTTTGCAGTCAGGAAAGTGCAACGGAACAAACGGAGTTAGTACTGTCAGGTCTGACCTGCAACAGTGACCTGCCTGAAGTGCTGTCCACAGCAAAGCCTCTGACTCCTATTGGTGACTGTGATGGAGGGCGAGGCACTGTGGAGCGGGCCTCCGGGGAGAAAAGACATTGCCTTGGCTACTTTCATAGAACAAGCCTTTAGGAGTCCGGCCCCATCACCATCATCATTCAGATAGCACCAAGGTCCTGTCAGTTCTAGCGGCGAACGTGCTCTGAATGGAAACGAGCCTCTCATCTTTAATGCATCCAAGTGTCATCTGCCCTTCTGCTGCAGCCTAAAGTCTATACAGTCCTGCAGCACATTCGTGATGCATCACTTTCAGAACTTGGGGCTTTATTTAAATCAGATGCCCCTTACATTAAACAGCATGTTTTCTTTCAAGCATGTCCCTAGATAGGAGGGAGAGTCATCTATGAGTCTAGTCATGAGTATGGCTCCAGTTACATAAAGAAATGAACTGGTGTCAAGATACAGACAGGAAAGATATCCATAGCTTCAACAAGTGTACCTTCAAGATGACATGCTCATATTTCTTTTGAAAAAGTTAAAAATATTTAGCAAGTATGGCACACTTCAATTCTGGGCTGCTGAGTACCAGCAGTTTTCCTTTGATTTGTTGAGGAGATTTTAAAGGTAATCTTAAGGAAACCTATTCACAAAGACGGAGAGACTGAGAATGACAGGGGAAGATGAAGAGGAGTGTAAGCCCAAGAAATTGGAAGCCAGGGTGTGGCTACTGCAGAGTTTGCAGCATGAGCTGCATTTTGGCTTAGCAACTTCTGAAAAGGTTAATGTTACAAATGGGTGTGAGGCTCTATCTGAAAAGTACTTACATCATTTACTGGTCATGAATCTTCTTTACTGGGAAAATCTATTTTATTTTATATTGGAATGTTTAGGGAAACTTTTAACAATTGTGCAGTTCATTGCCTCTGCTAATTATCCAAAGAGAACATTCTCAGTTTCTGCCTTACTTACAATATAGATCAGTCCATGTTGGTGTTACCCAAACAGGAAAGGTTTACTGCACACATGCTAGATTCTGCATCCTGCAGCATGCAGTTATAGAATTTCACAAAGGCAGAGAAGATGCAAACCCGAACGAGCAGACCAGTGCTCAATTTGGAGGCATACACAGCTTCGGCCTGATGTAGCTGTGTGACTTCAAATGACTGTTTTCTCGGAATAGCTTGCTCATAGAAATTCTGTCCTTATTAAACGACAGATAGTAAGTGCTTGTTACTTGGTGTTTATTTCCTTCATTCCTCCTTGGATTGATGTTTGCACACCAGCACTGATGCCCTTGTTGTATCTACTTTATGGTGAGGGGGATAGAGACCCACCTGCTGTTCTGAGGTAGGACTGTTTGACTACGTTGCTGGTAGGAGGATAATTTGACTTTCAGGACCATGGACAGAAGCCCACCCTGCTCCTCGGCTTGTAAGCATTTCAGCCAATTGCCACACACACACACACACACACACACACACACAGAGAGAGAGAGAGAGAGAGAGAGAGAGAGAGAGAGAGAGAGAGACCAACCCTCCCAAAAAACCCTAAACACCAATACAGAAATTGCTGTGCCAAAGGATTTCAGAATAAGTAACAGAAAAGCTGTAGTCACCAGGTGGCCGCTTGAAGGGTACAGTGTCTATTGTCACTGAAAAAGAAGTGATATATTTTTAGTGGTCCTAAAACAGTTGTACATTGTTACTGTGCAATTGTAATGCAAATATCTTTTGCTTTCAACTGATTGACCTGGAACAGTTGTTTGAAGGAATAGAGAGATGTCTGGAGATAATTAAAATAGTGTGAATTTTGTCACAACTCATATTTATTTTTATTTTTTATTTTATGTATCTATAAATCATGTCTTACTGGAAACTCTAAATTCCGTGTTTGTCTTATGATTATATAGGAAAATAAATAAAGATGATAAGACTCATAAGCTTTATTGAGAAAGAGAAGACACATACTTGCACACACACAGAGATCAGTGACAGAGACACACAGAGAGACAGACAGACAGTCACTCAGAGAGAGAAAGAAACAGACAGAGAGGTAGGAGTAGACCAAATGACCTACTATTGAAATCACCAAGGCAGAAATACTTATGGGCAGGGGAAATGAAAGTCAAGCTGTTCCTTTTAAAAATGTCTTACTCTAACTTGGCTCAGGCACACCAACCAAATGTCACTTTCAGACTCTCAGACTCTCAGACTCTCAGACTTTCAGAGCAAACGCTGACAAGAGGACTGGGAAGGGAGGATGACTGAGCAGAATATTTAAAAAGAGACAGGCACCTAGCAGAGGAGAGCACGAAGCAGAGTAGTGAAAGGGAGAGTCCCAAAATAGATTCAGGATGCCCCTCCATCCCGATGCAGGTCTGAAGTGAAACAGCTATTGACAGATGCTATAAAAAAAAAAAAAAAAAAAAAAGAGTAGAGAAGCACCCATTTGTGAATACTGGGACTATCCCTTTCTTCTGCTTGTTCTTGGTCAGGATTAACAAGGGAGAAGGTCCTAGATGTTCAATCAGACTTGCAGATGCCAGCCTTGTCATCAAGCCCGAGTACTTGCCTCCTCTCCCTGCTGCCTACTGGACCACAGAAGGTAGAAGCCACCCCATAGTTTATTTTCTCTGCAGCATCTCAGGGCTCTGCAGCACCAGCTGCACCACTCCCTTTGTGGGCAGTCTGCCCTGCAGTCAAAGGCATTATCAAGGAGCCCTGCCTGTCCAAAAGAAATCACACACACACACACACACACACAGGCTTAAGATCTCTGAGAACGACCTGTAACTCCTGAGGAAATGCTCTAGCAGGATGGAAGTGAACAATGCCCAACAGATGTGTGTGCAGACCCTCTACAGAAGATTGTGAAACAATACAAGTTACATGGAGCAAGCTTGGGGGAAACAACTGCAACTCTTCATCTGTATGAGTAGTGGCAAGGAAGAAAAGCTATGGTTTATCCAAGAACTTCCTCTGTTCCCCCCACCTCCCAGTCCTCTTGGTCAGTGATGAATGAGAAAAAGAAGATGCAGGCTACAGAGAGCCATCTGAATAAACACTTGGCTCTGTGTGCCAGCCACACACTCAGGCAACCTGGTGACTAGGTTTGAAAGCTTTGACTGTGTAAACATGGGTGGGCTTCTAATATGACTTAAACATAACAGCTTTAAGCCACCAGCAACCTCACAGAAGTCCTCTGCTTCAGCCCACTCCTCTTCCGTGAAGGGGCAAGTTATCAGAATCACAGCATGTGTAACACGAATATGAGAATATGAGAACGGAATATGCAGAATAACTCCCCCTTCACCTTCTTTTCATCTCCAGAAGCGACAGGGTACGGCTCCAAAAATTTCACTGCTTATTTACCGCTCCCTGTGCCATTTAAAGGAACCAGTAAGCCAGCGATGTGTTGAACAAATTAAACAAAACGCCAAATGCTTGCTTAAAGGTTTTAGTTATTTCTTACAAATCTCTGCAGTATCTCTTCGAAACTGCAGGAACTCACAACGCGAGTATGAAAATGCTGCACCCACGTGCGTTGGGCGTGCCCACTCTGGTATCTGGGTATCGTGAAGGGAGCCCACAGATCCCTAAGTGCGTCCATTATCTATGAATTTCCTCAGGCTCTTTACTTCAGCCGGCTCCGTGCTGAGTTCTCTTCCTGAAGACCACACCCAGGGCTATTAGCTCTTTGCAGCAGTTTCTCTCTCTCTCTCTCTCTCTCTCTCTCTCTCTCTCTCTCTCTCTCTCTCACCACCCTCCTTCATGGCTTGTCAAAACCATCAGGTTGGGGTACCACACAGATGTTAAAAAGAGGGAAAAAGGAAAGAGGCCTTTGCTGCGCTGCAGATATGAGCAGCTCGGTGGGGATACAGGCACCCTGAAGTTCTCCCGCGGCAGAGCGCGCGCCCTTTGCTTTGCAAGTCTTTGCTTGGTTAGTTTCAACCCCACCCCCAAGCACTCCAGACTTCATTTCCCACAACGAAAGGGGAAATTCTATGAAAGGTGCCAGACAAATTAACTGCTGTAAAGGTTTTAAAATGTCAAAATGAACACCCGTTGTCCTGCGGTACCAAGGGTGTGTAGTGGTGCACGTCCCCTGTGTATTGAGAAGCAGAGTAATACGGAAAGAAATAGAAATAAAAGAAGGCAGGAGAAAGGGGGTCGAATTTAAGAAAATGTCAGAAAACAGCTACAAAGATATGCAAAACTTTTCCTGCAGGAATGTCGCAAGGGCGAAACCTTAAGCTATTGTCAGTAACCTACACGCCCTGGTCTCACAACAATGCTACATAAACACGAATCAGGGTGCTTGAGAGGGTCCCTGAGGCAGAAAGGGCGAGCTGGGGGTGGGCTGGGCTGGGGTGAGGATGTCTTTGTGACATTGGATGTTAAAAGTTGATGTGTCAGTAGGGATCAAAAATCTTTTATTTGGAACATTTAAGGGTCCGAGTGATGCGGGCTTTAGGTGTTAATAGGCAGGATGGGCCGGCGGAGTAGGAAAGGAAAGGAATGAGCAGGGAAGTTTGGGGGGGTCTCAGAGAAAGTAGGGGGCCTCAGAGAAAAGCAGTCAGGCAGGAGCCGCAGCTCGCTAGCCTCCTGTCGCTCGCCCCCGCCTTTGCTTTTGCGCAGAATCCTCCCCTTGGCTGCGGCAGCGCGCATCCCCCACTGGCCTGCGCACCGCGATCTATCACAGTCTGCGTCAGAGTCCCGGCGTATAAATAGAGGTGGCAGGACCGCGCCGAGCCGCACACAGCCATCCATCCTCCCCTTTCCCTCTTCTCCCCTGTTCTTCTCTCTAGGTTCCCCATCTCCGCCCCGGGCCTGAGGGGCGCACCGGCCGCCACGATGAGTTCGTTCAGCTACGAGCCGTACTTTTCGACCTCCTACAAGCGGCGCTACGTGGAGACGCCCCGGGTGCACATCTCCAGCGTGCGCAGCGGCTACAGCACGGCGCGCTCCGCGTATTCCAGCTACTCCGCGCCGGTCTCCTCCTCGCTGTCCGTGCGCCGCAGCTACTCGTCCAGCTCCGGCTCTTTGATGCCCAGCCTGGAGAACCTCGATCTGAGCCAGGTAGCCGCCATCAGCAACGACCTCAAGTCTATCCGCACGCAGGAGAAGGCACAACTGCAGGACCTCAACGATCGCTTCGCCAGCTTCATCGAGCGCGTGCACGAGCTGGAGCAGCAGAACAAAGTCCTGGAAGCCGAGCTGTTGGTGCTGCGCCAGAAGCACTCCGAGCCTTCCCGTTTCCGCGCCCTGTACGAGCAGGAGATCCGCGATCTGCGGCTGGCGGCGGAAGACGCCACTAACGAGAAGCAGGCGCTGCAGGGCGAGCGCGAGGGGCTTGAGGAGACTCTGCGCAACCTGCAGGCTCGCTACGAGGAGGAGGTGCTGAGCCGCGAGGACGCCGAGGGCCGGCTGATGGAAGCGCGCAAAGGTGCCGATGAGGCCGCGCTCGCCCGCGCCGAGCTGGAGAAGCGCATCGACAGCCTGATGGACGAGATAGCCTTCCTGAAGAAGGTGCACGAGGAAGAGATCGCCGAGCTGCAGGCTCAGATCCAGTATGCTCAGATCTCCGTGGAGATGGACGTGTCCTCCAAGCCCGACCTCTCCGCCGCTCTCAAGGACATCCGCGCTCAGTACGAGAAGCTGGCCGCCAAGAACATGCAGAACGCCGAGGAGTGGTTCAAGAGCCGCTTCACCGTGCTAACCGAGAGCGCCGCCAAGAACACCGACGCTGTACGCGCTGCCAAGGACGAGGTGTCGGAAAGCCGCCGGCTGCTCAAGGCCAAGACCCTGGAGATCGAAGCCTGCCGGGGTATGAACGAAGCTCTGGAGAAGCAGCTGCAGGAGCTGGAGGACAAGCAGAATGCAGACATCAGCGCCATGCAGGTATGGCACGGTTTAAGCTCAGTGGGGGCGGGGAGGCTCCACAGTCGGGGAGTGCAGGGTGTACCCAGAGAGTGAACGCTAGGGGGTCCTAGAGCACAGAGCAGTAATCCTAGGACTTGGATTCCGAGAGGTTGTGGAAAGGATGGGGCGTTTTGTAGGGGGCGGGGCACGACTGTGGCTTGGGAATTGCTGGCTCTGCTTGAATCAGTGTTCTTAGGTCTGAGTTGGGGGGAAGGGGCGGAGGGAGTCGGAGTTGGGCGTTGCCATCAGTCTAATGCCTTTTCTCTACTGACGACCCTTAACTCCAAGTTACCCTCAGTATTTCCTGGATCTCCTGGTTAATAAATATGGCTGCTAGCTCTCACTAGTTCTGGACTACCCAGCCTTGGGATAGTTTGTTTTTAACAGGGACACAAGAATACTGTTACGATATTTTAGGTCAATTAATCACTGCAATCCATATTTTCTTTTTTAAGTTCTTCATCTTTGGGGGAGATGAAATAGAGTTGTGGTAAGCATTTTAGACAAACAACTATACAAATATATATATAATTTTATTTTTATTTATATATTTATTTAGACAAATATATACGCATGCGCGCACGCGAACACACACACACACACACACACACACACACACACACTCCCCTCCCCAAATGTGACCTGGCTAAAAGAACTGTGACAAGGGTGATTTATAATAATAATAATAATAATAATAATAATGACTTCATCATCA
The DNA here is from genome assembly GCA_019843965.1 of Rhynchomys soricoides. Taxonomy (NCBI): domain Eukaryota; kingdom Metazoa; phylum Chordata; class Mammalia; order Rodentia; family Muridae; genus Rhynchomys; species Rhynchomys soricoides. The sequence continues at coordinate 10,529,189 of JADRCH010000013.1, forward strand.
TCAATTTGGTAGCTTTAAAAGGCATAATCAATAGACTGAGGACAATTTTCAAAATTGCTTACATCAGTCTACTCTCCTCCTCTTCCTCCTCTTCTCATGCTTCATTAGACTGGACATTTTAGACCAACCCCCCATTATTTTAAGGGAGATTTCTTGAAGGTGTACACTTTGGAGTTAACTGAGGCCACGCCTTAGCATGAATACTACAGTAAAACAAATGCAGTAGAGATTTGCGTTTTGAATTCTGAAAACAATCTTCCGACAGGACACAATCAACAAACTGGAGAATGAGCTGAGAAGCACGAAGAGCGAGATGGCCAGGTACCTGAAGGAGTACCAGGATCTCCTCAATGTCAAGATGGCCTTGGACATTGAGATTGCAGCTTACAGGTAACATCAGAATGGTGCGGGCAGTGGGCATGACAGCTCAGGACAAAGCAGATGACCCAGAGTCAGTGCAGAGTTACAGTGAATCACAGGTATTCTAGAATAGTGCTACTTTAGTGTTCCTCTAAGAAAGTACAAATGTGTAAAGAATTAACCCTGAAGTAACATGAGCCCTGTTCTTAGCATTCATATTTTAAACCTAATAGGGATGCATAGGCCTTTTTGGGTGGGGTTCCTCATGAGCTCCTTATTAAATCTTGATTATGCCTAATCCTGTTTATCCTTGAATTTGCTTTTGAGGTAGGCTGTAGGGGAAAAGTGATGAATGTGGGCTTAGAGCAAGTCATGAACACATCCAGCCTTGGTCTAACTGTACCCTTCATTCCATCCCCACCAGGAAACTCTTGGAAGGCGAAGAGACCAGGCTCAGTTTCACCAGCGTGGGTAGCATAACCAGTGGCTACTCTCAGAGCTCGCAGGTCTTTGGCCGTTCTGCTTACAGTGGCTTGCAGAGCAGCTCCTACTTGATGTCTGCTCGCTCATTCCCAGCCTACTATACCAGCCACGTCCAGGAAGAGCAGACAGAGGTGGAGGAGACCATTGAGGCTACAAAAGCTGAGGAGGCCAAGGATGAGCCCCCCTCTGAAGGAGAAGCAGAAGAGGAGGAGAAGGAGAAAGAGGAGGGAGAGGAGGAGGAAGGCGCTGAGGAGGAAGAAGGTACATAAAGCATAGAGATCTTTCAGAATCTCTATTGCAAACTGGTTGTGGGTAATATATTGGGAGATCCATGAGCTATGCAGACCTTGCTTACCTAGAGAGTCCTTTGTGAAGTTTCCAGTCATAAACAATACACATATGATGAGAACACATAGGTTTACTAAGAACAGATGATAAATTGTAAAAGGTTCGTATACACTCATTTAACATAGTGGTTTGGTACCCAAAGGAACACTTGATGTTGGCCAAAAGACGAAGGATTGTGCCCTAAAGAACATGGGTGCCAGACACATAAAATCATTGAGGCCAGGTCTTGGAGAGGAGATGAGCTTCTAGCACCTGGAAGTAAGCTCCTTTTACATTGGACATGCAAAATGTTCATGGCAAGCACTGTCTGTAACATGTCCTTCAGGAGAGTGGGGCCAAGAGGTTTTTAGACACAGTCTGACAGTAGTGTTTAGAAACCCACAAAGCCTCAGTAGAAATGTTTTGCCTAGACTTAACCTGGAGTTTGTGTTTTCTTCTTATGTTCAAGCTGCCAAGGATGAGTCTGAAGACACAAAAGAAGAAGAAGAAGGTGGTGAGGGTGAAGAGGAAGACACCAAAGAATCTGAAGAGGAAGAGAAGAAAGATGGAATTGCTGGGGAGGAGCAAGTGGCTAAGAAGAAAGATTGAGCCCCGTTCCCAACTATTCCAGGAAAAAAAATCTCCCCAAAATCAGGTCAACCTCATCACCAACCAACCAGTTGAGTTCCAGATCCTATACAAATTAAGAAGTTACTATATGTATAATTCTGAGATGACTTAGGTTGGACATTCAATGTTGTGCTATGAATTCCCTCCTTACGCAGAGTCTCAGTTTGCTTGCAGAGTGGCTTTCTGGCTTGCTGCCAGCCTGTGCATGGTCCATGCTTATGAGTTCAGGATCTATGGCAATGTGAATCACACAGATGTTTACAATAATAATAAAATAACCACACACACACACACACCACGAATAAATGAATTCACTAATGTTCATGTGAAACTTCATGGAAAAAGTAGTCATTTGAAACTTCAGTGGTTAGAAATTAAAGACCTCGAGTTATGTGCAATAAATAGTAAATAAAGTTACACTGAATGATAGATATTTTGCTGTGGTTTTTACTTAATTCAAGTACCTTAAATAAGGCACCAACAGAAACCATATACAAGTGGACAACCGACCTCCAGTTTTTTTATAAAGTAAAAATTGTAGTTAGTGCAATACATAATTGACATTCTGAGGGATAGGCAAATAGATTGACTAGAAAATATCCCAAACTTTACTGATAATCAATATGAATAAGCATTCATAAATAACAGTGTAATTCACCATGCTGAACACACAATGCTAGCTGGAGGGATGGTTTTCTAAAAGACAGTTTTGAAACTCTGAAGGGCTGTTATGTACTAGTGCAACCTGGATAGACTATGAATCCCACAGTTGTCACTACGGTTACATTTTTAATATATCCTTGAATATCATGTGCATAAATTGAAACCTGAGCCCATGATATAATTAAGAGGAACGACTTGGGGTGAAGTAAGATTATCAGAGGTTATCTGCCACTGCAAACATGTTGCCTGGAGTCCTGAGCTCATGAATGGTGTGTTGTTTGCTTAATTCTACTGCCTCACATAATTGCCTTTAATGCTAGACATTAAAAACCCTTTAAAGACCACACGAGCAGGTAATGGAATTATATTACTGTCACTTCTTGGGGGAGAGAATAAATTTGTGTGCTGCATTGGCATTGCTCTGCATGTCTTAATTGGTAAATATTTGGATTTCGATGCCTGGTTGGACACTACATCACATCTTTTCCCCCATCCATCCACATCCATGGTAAAGCCACAACAATGCTTGCACTTGTGTTTGGTATGGAATATAGATGACGTTTTTGCCTATCTACTGCTCTGGTGTTCTTCTACGGCTCTGATGTTCTTAAGGAACTGTTTGGTTTGTTGATTTCTTCACTACCTGTTTTTTAGATGACCTTTAGACTTAGGAATTTTACCTAAAACCAAAGTGATCCCCATTTAAAGTTACATGGTCTCGTTGCATCACTTACTTCTACTTGAATACGTGTTACTACACAAATAGGCAAAGCATTTCTTTATCTATCATGATGTGAGTTTGAAGTATGAAGGTTCTTGGCATTCCTTTGTAGATAGGAAGCTTCTAGTCTGCAAACTTTTCACGCTTGTCAGTCGTGAGTGGATGCAAACATCTGGTTGGTTTATGAGATACTTGATGAAGAACTCAGTTCCATATTAATCCTGTGTGCCATAATAAAATATTGAAAAAATCTAATTCAATGAGTGTGCAGTTTTTTTATTTATTTTTATTTTTTTTAAAAAACCATTTCTCTAACTTGAGTTACTGGCCAGTCTTTTTTCCCCTGGCTCCACACAAGCACAGGCTGCAGATCTCATTCTTCATTTCCTGTCTCTGACTCTCCTCCCCAGTCACCGGGCCAGAGATATAATAGGAGGAATAACTTTTAATCTATATTTGATTTTGAGTAGGGAAGTAAGACTATCCAAGGTCATCTTGAAGAAGTACAAAGCAGACACTTATTCATGATATTATACTCTTGTTTTTTCTCCTTGCCCATCCCTTGTATTTACTGGTAACATTTCTTGAATCCATGAGTACCTCTCTATGTACTCTGAGACTGCCCCAAGGACATTATCAGTATGAATTGGGGCCACTGCAATCAGCATGCTGTAATAGTGCCTGGCCCCTTTTTCTTGGGTTTTGAACTCTTTGACTAGAGCAGTGAGGGAATGTAGAAAGGACTGTGATGCTGAAGACATGACAAACACATAGTTATAGTAAATCTGGGGTCAGGTGGACCATGTGTTCTGATGGAGCCACAACTACTGTCTCCACAACCCAGAACCTTATCGAGTTTATTGGGTACAGCACAGGGAAGGAACTAATGAATCCGGATAGGAGTTCTGAATAGGTGAGCAGTCTCAAATAGTAAACATATGGGGTAGGGGTGGAGACTGCCGTTTGGGAGGGTAGAAGGGGAGGAAGCTACAATTGATAGATTTTATATACACTGATCATCTAGGAATGCCAGAGGTTGGACCAGAGGAAGAAGGCTTTGCCAGTTCTGAGTTTGATCCATATGGGAAAGGCCTTACCATTTGCTCATGGTTTTGGTCCTTGTCATGGCTGTGCCCAGGTCAACAATACACATTCACATGGGGCTGCTTCTGTTCCCTACATAATAAGTTAATCATTGGGAAAGTCAAGTTCAATTAGGACACACTCCTGCCCCCATTAATCTCTCTTGTAGATTTCTAGTCATTTGCACATAAAACTCAGAATCTGTAATGTCATCTATACAGTTCGAAGTTGTGTTCATTTCCTCTGAGACTGAAACATTGCATCTTTCAAGGAAACTCTTTAAGCAGGAAGATAACCCAAAATAGCTTCAGGAAGTCCCTGAAACTTATCAGATTCACTAGGCCCCCTCCCTACCATAGCAAGCTATAAAAGCTGAGAGCCATGCTCAGTTGGAAGAGAGCTGGGCTGCAAAGAAGATTCTAGCCAGAGCCAAACTACAACGAAGTCCAACAGGCAAAGCTGCAAAGACAGACCACACCAGCTTCCTGGAAGAAGCAGAAACTAGCTGAGCTTCCTGGAAGAGGTTTAGATCAGTTGAGGCACCTGGAAATGACACTCTCCAATTTGTTGAGCTGCTGCACGCTGTGCTGCATGTTGCAAGTTCCCAGCTTTCTGAGCCATCACCTGTGCTGGAATGGGGTTTGGTGATGGAGCTATCTTTGAGTCATTTCTGCTCCTGTAAGTAACCCCTCATCCATTTTCCTGTAAGTAACCCCAGTAATACAAATTGGTTCACCAAGTTGGTCTTTGGTGGCATCAATCAGATTTTTGCCTGTCATAGGATCCCTATCTGGGGTGAGTAGACATGAGTGTTGCATGTCACCAGGAACTGTTTTGTCACATTGACGAGATCTCATCTTTACCTATTTCTCTGTACCCAGCCTGTATGTATTTCTCTGGCACTCACTTTAGGTGTGCCAACCACCTTGATTTTTTGATCCCATCCTCATCCCCGCCCGACAGCTTGTGCTCACAGTTCAGTTATAGGCTGATTAGTGTCTTTGTCTTAGGAAGCCTTTTTGATCTCTTCAGTCGGTCAAATGCCACTGTTAAATGTGCTCATAAAACTTTGATGACATCTCACACTTGACTTTGTTATCTGTTTTGTGATAATTGGATGATTTTCTACCCAACTCTGACACCAGGATCTTCAGGCAGATTAGAATCTGAACTTTGCTAGTCACTTTTCTTTTTTTAAAGATTCATTAATTTTACTTTACATGCATGAGCGTTTTGTCTGCATGTATATGTGTGCCCCTTTCATATCTGGATCCCCTAGAGGCCAGAATAGAGCACTGGATCCTTTAGAACTGGAGTTACAGATGGTTGTGAACATCCATGTGGGTGCTGGGAACTGAACTTGGCTCCTTTACAAGAGCAGCAAGTGCTCTTAACCTCATCTCTTCAACTCTGCTTACTACTTGTAAACTTTTAATTAGTGTACATTCATTGCATGAAGTTTTATTAACATATTTTATACATGTTTCTCATTTAGTTTATGTATATATTCATTCTATAAGTTCTGTTACTCTAGAGAACCCTGACTAATACAGATACCACACACAGGATGATATTTCTAGTCCCATTCATTTACTTGAGAATTTCATGAGTTTATTTTTAAATGTCAGTAGTATTCCATTGTGTAAGTGTATGCATTTTCTTTACCTGTTCCTCTATTGAGGACCATCTAGATAGTTTCCATCTTCTATTATAATGATTAATAACCAGCAATGAAAATGATTGAGCAAATGTCTCTGTGGTAGGATGAAGCATCCTTTGGGAACATACCCAAGACGGTTATGGCTGGATTTTGAGTTAGATTGATTCCCATCTTTGAGAGGAACTGCCACCCTGATTTCCAGAGTGGCGGTACAAATTTTCACTCCCACCAGCAATAGAGGAGTGTTTACACTCCTTTTATTTCCTGTCCCCACCAGCATGAGCAGTCATTTGTTTTATTGATCTTAGCCATTTTGACAGGTGTAAGATGAGATCTCAAAGTAGTTTTGATTGCCATTTTGTTGTTGTTGTTGACTAAGGATGTTGCAATCTCTTTAAGTGTTTCTCAGCCATCTGAATTTCCTTTTTTGAGAATTCTGTTTAGATCTGTTCCCCATCTTGTATTTGGGCTACTTGTTTTTTGATATTTAGTTTTTGAGTTCTTTATCTATTTTAGATATTAGCCCTATGTCAGATGTGTAATTGGTAAAAATCTTTCTCATTCTGTAGGCTGCTGCTTTGTCCTTTACTATAAAGAAGCTTCTTTGTTTCACAAAGTCCATTTATTAATTGCTGATCTTACTACCTGCACTAATAGTGTTCTGTTCAGAAAGTCTTCTGTAGCAATGAGTTCAAGG